>SJYW01012589.1:1488187-1501558 GCA_006410735.1 Raphicerus campestris
TGTGGTATTGGAGAAGACTCTTGAGAGCCCCTTGGACTGCAAGGAGATCCAACCAGTCCATCCTAAAGGAAATCAGTCCTGAATATTCATTGGAAGGACTGATGCTGAAGCTGAAACTCCAATACTTTGGCCACCTGATGCAAAGAGTTGACTCATTTGAAAAGACCTTGATGCTGGGAAAGATTGAGGACAGGAGGCAAAGGCGACAAGAGAGGATGAGATGGTTGGATGGAATCTCCAACTCAATGGACATGGATTTCGGTGGACTCTAGGAGTTGGTGATGGACAGGGAGGCCTGGTGTGCTGTGGTTCATGGGGTTGCAAAGAGTTGGACATGACTGAGCAACTGAAGTGAACTCACCTAGTCCTAACCTCCCTGGAATATAATGTCATCATACACATTGTCAGACACACACACAGCACCAGGGCAGGAGGCAAGGCTCTGGGACCCTGTTCACCAATGGTCAACTCTATCCTCAGCTATCATTGAAACACTAGTTTTTCCAGCTCATCCCCTCGGATGGGGCAGTGGTGCACACATAGACCCTCACCTTAGTATGTGGGAACTTTTCATGCTAATCTATTGTTTCTGTAAAAGAAACTTTTAAGGTTATTTTTTACCAAGATTTTTATTTTGGCTGTATCACCCTTCGCCAAAATAACAATGTTCCATTGATATAATGAGTTAAAAGTTTTGGCAGACTTCCCTGGTGGCACAGTGGATAAGAATCCACCTGTCAGTGCAAGAGACACATGTTCCATCTCTGGTTCCAGGAAGATTCCACATGCCCCTGAGCAGCTAAGCCCGTGAGCCACAACGACTGAGCCCACTGGTGCAGCTACTGAAGCCCAATGCCTAGAGCCAGTGCTCCACAAGGAGCGAAGCCGCCGCAATGAGGAGCTCACGCCCTGCAACTGGAGAGCAGCCCCTCCGCTCGCCACAACAGAGAAAGCAATTTCATGGCTGCAGTCGCCATCCGCAGTGATTCCGCAGCCCAGGAAAATAAAAGCTGCCACTGTTTTCATTTTTTTCTCCATCTATTTGCCATGAAGTGTTGGAACCGGACACCATGAACTTAATTTTTTGAATGTTGACTGTTAAGCCAACTTTTTCACTCTCCTTTTTCACCTTCATTAAGAGTCTCTTTAGTTTCAGCTTGGAGCCATTTACAAACATCTAACCACCTCCTCAAAGGAAGCTCTACTTAACGTCCACCAAAACATCCTTGCGCAATGCAGTTTAGAGGATAACTACCCAACTCCCCAAGCTTCCTCTGTTGCTCAAAGTAGTAAAGAACCCACTTGCCAATGCAGGAGATGTGGGTTGTTTGATCCCCGGGTCTGGAAGATGCCTTGGAGAAGGAAATGACAACTCACTCCACTATTCTTGCCTGAGAAATCCCACGAACAGAGGAGTCTGGTTGGGTACAGAGGGCAAACCTCCACAGGAACCCCTTCACTTGAAATACAAGATCTGGCATTCTTAGACTTCTGTCCAACTGGCTAAAAATTCAGAATTTCCTACTCTTCACTTCTAGTTTGATAATTTAATAAAAAGGCTCATAAGATTAAGGAAAGTGCTATATTTATGACTGTGTTTTATTATAAAGGATGAACTCAAGATCAGACAAAAAAAGAAATCTTTAGAGTGAGGTCTAGGAAGGTCACAAATATAAAACTTCCACATCCTCTCCCTGTGGAATTAGGGCACATGACCCTCTTGGCACTGCAGTATGTTCACCAACTGGGAAACTGACCAAACTTGTTGTCTAGAATTCTTACTGTTGTTGTTCAGCCACCCACTCAGTGGTGTCTGATTCTTTGCAACACCATGGACCGCAGCACACCAGGCTTCCCTGTCCTTCACTGTCTCCCGGAGCTTGCTCAAACTCATGTCCATTGAATCGGTGATGCCATCCAACCATTTTATCCTCTGTCACCTTCTTTTCTTCCTGCCTTCAATCTTTTCCAGCATCAACATCTTTTCCAATGAGTTGGCTCTTTGTGTCAGGTGGCCAAAGTATCGGAGCTTCAGACTCAGTCCTTCCAGTGAATATTCAGGGTTGATTTCTTTAGGATTGACTGGTTCTTATTAGAGTTTCATTAAGTAGGTATGACCACTTGAGTCACTGACCATGTGACTGAATTCAGTCTCCAGCTATTCTCCCCTCTGCCAGAGGTCAGGCTGCTATCACTTGGCTCAAAGCTGCACCCCTCTCATCACATGACTGGTCTTTCCAGAACAGCCAGCCCCAACTCTAAAGCTATTAAAGGGACCCACTTGACTCATCTTATTAGCATAAATGTGGGTGTGGTCTGAGGGATCATCCTTGAATAAGAGTCATTTCTCTCCCTGGGGAAATTCCAAGGGCTTAAAAATCTCCACCTCAGGCAATGGCACCCCACTCCAGTACTCTTGCCTGGAGAATCCCATGGATGGAGGAGCCTCGTAGACTACAGTCCATGGGGTCACTAAGAGTCGGACACGACTGAGTGACTTCACTTTCACTTTTGACTTTGATGCATTGGAGAAGGAAATGGCAACCCACTCCAGTGTTCTTGCCTGCAGAATCCCAGGGACAGGGGAGCCTGGTGGGCTGCCATCTATGGGGTCACACAGAGCCGGACACGACTGAAGTGACTTAGCAGCAGCAGCAGGACTTCCCTAGAAGGTCCAGTGATTAAGAATCTGCCTGCCCCTGGGTGGGAAGGGAGTAGTTTGGGAGAGAATGGATACATGTATATGTATGGCTGAGTCCCTTTACTGTTCACTCCAAACTATCACAATATTGTTAATGGACTATACCCCAATACAAAATAAAAAGTTTAAAAAAAAAAAAATAGAATCCAGCTGCCAATGCAGGGGACACAGGTTTAATCCCTGGTCTGGGCAGATTCCACATGCTGCCGGGCAACCTAGCCCATGTGTCACAGCTACCAAAGCCCATGTGCCTAGAACCCATGCTCGGAAACAAGAGAAGACGTAGCAATGAGAAGCCCACACACTGCAACTAGAGAGTAGCCTGTGTGCAGCAAGGAAGACCTCGTGCAGCCAATAATACAATAAAATAAATAAATATTGCCACCCCAGGAACCTCCAGCAAAGACCAGACAAATTCTTTATTATCCAACACCTTCTTACTGCACTTAAGATAGGTAAGTAGATAAATGGAGACTCCTGAAATATGTCTTATGAAAGCCTAATAGATGGCTTTGTTTTATTCCCTCTAGGTATCATTTTACCAGTGAAATTACTTCTAATTCACAGTCCCAAGACAAGTATTAACCAGCAATTAGTTATCAAATTACCTCTCATTAAAATTTTAAGAGAAATGTCAAGCAGGCTTTCATTATGTCATTATGTGATCTTTATTTCTCCTTTGAACTATTCAGAAAATCTTTAATAATTTGAAGATAAAAATCTTCCTTTTGATAACCATATTTCTTCCCTTCTACTCAGAGCCAAAAAGAATTAGATTTTCTGATGTGACCCATAGTTTAGATAGAAACAAGGGTATGAGAGACCTTCCTGGTGGTCCAGTGGCTAAGACTCTGAGCTTCTGCTGCAAGGGAACACGGATTCGATCCCTGGTCAAGAAACTAAGGTCCTGCAGGCCTTGCAGGGCAGCCAAAAAAGTAAAATGATAATAATAATACTTGGAAAAGTTTTCAATGGTTAAAAATACTTACTGCCATTGTTTGAGAAGAGTTGACTCATTGGAAAAGACTCTGATGCTGGGAGGGATTGGGGGCAGGAGGAGAAGGGGACAACAGAGGATGAGATGGCTGGATGGCATCACGGACTCAATGAACATGAGTCTGAATGAACTCCGGGAGTTGGTGATGGACAGGGAGGCCTGACATGCTGCAATTCATGGGGTGGCAAAGAGTCGGACACGACTGAGCGACTGAACTGAACTGAACTGAACTGATGGCAGGGAATCAGTGAAGAAACAAATATCTCATGTTTCATTGAAGGGAATATAAATTGATAGAAACTCATGAAAAATGAGAATTTGGCAGCATGTATCAAAAGCTGTTAATCTAGCAATTCTATCAGACTTTAATACAGAAATCTATCAGCAGGAAGGGCTTCCCAGGTGGCACTAGTGGTAAAGAACCCACCTGCCAATGCAGGAGACATGAGAGATGCTGGTTCCATCCCTGGGTGGGGAAGATCCTCTGGAGAAGGTAATGGCAGCCCACTCCAGTATTCTTGCCTGGAGAATCCCATGGACAGAGGAGCCTGGCAGGCTTCAGTCCATGAGGTCACAAAGAGTCAGACAAGATTGAAGCAACTGACCACACACACATCAGAAAGAAATTTATAGAAAACAGCACAAAGTTTAACATGCAAGAATGTTCATTTCAGGGACTTCCCTTGTGGTCCAGAGGCTCAGGCTCCCAGCTCCAAATGCAGGGCCCTGGCCTCAATCCTTGCTGAGGGAACTAGACCCTACATGCTGCAATTAAGAGTTCGAATGCCTCAAATAAAAGAAAGAACATGCTGCAGTGAAGACTGAAGATCCCAAGTGCCACAAGTAAGACCTAGGGAGACAAACAAATTAATTAATTTTTTTAAAAAAGAATGTTCTTTGCAGCAACGTTCATGAGGATAAAGAAATTCCAAATGGTCCCCAACAAAAAGAAATTAAATAAATTGTAGCTCCTCCTTACAATGAACAGGATGCCATGCAGTCATTGAAATTACTTTGAAGAGCTTTATTAACTGATACTTAAAATGTCCATGATACATTGCTAAGAGGGAAAAGGACCACAGAAATGTTTAAAGGGCATGATTTGTTTTCACAAAATGATAAGTATATACACATATTTGCAAGGAAATATATCTAGAAAGACATCGCCAAAAGAAAAAAGTTTGTTGCACAGACTTTATAATGACAACAGCAAAAGTAAAATAGACAGNCAGAGCTGCTCAGAGTGGCATCTGCCTGCTGCAAGCCTCCTGTCCACCTTGAGGCTGCGGGGCTGACTGTGGGGTGATGCCTGTGTCTGGGCCCCACCTCCTCTGTGTCTATGAGCCCTGCTCTGTCCTCAGTCTCCACACCCACCTTGCCCCTTCTGCTTGGGCTGTGACCTGGGGGTCCTGGTGCAGTCCCCTTCCACTCCCCCAGCTCTCCTGTTTGTCTCTGGGTCATGCTACCCTGGGGGGCTGTCCCTCTCCAGCCCCCTGACGGCTCCCACGTCTGCACCGTCGGCCTGGACCCCGCACCACCAGCTGCCATCTGCCGTCTGTCCCTGGGGCTGTGTGGGCGTCCCAGACTGAACACGTCCCTCCTCAGCCTGCTCCTCACATAGCCCCCCACTCACACTTTCTTGTTGCTCAGGCAGAGGTCTGGGCCTCTCAGCCTCTGCCTTTCACATTGACCCGAGTCTGAGCACGTCTCCTCTCAGCCACCGTTATTTCTCACGTGGGATATCACCACAGTCTCCTGACAGGTCTCTGCTTCCGCTCTCACCTCCCCTCACTGTCTCCTTTTCTGTTTTTTCTTTTGAGGTACAATTGATACATGCATTTTAGTAATTTCTGGCATATAAGTAATACAGTGATTCAACGTATGTGTGTGCGTGCATGCATGCTAAGTCACTTCGGTCGTGTCCATGGGATTCTCCAGGCAAGAACAGTGGAGTGGGTTGCCGTGCCCGCCTCCAGGTTTCAATATACGTACATTTTGCAAAACGGCCGCCACAGTGAGTCTAGTTACCACGTGTTGCCCCCTCACTGTCTGTTTTTAGTACTGCAGCCAGAGGGTGGTGCTGGGTCTGAATCGGATCGTGTCACTGTGGAGACCGGTCAGGTTCTGCAGCGCTCACCTGAGCTGAGCTCAGCTCTGCCTGCCGTAACTCTGTGGACGCTACCAGGGGACAGGAGGCTTGGGTCAGAGGCACCGGATGCTTAGCACATGAGCAGCCTGAGAGCCTCCTAAGCACACTTCTGCAGGTCCCCAGGCTGTGAGGGGTGATGTGGGGGGCACGCAGGGCCCACCTGCACCTGCAGTGGCCTGTGGCTGCGTTACAGGAAGGGAGCCCCACGCTTGGGAAACCTACGTGTTTCGGTTTTTAATAATAGGTAGGAGGCGACATCTTGATCACGTTGGACAAAGCAGACTTGTCCCTTGCTCTACACTGAAACCCTCCCCACATCTCCTGAGACCTTGTTCAGTGGCTGTCCTTGGAAAGACAGGTCAGAATGTGGGCGGCCAGAGCACCCTCTCGGGGGCGTGGAGACGCCTGAGACCCCCAGAGACAGTCTCACAGCAGCACACACACCCCTCGTCTCTGTGTGGTCCTGGCCACTGGTCCGTTCTCTCGTGAGCACGTGACTCTAGAAGCAGTTCTTGGTGAATTTGACTGACAGAACGGGAACCAGATCTTGTCAGCTCATCCAGCCTCTGGTTCCAGCGGCTCTCACCTGGACTCAGGGCAGGATGCATTGCCCTTCAGGACTGAGCACAGGGTCTGGGCCCAGCCGCTGAGCCAGCCCTAAAGCACCAGGGTGGCCCTGGGAGGCAGGCCTCATCTTTGAGGGACCCCCACTGCTATGATAGGTGCATGGTCTCCAGTGGTGTTTCTTTAAAAGCTGGAGGGTCACTGGGACCATCGTGAGCTGCACATCTCCAGGTCTGCAGGCGGGTGATTACCACCAGCTCCCTGAGCGCTCAGGCTGCCTGGAAAATGAGCGTTGTGTCCACATGTGGGCCCCCCACGGTGGCCCTGCCTCCTCCAGGAGTACAGGCAGGCAGTCCCCATGTGGCCAGCTGGCTGGTGAACCTTTCGGTCCCCAGTGCATTTCCAAACGCTGAGTCTAGTCTTTCCTGTGGAAGCCAAGCTTGTGTGTAGATGGCCAGCTTGTTTCTCATCTGTGCCACCAGCCAGTGGCGTGTGTCTGTCCGTGCATCCCACAGATGGCTGAGCGGCAGCTGTGGTGGTGACGGTGGAGGCCCATGGAGGTCCTGGCAGGTGCTGGCTGGGAGGAGCAGAGGCCTGGGTCCCCGGGGCAGCTTTAGGAGACGGTTCAGAACTGCGTGGCGGGTGTCGGCTGACCCCGCAGGCAGGCCTTCCACAGCACGGGGAGCGGGGACAGGTCGCTCCCCAGGAAGGCGTGGGGGCGGCTCTGGAACGCCGGGCTCACTCATGTCCCCCCTCGCCCTGGGCCTCCTGGGGCCCAGGCGGTCCCTCCTGGCCGAGGCGGGTGTCTCTTGTCATGCCGCCGTTGCCCCAGCTTCTTCCTCCTGCCTGTTGTGTCTCTGCTCCCCTGAACATCAGCCTGTTCGTGGCTGTGTCCTGGGACCCCGGCGGGGCTTTGCAGGAAGCAGGCCCTCCATGTGACCTGCCCGTGGCTGCTCTGTCTGGGGGAGAGGGGGTGCGCTGCCCTGCAGGAAGCAGGGCTGAGAGGCCTGCTGTCTCCCACAGGTCTCTGTGCTCCGGGGGACCTGTGGCCCGCGCAGCCCGAGTGTGTGACCGGCGGCTTCGGCTGCGCCCTGGAGAGCAGCGGCCCAGCTGCGCTGCCCCCGCCCGCCGCCGTGCCCAGCAGGTACGTGCTCCCGTGGCCAGGAGACCCACGCGCGGGGCTGGGAGCTGGTCCTCACGGCCCCATGGGTGCGCCCCGGAGAGCGGCTGTCCCCACGTACCTCGGTGCCCAGCAGGTAAGTGCTCCCGCCCAGGTGGGGCTGGGAGCTGGTCTTCATGGCAGTCCGACCCAGCTTCCTCCGGCTTGGCTTCCTCCGCAGCCCCTTGGCGGTGTGTTGCCATCTGCCTTTCAGACTTGAGTTGTGATGTCTGAGAAATTATGAGCCAGAAACTGAGGGAAGCCCTGAAGGAAGAGAGCAATCCAGCCAGTGACCACATCAGCGCTTTCCTTTTTAAATGGAAAAGATGAGCTATTCATGTATCAGAGGCACAACTGAAAAAGCAAAGACAGTTCCTCGTAATTGCTCCTCGCTAACAGAATAGGAATCTCCGTTTTCTATAGCATTAATCTTGAACACATTTAAAGCTTTTAAAGATCGAGTAGTTTGCGTATTGAAAAATAGTTACACAGTGGCCGCGTCTTGGACTTACCATTGGATGTATCACTTGATGATGCACACTTGAGAAAATGTTAATATCTGTGTTTTATCAGAATCCATATGAGGTTTTCTAGGGGTTCCAGCTTATTACAAAGTCGTTACTTTCTTATTTCTGTAATGAAGATCCAGATTGCAGCTGGGATCAAAGCATCGATCAAGATTTCTGTATGGTTGCGGTTCAAGTGAGCTGACTACCGGCCTGGCCCCGAGTGGAGGTGGTTGTTAGTGTGGGTGCGTGAGAATCCCAGAGTGGGTGCCTGAACCCCCAGTGGCATCCAGCTCCCCTGCTGCGGACAGAGCCAGAGCCGTGGGGCCTGCCTCTGGTTTTACTTCACAAACCTGGCTGGTTTTGTTTTTTTTTTAAGAATGTGATAGCTGTTAGTTAGAAGGGAGAGCAGTTTTCTTCCAAATATTAGTCCTGCTTACATGGTGTACACCTAACTAGGGGTGAGAACTTTTTGTAGTCTGAGTGAAAGTACTTCTGTGGCAAACTGAAAGCCAGGTTTTGATCCAGTCCCCTATCCATGCATAATTTATTTGCTTTGTTTCATTGAAAAAGAGCTCCCCTGCCCCCCTTTCACCCAAATACTGTACTCGAGAGATCAAACTCCACCTCTAACTTTCTTTGGAATTATAATCAACATAAAACATTGTATTAATTTCAGGTGTACAGCATGGTGATTTGATATTTTTATACATTACAAAATGATCATCAAATAAAGACTTACGTCCATCTCTCACCAGAGTGTTACAGCATTACTAACTGTATTCCCTATGCTGTACATTAATTACGTCCCCTTTGAAGGAAGTGGGGATGGACCTAGAGTCTGTCATACAGAGTGAAGTAAGTCAGAGAAAAACATATAGTAACACAGGTATATAAAATCTAGAGAAATAGTGCAGATGAATCTATTTGCGGGGCAGGACTAGAGACACAGATGTAGAGAGCAGACCTGTAGACTCACCAAGGGAAGGAGAGGGGGCACAAGGTGAGAGCATAGCCCTGATGTATATACACTACTGTGTGCAAAATAGGTAGAGAGAACCTGTTGTGTAGCCTGGTAGCTCAGCTCTGTGATGACCTGGAGGAGGGGCTGGGTGCGGGAGGGAGGCCCCCGAGGGAGGGGGTAGGTGTATACGCACGGAGGTTCACGTCATCCCACAGCAGAAACTCACATGATGGAAAGCAGGGTGACCCAGTGAGAGAAGGAAGGGAGGAAGGATGGAAGGAAGGACGGAAGGAAGGAAGGGGGTGTCCGGTCCGAGCCGCCCCTCCTGCACCACTGTATTGGTGGTGGTGAGCCTTGAGTTGGTCTTTGTTTCTGTGACGATAAAGTACTTCTTTTATTTTCCAAAACTGAAGAACTCGCAGTGCCGGGGATGCTGGACAGGAAGATCTTTTTCCTCTTCCTTTCCTTGATCGGTCGACATCCTTTTTCTGAAACTAGACCCCTTGTTTTCTGTAGCAGTTTCATTGACTGGAGCGCCGCGTGTGAAGGCCAGTTTCCCAGTGTGTACTGCCCCCTGGAACTGAACGACGTCAGTGGCTTTCCAGAAGGTAAAGCTGTGTGGACAGGCCCAGCGGCATCCTTTTATTCTCAGAAAGTCAAAGTCGAAAGGGTGTGTGTACTTAGGGCACTAACTGCGGATAAAGTGCCTTTGAGGGTCATCTTCCAGTTGTCCGCTGAGCCTTCACGTGGGCGCAGCACGCTTGCCCTGTGTAATTTTATATGGCCTCAAAAAGCCTGCTAGACCCCGGGGTCTGGGGACATGTACAAATAACCCTGCTCTGTTTAGTCCTTCAGATTGGGTGGAACAGGGCCTTTTGGACCTACATGAACCTGAATGTGCTCTATCTGTTGGGGGTCTGGGTCTTTGAGAGAGTGAGTGAGTGAGTGAAGTTGCTCAGTTGTGTCTGACTCTTTGCGACGCTGTGGACTGCAGTCCACCAGGCTCCTCCGTCCATGGGATTCTCCAGGCAAGAATACTGGAGTGGGTTGCCATTTCCTTCTCCAGGGGATCTTCCCGACTCAGGGATCGAACCCAGGTCTCCCACATTGCAGGTAGACGCTTTAACCTCTGAGCCGCCAGGGAAGCCCAAACTAAGGAAGGTCCCACCTATTAGTTATTCTTTTCAGGCAGACAAGTCCCAGGAGAGGTAGAATTATGCACGTGCTTGTTCCTCAGCATGTTCTGACTCTTATACCCCCTGGATAGTGCTGCAGAAGGAAGGGAAAGCGCGTGGAGGGGAAACTGATGAGTTGCAGATGCTTGCGCTCAAGTATGTTGATGGACAGATGCTTGTACTGCTTTATCTGGGTTCTGACGCATGCAGTGCCCCATGGTAAACACAAGGGGGTGCTGTGGTTGCTCTCTTCTGTGTATGCAGCTGTTTATGCCTTCTTACTGCCCTCTGAGAAATACTTGGTTTCCTGCTGCCGTTATCAATGCGTGTGGCATACGTGCAGATGGCTGATGCTGGCATGACAGACAATAAAAGAAAAGTTCAAGGACTAGTAAGAACCACGACACTCTAAGTCTACAGTAGCATTTGCTGCTGTAAAGCATAGCAGTATTACAGCGTGCTCTGTATATTACAGAGTCCCACCAGATGATCACATACAGGAAAGCAAGCCCAGAGGAAGAACTTCCTCACTGAGGGCTTACCAGGTGCTGTGTCTCACGGAGTAATTATTTTCTGTCTGTAACTCCTCAACATAGTAAGTCCTTGAAAGCTTATTGCCTGAGGGTGAGAATTCCCTTCTCTCCTGAAACGTGTTCACCTCTGCTGATGTCTCCGCTCTTTGCAGAAAGCATGAACTACCCCAGCGGCTTCCCCTGTCCTGCCGAGGTTCAGACGGATTTCATTGACCACAGCTCCCCTTCGGCCTGGGGTAGCCCCCCCAGCGTGCCGACTGCCTGGGGACACGCCGGTCTCATCAGCTCTCCGGTCAGTGCCGCCCACCCTGCTGTGCCCTGGGTTCTTCTGGTGCCCCCGTCATCCTGGGTTAGGGCTGGGTTCAGATCCACCGGACCCTGGTTTGCTCCCCTGGGTTGCTAGCCACTCTCTGCAGGGGCTTCCCAGGTAGGCAGATGGACAGGGGCTTGCAGACGTTTGCAGCCACAACGCCCGAAACCGCATCAAGGAGAGAGGGTTATCGGTGACGCTGCACCTGGGCTAGGAAGCCCTCCGGGAGGCTGGTGGGCTCCTGTGGCCCCGCTGACCTTCCACCTGTGGGAGGAGAGGAGATGAACCTTCCAGGAAAGTCAGGCAGGGTCACCCATAGTCTGGAGGGCTTCCCCCGTCACACCCGCTCCACTGTGTTTTTACAGATAGAGGGTGTTTGACCTGAAATGAGCTTATCTAGTTGGATGGGAATTTCATGGCCTTCTGTTTGAGAAAAATGGAGTTAGAGGCACCACAGTGGTTGAGGGTAGTGTGGCAGCATCCAGGCGGCCCCGAGGATGCAGGCAACCTTGACATTGCTTTCTAAGGCTTCTTTATTTCTTTACATATTTCCTTTTCCCCCCTCCTCGTGCATGCCTCAGCCCTACCTCACAAGCACCCGAAGCTTGTCTCCAATGTCTGGACTTTTTGGTTCCATCTGGGCCCCGCAAAGCGACCTGTATGAGAATTGCTGCGCCATCAATCCCACCACGGAACACTCGGCTCATATGGAGAACCAGGCGATCATGTGCAAGGAGTATTACCCCGGGTTTAACCCGTTCCGTGCCTACATGGACCTGGACATATGGACTAGCACAGCGAACAGGAACGCGAACTTCCCGCTGTCGAGAGACTCGAGCTACTGTGGGAACGTGTGAAAAGGATTCAAGTCCAAACAATGTGAATAAAGAGGCTTGCGTTTGGATCACTAGCATAAACTGGTTGGGATAGATTGACGTTGGTGGATATTTTGGCACTTTTATATGAAAATAAATTTTTGTATGAAATCTGGGTGCTCTGTTTTTTTTAACCCTTCACAAATCGGTGATAGAAACAAAGCATCATGACTCCAGAAACACGTCGACATGCCACAAGTTCACATCGGGACCAGGGCAGCATCTAAGAAGGTAAGAGTAGGGGAAGAGGGGCTGCAGTGGGTCCACCTCCAGGAGCATCAGCTCCCTGGGAGCTTGCAAAAAGCCACCTTGATCGGGGAGCAGTCCCAGGGATACTGCCATAATTGGTTTATGGCTCAGGTGGGGAGGATTTTGTTTCAAGCGCTTCTTTTATTGAAACAAACCTCCGGTTTGGGGAACCTCACTGCCAGTCACTTGCCTAGACACACGGCTGCTGGTTGGAGCAGAGCCTGGCGCTGTTCTGACACGTGGTAGTCATGTTCCCTCACCTCCGTCAGGCCGGTCCCCGGGGGGCGACAGCAACAGGGACATGCTGGTAAGTGTGTCAGGGTTCCCTCCGAGCGAGCAGGCTGAGTCCACAGACAAGTTCTGAGCAGGTCACAGAGCTGGTGTGTGGTCCCCAGGCCAGTGTGTATTTGCTTGTCAGTGATTTTAGAGATTCACATGATGTTGGAATTATCTGATTGCATGTATAAACTTTGAAAACTTTTCAACTCTTAATAAAAATGGCTTATTTTTACATGTTGTTGTGTCTTTATTGGAATTGGAGTGGGATGTCAGGTTTGCGCGTTTTCTTTCTCATGGTCTTGTGGGGCCTGGGTGAGGAAGGTGAGTGGGCTGTAATCTGGCACTGCCCTCCTGCAGGCACTGCATACCTGCTGGCATGCATGGCTGCTGGAACGCTCTCAGGCTACTGACCCCGTCCTTAAAACTGAAAGTCGTTACTAAAAAGTCGTTTAGGTTCTAGGTGTGCACCCAAAGGAATAGAAACAAACCCTTGTGCGCTGTGTTCACTGAAGCACTGTTCAGAGCAGCCAAACGGCGGAAACAACCTCAGTGTCCACTGATGGGAGACCGCTGAGCAGACCGCGGTGAGTGCACAGTGGGCACTGGTCAGCCCTGGGAGGGAAGAGAGTTCTGACGCCTGCCGCAGCGCGGGTGAGCTCGGGAAAGAAGCCTGCGAGTCAGCCTTGGGAGGGAAGAGGACTCTGATGCCTGCTGTAGCGCGGGCGAGTTCGGAAAAGAAGCCGAGGGTAGCAGCCAGTTACTAAGGGCCAGGAGTATGTGATTCCACTGTGATGAGGAGTTTAGTGTGGTCAGGGTTAGTCAGGAAGTGGAATAGAGGTTACCAGGGGCTTGTGGGGGCAGGGGACAGGTACATACTGGCCTGGGGGAGGCTGGAGGGGAGTGGGGCGGG
>SJYW01012592.1:0-31657 GCA_006410735.1 Raphicerus campestris
ATAGGACCTGGAGCCCGATTAACCCAGAAGCTCCAGAGAACCAGGCGGCTGTGGTGCTCTCCTTCATAGCTCAGGTGGCACCAGATATTAGAAGGAAGTTGCAGAAACTAGAAGGATTCAAAGGGAAGTCACTGTCTGAACTCCTGGCAGTGGCCCGGAAGGTGTTCAAAAATCGAGAGGACCCCACCCAAGCTACCCAGAAGCTCACTAAGAAAATGGCCAAGATCCTCCTGGCCCACGAGGAGCCCTCAGGCTCCCAGGAAAAAGGCACACAGAGAAAGGACATTGGAGATGGGAGTGTACAAAACAGCCAAAGAAGGGATCACAGCCCACCCCAATCTTGATGGAAAAGACTGAATAGAGGCTTCAAGGTTCCTTGGTCCCCTGGGAACCCAGGGTAACTCTTTCTGTGGGGAGCCAGAAAGATCGATACCAGATCAGCCAAGGACGCTGAGCCCTGTCTTCCAGTATCCAAACCATCCTTCAGATTCCCTGACTGGAGATTAAAAGGCAAGGCAAGTGCAAAAATTTCTGGGAGCAGTGGGGTATTGCAGGCTTTGGATCCCGAACTTTGCAGAGACAGCTAAGCTTCTATACTCAGCTACCAGTGGCAGGGACCCTGCCCTTGTTTGGACAGAAGCCACTGAGAAGGGTTTCGAGGACCTGAAGATTGCCCTGGTGAGTGCTCCCGCTCTCAGTCTGCCGAACCTAGAAAAACCTTTCTGACTGTTCGTGGCCGAGGCTAATGGGGTGGCAGAGAAAATATTGACCCAAGACTTGGGTCCCTGGAAGAGATCTGTGGCCTATTTGTCCAAACGGCTGGACCCTGTGGCGGTGGGGTGGCCAGGGTGTCTGAAAACAATTGCGGCTACAGCCCTGCTAGTCAAAGAGGCGACCAAGACTGCCCGAAAAGCCTCCTTAAGACTAGTAGGGGGAGGAGCCCCTACCCTACTCCTAACCACCACCGAACCTACCGAGGAACCCCCTGTGTATAACCAAAAGGAGACTGATCTGGGCCAAAAACTAGGGGGGCAGACCACGGAACAAAGATGGCTAGTCCTGCCAGATAACCGAGTGGTAGCTCCAAAGGCCATTGGTAGAGCTCTCCTTTCTGAGGCCCACCAGGCAACCCATTTGAGTAAAAACAAACTGGCAGAATTGCTGAGGAAAAAGTGCTTAATCTGTGGGATCTACAAGATTGCTCAAGACATAGCTGTCCGATGTCTGACTTGCACCTGAGTAAACACTAACCCGACTGAGAAGGCTGAAAAGGGCATACGTCAGAGAACTGAGCCAGGGGAGGCCTGAGAAGTGGACTTCACCGACATACCCCCTGCATGAGGAGACTACCACTACCTCCTCGTTTTGTTGATACCTTCTCCGGATGGGTGGAAGCCTTCCCCACCAAGAAAGGGACTTCCCTGATATTAGTGAAACAACTGATCTCTGAAATTGTCCCCAGGTTTGGATTACCTAATAGTCTGGGGTCTGACAATGGCCCGGCATTTACCGCCCAGATATCTCGTCAATTGGCTGAGGCTTTAGGAATCAAATGGAATCTGCATTGTGCTTACAGGCCAGAGAGCTCAGGGCAAGTAGAAAGGATGAATAGGAGCTTAAAGGAAATATTGACAAAATACAAAATAGAGTCTGGCGGAGACTGGGTTACTCTCTTACCCTTTGTGCTTCTCAGATCTAGGTGTACCCACTTCGCTGTGACCGCTATGGGCAGCCCCCTCCACTCATCCCCAAGCTGGGGGAGGAAACCCTTGCGGAGATAACTAATGACAATTTCCTTAGATCTTTACAGGGCCTGCAGTTAGCCCGGACTCAAGCCCAAGCAGCGATCCGAGAGAGCAGACTTGGAACTTTCAGCACTCCAGCCCGGCCGACTCTCTGGGACCCTGGTGCTCGGGTCAAAATGGAAAGTGAAACACTCCGGCGACCCACTTCGACTCAGCCTGGAGGCCTCTCCTTAGTTGTGCTGATTTTTGGCCTAAACTGTGCCTCGTTTAGCCCAATTTTTCCACAAGCTCAGGCTAATGTTTTGATCTCTTAGGCTCACTCTTTTACTGAATATTATAATACTTCTGCTTTTTGTGTGTGTACAGCCATGCCTTTATCAGTACAGAACGGATTGCCCTGGTGGGTGATGCTGATTGATCATAATGTTACAAATTCTCTTTGTGATTTTTTAAAACAACAAAAGCAGTTTTATCTAAGCAGCACTTACAATTAGTCAAGCTTTTCTTGGTGTAAGAATGCGAATGTTTCCTTATGTTCTGTTAACTTTAATATCACTGTTAGTCATGAGGTTGTAGTTTCCACATTTGCTGGATACGTCAACAGCACCAGGGAAAAGCACCAACATCAAGAGTCGTCCCGCCTCCTTGGAGACTATTATCGAATTTGGGAGGAATATTTCTGGATGACACCAGAGAAAAGACAGCTTGTGAAACCTGAAGAATTATGCTGGGAGCAAAAAGAACATCAGCCCAAGTTTAGACAGAAACTTTTGGGAACCCATCTTTTGAAACATATGGGAATATTGTCTCAAACTTTATGTAAAACTGTCTTTGATATAACCTTTACTGCTAGTAGGACAACTGTATGGCCAGTTTCTGACTGGATGTATAACCCAGGTATTCGATGGGTGGCACGAAATGGTACTAAATGGGTATGTGGAACTAATGTTTGGCCTTGGCTTCCTGTTGGGTGGGTTGATAGATGTACATTGGGATTTGTCTTTGCTCCTGGCCACATTCATGCAGGCCACATGTCTAAACCAGCAAATCTGCCTTTCATCAGGGCCCAATAGACCTGTGCACTCTTTTCTTGGTATGATTATTTGGCAGCTGTGTTTGTGCCATCCATTGGAAATGTTGATGTTTGGCCCATGTCTTTTCAGTTGCCTGTCAAATTTTATCATGCAAAGAACCCAAGACCTCTGAATCCTCCTCTTACGATCTCACTATCAGGAGGAAGTACTAAGTGAGGAGGACTCGGGGGATGAATCAAGGATTTGATTCCCTGTTAAGACTGGTAGGAAATTAAGAAGGAAGTAAAAGCGTTTCCAGGGAGATGAATGCTAGGCCAGCTTTACTGGAACAGGGAGTTGAATAATAGGTCAGCTTTACTGGAATGGAAAGCCCCAAAATTTTTAAAGGGAACAATAAATACCAGGTGTCTCATCACAATGTTTGTTTGCTCAGCAACCTAAGAAACAGGAAATAACTCTAGGAAACAGAGTCTTGACGCTAACCACAAATGTCACCAATAGTTACATAACTTTACCTGCCTACCAACCAATCATGCTTTGCCAAGCAGCTTAACCCCACTCCTCCCCAGAACAATAGGATAAAAATCTCCCAAAGGGGACGCTCAGGGCTCCCCACCTTCGATTGGCTTGGCGGGGGCCCGGATCCAAAATTGTCAATAAACCCTTTCTTTCTGAACTCTGTCTAGTGGTCTCTATTGGCAGCTAGTTCCTTACAGGTATGAAGGAGCCTTTGGGGGTCCAAGAGGGAAGGGGTCATTTCCCCCCGAGATGCTGCAGCAGACAAGGGACTCACCCTCCCTGCAGGGGAGAAGCTTCTGGTTTTTCTCGAGTTGTGGCGGGGTCCTCTCATGTTAAGACGGGGTCCCCAGGGACCCGCCCCTGTGGCCTCAGGAGAGGCCAGTCCCAATGCGAGTTGTGAGACACCTGAGGGGATTCCTCCTGAGACCTCGCCGAGTCCTCAGTCCTTGTTTGGTGCTGAGGCCAGAGCCTGTGCTTGCCTCGCCCATGCTGACAAAGGTCTTGGGGTTCTCCTGAAGCCTCCATAGTTGCGTCAGGCCTCGTCTCTCCTGGGGATGTGCACAGCCGCTTTCCTCCCCAACTGCAGCAACAGTGTACGGGTCCCTGTTGAGCGGATACAGGGATCAGTGGCTTGAACTCGAGGTACCCCAGGGCTATCAAACGTGCCACTGTGCCAGAGTCGAGCCTCGGGGTGACAGTCCAGGCATTGCAGGACAGTCATATTCATCTGGAGTGTACCAGGCATTTGGGGGTCTTGCAGAAATGTGACCCAACGCCTGAGGCTTCTTTGGACTCGCCTGGTGTGAGTGCCTTCTCTTGGGATGCCAGGGGGGAGCCAGGATCCTTTTTCCTATGGAGCAGGGAAACGGCCTCTCATCTGGAGCTGAGCATGGGAAAATGGAGCTCCTCTTGAGTCACAGCGGGACCCTTGGCGATACTCTCGAGTGGGAACGTGTGGGGTGGAGAACTTCTTGGATCGGAGCAAGTGTGTGAAAGAGCATTTCGAGTTCCAACAGGGAAAGGGTGATTTCCCCCGGGACACCGCATCAGACAAGGGCCTCACTCAGCCTACAGTGGTGAAGCTTCTTGTTTTTCTCCACTTGCATCGNGGGGAGGAGCCCCTACCCTACTCCTAACCACCACCGAACCTACCGAGGAACCCCCTGTGTATAACCAAAAGGAGACTGATCTGGGCCAAAAACTAGGGGGGCAGACCACGGAACAAAGATGGCTAGTCCTGCCAGATAACCGAGTGGTAGCTCCAAAGGCCATTGGTAGAGCTCTCCTTTCTGAGGCCCACCAGGCAACCCATTTGAGTAAAAACAAACTGGCAGAATTGCTGAGGAAAAAGTGCTTAATCTGTGGGATCTACAAGATTGCTCAAGACATAGCTGTCCGATGTCTGACTTGCACCTGAGTAAACACTAACCCGACTGAGAAGGCTGAAAAGGGCATACGTCAGAGAACTGAGCCAGGGGAGGCCTGAGAAGTGGACTTCACCGACATACCCCCTGCATGAGGAGACTACCACTACCTCCTCGTTTTGTTGATACCTTCTCCGGATGGGTGGAAGCCTTCCCCACCAAGAAAGGGACTTCCCTGATATTAGTGAAACAACTGATCTCTGAAATTGTCCCCAGGTTTGGATTACCTAATAGTCTGGGGTCTGACAATGGCCCGGCATTTACCGCCCAGATATCTCGTCAATTGGCTGAGGCTTTAGGAATCAAATGGAATCTGCATTGTGCTTACAGGCCAGAGAGCTCAGGGCAAGTAGAAAGGATGAATAGGAGCTTAAAGGAAATATTGACAAAATACAAAATAGAGTCTGGCGGAGACTGGGTTACTCTCTTACCCTTTGTGCTTCTCAGATCTAGGTGTACCCACTTCGCTGTGACCGCTATGGGCAGCCCCCTCCACTCATCCCCAAGCTGGGGGAGGAAACCCTTGCGGAGATAACTAATGACAATTTCCTTAGATCTTTACAGGGCCTGCAGTTAGCCCGGACTCAAGCCCAAGCAGCGATCCGAGAGAGCAGACTTGGAACTTTCAGCACTCCAGCCCGGCCGACTCTCTGGGACCCTGGTGCTCGGGTCAAAATGGAAAGTGAAACACTCCGGCGACCCACTTCGACTCAGCCTGGAGGCCTCTCCTTAGTTGTGCTGATTTTTGGCCTAAACTGTGCCTCGTTTAGCCCAATTTTTCCACAAGCTCAGGCTAATGTTTTGATCTCTTAGGCTCACTCTTTTACTGAATATTATAATACTTCTGCTTTTTGTGTGTGTACAGCCATGCCTTTATCAGTACAGAACGGATTGCCCTGGTGGGTGATGCTGATTGATCATAATGTTACAAATTCTCTTTGTGATTTTTTAAAACAACAAAAGCAGTTTTATCTAAGCAGCACTTACAATTAGTCAAGCTTTTCTTGGTGTAAGAATGCGAATGTTTCCTTATGTTCTGTTAACTTTAATATCACTGTTAGTCATGAGGTTGTAGTTTCCACATTTGCTGGATACGTCAACAGCACCAGGGAAAAGCACCAACATCAAGAGTCGTCCCGCCTCCTTGGAGACTATTATCGAATTTGGGAGGAATATTTCTGGATGACACCAGAGAAAAGACAGCTTGTGAAACCTGAAGAATTATGCTGGGAGCAAAAAGAACATCAGCCCAAGTTTAGACAGAAACTTTTGGGAACCCATCTTTTGAAACATATGGGAATATTGTCTCAAACTTTATGTAAAACTGTCTTTGATATAACCTTTACTGCTAGTAGGACAACTGTATGGCCAGTTTCTGACTGGATGTATAACCCAGGTATTCGATGGGTGGCACGAAATGGTACTAAATGGGTATGTGGAACTAATGTTTGGCCTTGGCTTCCTGTTGGGTGGGTTGATAGATGTACATTGGGATTTGTCTTTGCTCCTGGCCACATTCATGCAGGCCACATGTCTAAACCAGCAAATCTGCCTTTCATCAGGGCCCAATAGACCTGTGCACTCTTTTCTTGGTATGATTATTTGGCAGCTGTGTTTGTGCCATCCATTGGAAATGTTGATGTTTGGCCCATGTCTTTTCAGTTGCCTGTCAAATTTTATCATGCAAAGAACCCAAGACCTCTGAATCCTCCTCTTACGATCTCACTATCAGGAGGAAGTACTAAGTGAGGAGGACTCGGGGGATGAATCAAGGATTTGATTCCCTGTTAAGACTGGTAGGAAATTAAGAAGGAAGTAAAAGCGTTTCCAGGGAGATGAATGCTAGGCCAGCTTTACTGGAACAGGGAGTTGAATAATAGGTCAGCTTTACTGGAATGGAAAGCCCCAAAATTTTTAAAGGGAACAATAAATACCAGGTGTCTCATCACAATGTTTGTTTGCTCAGCAACCTAAGAAACAGGAAATAACTCTAGGAAACAGAGTCTTGACGCTAACCACAAATGTCACCAATAGTTACATAACTTTACCTGCCTACCAACCAATCATGCTTTGCCAAGCAGCTTAACCCCACTCCTCCCCAGAACAATAGGATAAAAATCTCCCAAAGGGGACGCTCAGGGCTCCCCACCTTCGATTGGCTTGGCGGGGGCCCGGATCCAAAATTGTCAATAAACCCTTTCTTTCTGAACTCTGTCTAGTGGTCTCTATTGGCAGCTAGTTCCTTACAGGTATGAAGGAGCCTTTGGGGGTCCAAGAGGGAAGGGGTCATTTCCCCCCGAGATGCTGCAGCAGACAAGGGACTCACCCTCCCTGCAGGGGAGAAGCTTCTGGTTTTTCTCGAGTTGTGGCGGGGTCCTCTCATGTTAAGACGGGGTCCCCAGGGACCCGCCCCTGTGGCCTCAGGAGAGGCCAGTCCCAATGCGAGTTGTGAGACACCTGAGGGGATTCCTCCTGAGACCTCGCCGAGTCCTCAGTCCTTGTTTGGTGCTGAGGCCAGAGCCTGTGCTTGCCTCGCCCATGCTGACAAAGGTCTTGGGGTTCTCCTGAAGCCTCCATAGTTGCGTCAGGCCTCGTCTCTCCTGGGGATGTGCACAGCCGCTTTCCTCCCCAACTGCAGCAACAGTGTACGGGTCCCTGTTGAGCGGATACAGGGATCAGTGGCTTGAACTCGAGGTACCCCAGGGCTATCAAACGTGCCACTGTGCCAGAGTCGAGCCTCGGGGTGACAGTCCAGGCATTGCAGGACAGTCATATTCATCTGGAGTGTACCAGGCATTTGGGGGTCTTGCAGAAATGTGACCCAACGCCTGAGGCTTCTTTGGACTCGCCTGGTGTGAGTGCCTTCTCTTGGGATGCCAGGGGGGAGCCAGGATCCTTTTTCCTATGGAGCAGGGAAACGGCCTCTCATCTGGAGCTGAGCATGGGAAAATGGAGCTCCTCTTGAGTCACAGCGGGACCCTTGGCGATACTCTCGAGTGGGAACGTGTGGGGTGGAGAACTTCTTGGATCGGAGCAAGTGTGTGAAAGAGCATTTCGAGTTCCAACAGGGAAAGGGTGATTTCCCCCGGGACACCGCATCAGACAAGGGCCTCACTCAGCCTACAGTGGTGAAGCTTCTTGTTTTTCTCCACTTGCATCGGGGTCCTTTTGAGCTACGACAGGAACCACAGGGATCCGCACCTGTGGCCCCAGGATAGGCCAGTCTCCGTGCGAGGGGAGAGGCACATCTGGGGATTCCTCCCCAGTGGCGCCAAGTCCTCAGTTCCCTTCTGGTGCTGAGGCTGCAGCCTGAGATTGTCTCGCCCGTGCTGACGTTTGTATTGGGCTTCCCCTGGAACCCGCGGATGGGAGTCAGGGCTCGTCCGGACTGAAGACGTGCATGGTCGCTTTCCTTCCCAACTGCAGTAACAGTGTCCAAGTCCCTGTAGAGCGGATGCAGGGATCTATGGCTTGCGCTCGAGGTACACTGGGGCTGTCACACATGCCAGTGTGCCGGAGTTGAGCATCCGGGTTACAGTCGAGGCAGTGCAGGGCAGTCAGGTTAATCTGAAGTGGACGAGGCATTTGGGGGCCTTGGGGAATGGTGGCCCAACCTGTGAGACTCCTCCCGACTTTCCAGGTGCCAGCACCTCCTTTTGGGAGGCAAGGGGAACACCGTGAAACCTTTCTCAATGGAGCAGGGAAAGGGCCCCTCATCGGGAGCTCAGTAGGGGAAACGGGGCTCCTCTTGAGTCTTGTCGGGACCCTTGAGGTGCTTCTCTAGTGGGTACCGGTCGGGCAGGGAATGTCTTCGGTCATAGCAAAGGTGTGAAGGACACTTTCGAGGTCCACGAGGGACGGGGTCAGTTCCCTGAGATGCCATTGTGGACAAGGGCCACATCACGCCTTCAGGGGAGAAGCTACTGGTGTTTCTCGAGTTCCGGCTGGGTCCTCTCGAGTTCAGACGGGAAAGCGAGGGACCCTCTCCTGTATCCTCAGGAGAGGCCATTCTCAGTGTGAGCTGCGAGGTGCATCTGGGGATTCCTCACCAGTCATAGCCGGGTCTACAGTCCTCGTCTGGTGCTGAGGTCATAGCCTGAGATTTCCTCTCTCATGCTTTCATAGATCTTGAGGTTCCTCTGGAGCCCCTAAAGTGGACTCAGGCCTCTTCTCGCCTGGAGAATTTCACGGCCGCTTTCTTCCCCAACTGAAGTGGCAGTGTCCGGCTCCCCGTTAAGTGAACATAGGGATCTGTGGCTTGCCATCGAGGTACTCCAGGGCTGTCTCACGTGCCAGTGTGATGGGAGTCGAGGTTCGGGGTGACAGTCGAGACAGTGCAGGGCAGTCATGTTCATCTGGAGTGGAAGAGGCATTTTGCGACCCTGGGGAGTGGTGTTCGGACACCTGAGCCTCCTCCCGACTCTCCTGATGGGACGCCACCTCTTGGGATGTGAGGGGAGCGCCTGAAAACCTTTCCTGATGGAGCAGGGAAAGGGCCCCTCATCTGGAGCTCAGCAGGGGAAAACGGGGCTACTCTTGAATAGCTGCAGGACACTTGGCGGTCCTCTGGAGTGTGGACGTGTGGGGCGGGGAACTTCTTGGGTCACAACAAGGGTGTGAAAGAGCAATTCGAGTTCCAAGAGGGAACGGGTGATTTCCCCAGGACGCAGCAGTGCACCAGGGCCTCACACCGCCTGCAAGGGTGAAGCTTCTGGTTTTTCTCAAGTTGCGGTGGGGTCCGCTCAAGTTACGACCATGACCACAGGGATCCACCCTTGTGGCCCCAGGATAGACTGGTCTCTGTGCGAGGGGCGAGGCACATCTGGGGATTCCTCACCAGTTTCGCCAATTCCTCAGTCCCCTTCTGGGTGCTGAGGATGCAGCCTGAGATTGCTTCGCCCATGCTGACATTTGTATTGGGCTTCCCCTGGAGCCCGCAGAGGGGAGTCAGGCCTCATCTTGACTGGAGACATGCACGGCCGCTTTCCTTCCCAACTGCAGTAATAGTCCAGGTCCCTGTCAAGCGGATACAGGGATCTATGGCTTGAGCTCAAGGTACCCTGGCGCTGTCACATGTGACAGGGTGCCGGAGTCGAACCTCAGGGTTACAGTTGAAGCAGTGCATGGCAGATATGTTCATCTGAAGTGGACGAGGCAATTGGGGGCCTTGGGCAATGGTGGTCCAACATGTGAGACTCCTCCTGACTGTCGAGGTACGAACGCCTCCTCCTGGGATGTGAGCGGAACACCGCGAAACCTTTCCTGAAGAAACAGGGAAAGGGACCATCATCAGGAGCTCGGCAGGGGAAAACGGGGCTCCTCTTGAGTCTTGGCAGGACCCCTGAGTTTCCTTTCGAGTGAGGACCGGTGGGGCAGGGTACTTCTTGGGTCACAGCAAGGGTGTTAAGGAGCCTTTCGAGGTCCACGAGGGACTGGGTGAATTCCCATGAGATGCCTTGTGGACAAGGGCCACAACATGCCTGCAGGTGAGAAGCTTCCGGTTTTTCTCGNAAGGGGAACACCGTGAAACCTTTCTCAATGGAGCAGGGAAAGGGCCCCTCATCGGGAGCTCAGTAGGGGAAACGGGGCTCCTCTTGAGTCTTGTCGGGACCCTTGAGGTGCTTCTCTAGTGGGTACCGGTCGGGCGGGGAATGTCTTCGGTCATAGCAAAGGTGTGAAGGACACTTTCGAGGTCCACGAGGGACGGGGTCAGTTCCCTGAGATGCCATTGTGGACAAGGGCCACATCACGCCTTCAGGGGAGAAGCTACTGGTGTTTCTCGAGTTCCGGCTGGGTCCTCTCGAGTTCAGACGGGAAAGCGAGGGACCCTCTCCTGTATCCTCAGGAGAGGCCATTCTCAGTGTGAGCTGCGAGGTGCATCTGGGGATTCCTCACCAGTCATAGCCGGGTCTACAGTCCTCGTCTGGTGCTGAGGTCATAGCCTGAGATTTCCTCTCTCATGCTTTCATAGATCTTGAGGTTCCTCTGGAGCCCCTAAAGTGGACTCAGGCCTCTTCTCGCCTGGAGAATTTCACGGCCGCTTTCTTCCCCAACTGAAGTGGCAGTGTCCGGCTCCCCGTTAAGTGAACATAGGGATCTGTGGCTTGCCATCGAGGTACTCCAGGGCTGTCTCACGTGCCAGTGTGATGGGAGTCGAGGTTCGGGGTGACAGTCGAGACAGTGCAGGGCAGTCATGTTCATCTGGAGTGGAAGAGGCATTTTGCGACCCTGGGGAGTGGTGTTCGGACACCTGAGCCTCCTCCCGACTCTCCTGATGGGACGCCACCTCTTGGGATGTGAGGGGAGCGCCTGAAAACCTTTCCTGATGGAGCAGGGAAAGGGCCCCTCATCTGGAGCTCAGCAGGGGAAAACGGGGCTACTCTTGAATAGCTGCAGGACACTTGGCGGTCCTCTGGAGTGTGGACGTGTGGGGCGGGGAACTTCTTGGGTCACAACAAGGGTGTGAAAGAGCAATTCGAGTTCCAAGAGGGAACGGGTGATTTCCCCAGGACGCAGCAGTGCACCAGGGCCTCACACCGCCTGCAAGGGTGAAGCTTCTGGTTTTTCTCAAGTTGCGGTGGGGTCCGCTCAAGTTACGACCATGACCACAGGGATCCACCCTTGTGGCCCCAGGATAGACTGGTCTCTGTGCGAGGGGCGAGGCACATCTGGGGATTCCTCACCAGTTTCGCCAATTCCTCAGTCCCCTTCTGGGTGCTGAGGATGCAGCCTGAGATTGCTTCGCCCATGCTGACATTTGTATTGGGCTTCCCCTGGAGCCCGCAGAGGGGAGTCAGGCCTCATCTTGACTGGAGACATGCACGGCCGCTTTCCTTCCCAACTGCAGTAATAGTCCAGGTCCCTGTCAAGCGGATACAGGGATCTATGGCTTGAGCTCAAGGTACCCTGGCGCTGTCACATGTGACAGGGTGCCGGAGTCGAACCTCAGGGTTACAGTTGAAGCAGTGCATGGCAGATATGTTCATCTGAAGTGGACGAGGCAATTGGGGGCCTTGGGCAATGGTGGTCCAACATGTGAGACTCCTCCTGACTGTCGAGGTACGAACGCCTCCTCCTGGGATGTGAGCGGAACACCGCGAAACCTTTCCTGAAGAAACAGGGAAAGGGACCATCATCAGGAGCTCGGCAGGGGAAAACGGGGCTCCTCTTGAGTCTTGGCAGGACCCCTGAGTTTCCTTTCGAGTGAGGACCGGTGGGGCAGGGTACTTCTTGGGTCACAGCAAGGGTGTTAAGGAGCCTTTCGAGGTCCACGAGGGACTGGGTGAATTCCCATGAGATGCCTTGTGGACAAGGGCCACAACATGCCTGCAGGTGAGAAGCTTCCGGTTTTTCTCGAGTTGTGGCAGGGTCCTCTCAAGTTGCGATGGGGACCCCAGGTGCCCGCCCCTGTATCTTCTGGAGAGGCCATTCTCAGTGCGAGTTGTGAGGCACCTGTGAGGATACCTCCCCAGTCACCGCCTGGCTCTCAGTCCCCGTCTGGCGCTGAGGTTGGAGCCTGAGATTTCCTCGCTCATGCTTTCATAGGTCTTGAGGATACTCTGGTGCCCCCATAGGGGAGTCAGGCCTCTTCCCGACTGGAGACATGCACGGCTTCTTTCTTCCCCAACTGCAGTGGCAGTGTCCGGCTCCCCGTAAAGTGGACACAGGGATCTGTGGCTTGCCATCGAGGTACTCCAGGGCTGTGTCTAATGCCAGTGTGTTGGGAGTCGAACCTCGGGGTTCATGTTCATGAACCTCATGTTCATGTTGTGTGGACGAGGCATTTGGGGATCTTGGGATGTGGTGGTCAGACACCTGAGCCTATTCCTGACTCTCCTGATTCAAGGCCGCCTCTTGGGATGTGAGGGGAGCGCTGGAACACCTTTCCAGATTGAGCAGGGAAATGGCGCCTCATCTGGAACTCAGCAGGGGAAAACAGGGCTTCTCTTGAGTCTCAGCGGGACCCTCGGGTTTCCTCTCGAGTGGGGACGGTTGGGACAGGGAACTTTCTAGGTCACAACAGGGGTATGAAGGAGCCTTTGTAGGTCCAAGAGCGAAGGGGTGATTTCCCCCGAAATGCTGCAGCGGACAAGGGACTCAACCTCCCTTCAGGGGAGAAGCTTCTGGTTTTTCTGGAGTTGTGGCAGGGTCCTCTCGAGTTATGATGGGCACCACAGGGACCTGCCCCTGTGGCCTCAGGAGACGCCAGTCTCTATGGGAGTTGCGAGGCACATGTGGGGATTCCTCCCAAGACATCGCCGTGTCCTTAGTCCTCATCTGGTGCTGAGGCCAGAGCCTGGGCTTGCATCGCCCATAATGACATAGGTCTTGGGGTTCCTCTGGAGCCCCAATAGGGGAGTCAGGTCTCGTCTTGCCCAGGGACGTGCACAGCCGCTTTCCTCCCCAGCTGCAGCAACAGTGCCCGGGTCACCGTCCAGTGGATACAGGGATCAGTGGCTTGACCTCGAGATACCCCAGGGCTATCACACACGCCAGTGTTCTGGAGTCAAGCCTCGGGGTGACAGTCGAGGCAGTGCAGGACAGTCAGTTTCATCTGGAGTGGACTAAGCATTTGTGGGTCTTGCGTTAATGTAACCCGACAACTGAGGCTTCTCTGGAATCACCTTGTGTGACTGCCTCCTCTTGGGATAAGAGGGGGAAGCCGGAAATCATTTCCCAATGGAGCAGGGAAAGGGCCCCTCATCTGGAGCTGAGCATGGGAAAATTGAGCTCCTGTTGAGTCGCGGCGGAACCCTCACTGGTACTCTCGAGTGGGGACGTGTGGGGCGGGGAAATTCTTGGGTCACAGCAAGTCTGTGAAAGTTCATTTCGAAGTGCAAGAGGGAACGGGTGGTTCCCCCAAGTCACCCCAGCGGACAAGGACCTCACTCCGTCTGCAAGGGTGAAGCTTCTGGTTTTTCTCGAGTTGCGGTGGGGTCCTCTTGAGTTACGACAGGGACCACAGGGATCCGCCCTTGTGGCCCCAGGATAGGCCAGTCTCCATGCGAGGGGAGAGGCACATTTAGGGATTCCTCTCCAGTGGCGCCAAGTCCTCAGACCCCTTCTGGTGTTGAGTCTGCAGCCTGAGATTGCCTCGCCTGTGCTGACATTTGTATTGGGCTTCCACTGGAGCCCGCAGAGGGGAGTCAGGCCTTGTCTCGACTGGAGACGTGCATGGCAGGCCCCTTGGGGTTCCTCTCAAGTGGGGACGGGTGGGGCAGGAAACTCCTTGAGTCACAGCAAGGGTGTGAAGGAGCCTTTCGAGGTCCACGAGGGATGGGGTAAATTCCCCTGAGATGTCATTGCAGACAAGGGCCACACCACGCCTGCAGGAGAGAAGCTTCTGGTTTTTCTCGAGTTTTTGTGGGCTCCTCTCGAGTTACAACGGGGACCCCAGGGACCAGCCCCTGTATCCTCAGGAGATGCCATTCTCAATGCGAGTTGGGAGGTGCTTCTGGGGATTACTCCCCAGTGATCGTCAGGTCCTCAGTCATCGTCTGGTGCTGAGGTCGGAGCCTGAGATTTTCTCGCTCATGCTTTCATAGGTCTTGAGGTTACTCTGGAGCCCCCAGAAGGGAATCAGGCCTCTTCTCGCCTGGAGACTTGCACAGCTTCTTTCTTCCCCAAAGCGGAGGCAGTGTCCGGCTCCCCGTAAAGTGCACAGAGCGATCTGTGGCTTGCCATCGAGATACTCCAGGGCTGCCTCACATGCCAGTGTGTTGGTAGTCAAGCCTCAGGGTGACAGTCGAGATATTGCAGCGCAGACCTGTTCATCTGGAGTGGATGAGGCATGTGGGGATCTTGGGGAGTGGTGATCGGACACCTGAGGCTCCTCCCGCCTCTCCTGATTCGAGGCCACCTCTTGGAATGTGAGGAGAGTGTTGGAAAACCTTTCCAGATGGAGCAGGGAAAGATCCCCTCATCTGGAGCTCAGCAGGGTAATACAGGGCTCTTCTTGAGTCATGGCAGGACTCTCAGGGTTCCTCTTGAGGGGCGACGGTTGGGGCGGGGAATTTCCTAGGTCATAACAAGGGTATGAAGGAGCCTTTCAAGGTCCAAGAGGGAAGGGGTGATTTCCCCCGAGATGCTGCAGCAGAAGAGGAACTCACCCTCCCTGCAGGGGAGAAGCTTCTGGTTTTTCTCGAGTTGCGGTGGGGTCCTCTCGACTTACGACACGGACCCCAGGGACCAGCTGCTGTGGCGTCAGTAGAGGCCAGTCTCCATTCGAGTTGCGAGGCCCCTGTGGGGATTCATCCCGAGATATCGCCGTGTCCTCAGTCCTCATCTGTTGCTGAGGCAGGAGCCTGTGCTTGCCTTGCCCATGCTTACATAAGTCTTGGGATTCCCCTGGAGCCCCATAGGGGAGTCAGGCCTTGTCTCGCTTGGGGACGTGCACAGCTGCTTTCCTCCCCAACTGCAGCAACAGTGTCCGGTCCCTGTCGAGCGGATACAGGGATCAGTGTCTTGACCTCGAGGTACCCCAGGGCTATCACACTTGCCAGTGTGCCGGAGTTGACCATCGGAGTGACAATCGAGTCAGTGTAGGACAGTCAGATTCATCGGGAGTGGACTAGGCATTTTGGGGTCTTGAGGAAATGTAACCCAATGCCTGAGGCTTCTCTGGACTAGCCTGGTGTGAGTGCCTCCTCTTGGGATGCAAGGGGAGAGCCGGGAAACTTTTCCCGAAGGAGCAGGGAAAGGGCCCCTCATTTGGAGCTGTGCAGAGGAAAATAGAGCTCCTCTTGAGTCGGGGCGGGATTCACTTCGGTCCTCTCGAGTGGGGACGTGTGGGGCGGGAAACATCTTGGGCCACAACAACGGTGTGAAAGATCATTTTGAGGTTCCAAGAGGGAACGGGTGATTTTCCCCGGGACGCCGCAGTGGACAAGGGCCTCACTCTGCCTGCAAGGTTGAAGCTTCTGGTTTTTCTCCAGTTGCGGCGGGGTCCTGTCGACTTAGGACGGGGACCACAGAGACCCTCCCCTGTGGACCGACGAGAGGCCAGTCTCCATGTGAGGGGCGAGGCACATCTGGAGATTCCTCCCCAGTGGCTCCAAGTCCTCAGTACCATTCTGGTGGTGAGGCTGCAGCCTGAGATTGCCTCGCCAGTGATGACATTTGTATTGGGCTTCCCCTGAAGCCTGCAGAGAGGAGTCAGGCCTCGTCTCGACTGGAGACATGAAAGGCCGCTTTCCTTCCAAACTGCAGTAACTGTGTCCGGGACCCTGTCGAGAGGATACAGGGATCCATGGCATGCGCTGGAGGTACGCTAGGGCTGTCACACGTGCCAGTTTGCCGGATCGAGACTCAGGGTTACATTCGAGGCAGTGCAAGGCAGTCAGGTTAATCTGAAGTGGATGAGGCATTTGGGGCTCTTGGAGAATGGTGGCCCAACCTGTGAGACTCCTCCTGACATTCCAGGTGCGAGCACCTCCTTGTGGGATGTGAGGGGAATACCGCGAAACCTTTCCCTATGGAGCAGGGAAAGTACCCCTCATCCGGAGCCCAGAAGGAAAAACAAGGCCCCTCTTGGGTTTTGGCGGGACCCTTGGGGTTCCTCTCGAGTGGGGACGGTGGGGCGGGGAATTTCTTGAGTCACAGCAAGAGTGTGAAGGGGCCTTTCAAGGTCCAGGAGGAACGGGGTGAATTCTCTGATATGCTGTTGCGGACAAGGGCCACACCTAGCCTGCAGGGAAGAAGCTTCCGTTTTTCTCGAGTCGTGAAGGGGTCCTCTCGAGTTATGACCTGGAACCCAGGGCTCCGCCCCTGTATCCTCAGGAGAGGCCATTCTCAGTGCGAGTTGTGAGGCGCCTCTGGGGATTCCTCCGCAGTCATCGCCGGGTCCTCAGTCCTCGTCTGGTGCTGAGGTCGGAACTTGAGATTTCCTCGCTCATGCTTTCATAGGTTTTGGGGTTACTCTGGAGCCCCACAGGGGAGTCACGCCTCTTCTCGCCTGGAGTCTTGCTCGGCATCTTTCTTCCCCAACTGCAGCGGCAGTGTCCGGCTCCCCGTAAAGCGGACAAAGGGAACTGTCACTTGCCATCGACGTGTTCCAGGACTGTCTCATGTGCCAGTGTGTTGGGAGTCGAGCCTCAAGGTGACAGTTGAGACTGTGTAGGGAAGTCATGTTCATCTGAAGTGGACGAGGCATTTGCGGGTGTTGGGGAGTGGTGATCGGACAGCTGAGGCTCCTCCCGACTCTCCTGATGCACAGCCACCACTTGGGATGTGAGGGGAGCGCCGGAAAACCTTTCCTGATGGAACAGTGAAAGGGCCCCTCATCTGGAGCTCAGCAAGGGAAAACGGGGCTCCTCTCAAGTCTCGGCAGGATCCTCGGAGTTCCTCTCAAGTGGGGACGGATTGGGCAGGGAGCTTCCTAGGGTATGAATGAGCCTTTCGAGGTCCAAGAGGGAAGGGGTGATTTCCCCCAAGATGCTGCAGCGGACAAGGGACTAACCCTCCCTGCAGGGGAGAAGCTTCTGATTTTTCTCAAGTTGCAGTGGTGTCCTCTCGAGTTACTATGGAGACCCCAGGGACTGCTGCTGTTGCCTCAGGAGAACACAGACTCCATTCTATTTGATAGGCACCTCTGGGAATTCCTCCACAGACGTCGCTGGGTCCTCAGTCCTCTTCTAGTGCTGAGGCCAGACCCTGTGTTTGCCTCACCCATAGGTCTTGAAGTTCCCCTGGAGCCCCCATAGGGGAGTCAGGCCTGGTCTCTCCTCTAGACGTGCACAGACGGTATCCTCCCCAACTGCAGCAACAGTGTCCAGGTCCCAGTCGAGCGGATACAGGGATCAGTTGCTTGTTCTCGAGGTACCCCAGGGCTATCACAAGGGCCTGTGTGCCGGATTCGATCCTCGGGATGACAGTCGAAGCAGTGCAGGGCAGTCAGGTTGATGTGGAGTGGAAGAGGCATTTGGGGGTCTTGGTGAATGGTGGCCCAAGCAGTGAGACTCCTCCCGACTCTCCAGGTGGGAGTACCTCCACTTGACATGCGAGAGGAACACTGTGAAACCTTTCTCGACGGAGCAGAGAAAGGGCCCCTCATCTTGAGCTCAGCACGGGAAAACGGGGCTCCTCTTGAGTCCTGGCGGGACCCTCGGGATTCCTCTCGAGTGGACATGGTGGGGCGGGGAACTTCTTGGGTCACAGCAAGGGTGTGAAGGGGCCTTTCATGGTGCCAGAGGGAAGGGATGAAGTTCCTGAGATGCCGCATCAGACAAGGCACTCTCCCCACCTGCAGGGAAGTGTGTGGTTTTTTCGAGTTGTGGAGGGGTCCTCTCAAGTTATGACAGTGCCCCTGGAACCTACCCCTGTGGCCCCAGGAGAGGACAGTCTCCCTGCAAGGGGCCAGGCACATCTGGGGATTCTTCCCCAGTGGCACCAAGTCCTCAGTCCCATTCTGGTGCTGAGGCCGGAACCTGAGCTTTACTCACCCATGCCTACATAGGTCTTGGGGTTCCCCTGGAGCCCCCTCAGGGGAGTCAGTCCTTGTCTCGCCCATAGATGTACAGGGCAGCTTTACTACAGGGTGCAGCCGCCGTGTCCGGCTCTCTGTTGAAAGGACAAAGGGATCTCTGGCTTGCCCTCGAGGTACCCAGGGGCAATCACACGTGCCAGGGTGTCAGCAGTCGAGTCTCAGGGTGGCAACTGAGGCCGTGCAGGGCAGTTAGGTTCATCTGGAGTGGACGAGGCATTTGGGGTTCTGGGGAAAGGTGACCAGACACATGAGGCTCCTCTGAACTCGCCTGGTGTGAGGGCCTCCTCTTGGGATGCGAGGGGAGAGCCGGGATCCTTTCCCAATGGAGGAGGGAAAGGCCCCTCATCTGGAGCTGAGCATGTGAAATGGAGCTCCTCTTGAGTCACGACGGAACCCTCAGCGGTCCTCTCGAGTTGGGACGTGTTTGGCGGGGAACTTCTTGGGTCACAGCAATGGTGTGAAGGAGCATTTCGAGGTCCAAGAGGGAACGGGTGATTTCACCTGTGACACTGCAGTGGACAAGAGCCTCACTCCGCCTGCAAGGGAGAAGCTTCTGGTTTTTCTCGAGATGTGGTGGGGTCCTCTTGAGTTATGACCGGAACCCCAGGGACCCACCTCTGTGGCCTCAGGAGAGGGCAATCTCCGTACGAGTTGCCACTGGGTATTCCTCCCCAGTCGTCGCCGGTTCCCCAGGCCTCATCTGGTGCTGAGGCCACAGCCTGCGCTTGCCTCACTCATGCTGACCTAGGTCTTGGGGTTCCCCTGAAGTTCCCACAGGGAAGTCAGACCTCTTCTCGCCTGGAGACGTAAACGGCCACTTTCCTCCCCATCTGCAGCTGAAGTGTCCAGCACCCATTCGAGCAGACAGGGATACACCGCTGCGGATAAGGGCCACACCACGACTGAAGGGGAGAAGCTTCCGGTTTTTCTCGAGTTGTGGCGGGGTCCTCTAGAGTTACGTCGGGGACTCCAGGGAACCACCCCTGTATTCTCAGGAGACGCCAGTCTCAGTTCGATTGGCGAGTCATCTCTGGGGATTCCTCCCCAGTCGTCGCCGGGTCTTCAGTCCTTGTCTGGTGATGAGGCCAGAGCCTGTGCTTGCCTCGCCCATGATGAAATAGGTCTTGGTGTTCCCCTTCAGCCTCCATAGGGGTGTCAGGCCTCGTCTCGCCTGGAGACTTGCACAGCCGGTTTCCTCCCCAACTGCAGCAACAGAGTCCGGGTCCTGGTCGAGCAGTTACAGGGATCAGTGGCTTGCTCTCGAGGTACCCCAGGGCTTTCACACGTGCCAGTGTTCCGGAGTCGAGCCTAGGGGTGACAGTCGAGCGAGTGCATGGGACTCAGGTTCATCTGGAGTGGATCAGGCATTTGGGGGTCTTGGGGAAATGTGACCCGATGCCTGAGGCTCCTCTGGACTCGCCCGGTGTGAGGGCCTCCTCTTGGTTTGGGAGGGGAGGGCCGGGAACCCTTTCCCGATGGAGCAGGTAAAAGGCCCCTCATCTGGAGCTGAGCATGGGAACATGGAGCTCCTCTTGAGTCACAGCAGGACACTCGGGGTTCCTCTCGAGTGAGGACGGGTAGGGCGGGGAACTTCTTGGGTCATAACAAGTGTGTGAAGGATCATTTCTTGATCCAATAGGGAACAGGTGTTTTCCTCCGGGATGCCGCAGCGGACAATGGCTTCACTCTGCCTGCAAGGGAGAAGCTTCTGGTTTTTCTCGAGTTGTGGAGGGGTCCACTAGAGTTACGATGGGGACCACTGGGATCCGCCCCTGTGGCCCCAGGATAGGCCAGTCTCCATGCAAGGGGCGAGGCAACTCTGGGGATTCCTCCACAGTGGCGCCATGTCCTCAGACCCCTTGTGACTGGAGCCTGAGATTGCTTCGCCCATGTTGACATTAGTGTTGGGCTTCTCCTGGAGTCCTCACAGGGGAGTCAGGCCTCGTCTCGACTGGAGAAGTGCACGGCTGCTTTACTCCCCAACTGCAGTAACAGTGTCTGGGTCCGTGTCGAGTGGATACAGGTATCTATGGCTTGGGCTCGAGGTACCCTAGGGCTGTCACATGTGCCAGTGTGCTGCAGTCGATCCTCGGGGTGACAGTCGAGGCAGTGCAGGGCATTCAGTTTCATCTGAAGTGGACGAGGCATTTGGGGTCTTGGGGAATGGTGGCGCAACCTATGAGATTCCTCCCGACTCTCCAGTTGTGAGCATCTCCTCTTGGGATGTGAGGGGAACACCGTGAAAACTTTCCCGTCGGAGCAGGGAAAGGGCCCCTCATCTTGAGCTCAGCAGGGGAAAACGGGGCTCCGCTTGATTCTTGGCGGGACCCTCGGGATTCCTCTCGAGTGGGGACGGGTGGGGAGGGGAACTTCTTGGGCCACGGCAAGGGTGTGAAGGGGCCTTTTGTGGTCCAAGAGGGAAGGAGTGATGTCCCCGAGATGTCCCATCAGACAAGGGCCTCTCTCCGCCTGCAGGGAAGTGTCTGGATTTTTTGGAGTTGTGGAGAGGTCCTCTCAAGTTACGACAGTGCCCCTGGGACCCACCCCTGTGGCCCCAGAAGAGGACAGTCTCCGTGCGAGGGGCCAGGCACATCAGGGCATTCTTCCCCAATGATGCCAAGTCCTCAGTCCCATTCTGGTGCTGAGGCCGGAGCCTGTGCTTTCCTCACCCGTGTCTACGTAGGTCTTGGGGTTCCCCTGGAGTCCCCTCAGGGGAGTCAGACCTCATCTCGCCCATAGATGTGCAGGGCCGCTTTACTCCAGGGTGCAGCAGCCGTGTCCGGCAAACTGTCAAACGGACAAAGGGATCTGTGGCTTGCCCTCGAGGTACCCCAGGGCAATCACACTTGCCTATGTGTTGGTAGTCGAGTCTCGGGGAGGCAGTCAAAGCATTGCAGGGCAGTCAGGTTCATCTGGAGTGGACGAGGCATTTGGAGTTCTTGGGGAAAGGTGACCAGACACCTGAGGCTCCTCTGGACTCGCNCTTGAAGTGTCCCAAGAAGTTCCCGCCCCACCCCTCCCCAATCGAGATGAACCCTGAGGGTCCCACCAAGTCTCAAGAGGAGCCCAGTTTTCCCATGCTGAGCTCCAGATCAGGGGCCCTTTCCCTGCTCCGTCAGGAAAGATTTTGCGGTGTTCCCCTCACATCCCAAGAGAAGCTCACACCAGGATAGTCGGGAGGAGTCACAGTTTGGGCCACCATTCCTCAAGACCCCCAAATGCCTCTTCTACTCCAGATGAACCTGGCTGCCCTGCACTGTCTCGACTGTCAACCTGAGCCTCGACTCTGGCACACTGGCACGTGTGACAGCCCTGGGGTACCTCGAGGGCAAGCCACAGATCCCTGTGTCAGCTCAAATGGGTGCTGGACACTTCTGATGCAGATGGGGAGGAAAGCGGCCGTGCACGTTTCCAGGAGAAACAAGGCCTGACTCCCCTGTGGGAGCTCCAGGGCAAAGCCAAGAACTAGGACAGCATGGATGAGGCAAGCTCAGGCTGTGGCCTCAGCATTAGAAGAGGCCTGGGGACCGGGCGACGACTGGGGAGGAATACCCAGTGGCAACTTGCACGGAGACTGGCCTCTCCTGAGGCCACAGAGGCGGGTCCCTGGGGTCACCGTCGTAACTCGTGTGGACCCCGCCACATCTCGAGAAAAACCAGGGGCTTCTCTCTTACAGGCGGAGTGAGGCCCTTGTCCAGTGCAGCATCCGGGGGAAATCACCCGTTCCCTCTTGGACCTCGAAATGCTCCTTCACACCATTGCTGTGACCCAAGAAGTTCCCAGCCAAACTCGAGATGTCCCAACACGAGAGGACCGCCGAGGGTCCCACCGTGACTCAAGAGGAGCTCCATTTTCACATGCTCAGCTCCAGATGAGGGGCCTTTCCCTCCTCCATCGGGAAAGGGTTCCTGGCTCTCCCCTAGCATCCCAAGAGGAGGCCCTCACACCAGGCGAGTCCAGAGGAGCCTCAGGTGTCTGGTCACCTTTCCCCAAGAACTCCAAATGCCTCGTCCACTCCAGATGAACCTGACTGCCCTGCAATGCTTTGACTGCCTCCCCGAGACTCGACTACCAACACATAGGCAAGTGTGATTGCCCTGGGGTACCTCGAGGGCAAGCCACAGATCCCTTTGTCCGTTTGACAGTTTGCCGGACACGGCTGCTGCACCCTGGAGTAAAGCGGCCCTGCACATCTATGGGCGAGATGAGGTCTGACTCCCCTGAGGGGACTCCAGGGGAACCCCAAGACCTACGTAGACACGGGTGAGGAAAGCACAGGCTCCGGCCTCAGCACCAGAATGGGACTGAGGACTTGGCATCATTGGGGAAGAATGCCCTGATGTGCCTGGCCCCTCGCACGGAGACTGTCCTCTTCTGGGGCCACAGGGGTGGGTCCCAGGGGCACTGTCGTAACTTGAGAGGACCTCTCCACAACTCCAAAAAATCCAGACACTTCCCTGCAGGCGGAGAGAGGCCCTTGTCTGATGGGACATCTCGGGGACATCACTCCTTCCCTCTTGGACCACAAAAGGCCCCTTCACACCCTTGCCGTGGCCCAAGAAGTTCCCCTCCCCACCCGTCCCCACTCGAGAGGAATCCCGAGGGTCCCGCCAAGAATCAAGCGGAGCCCCGTTTTCCCCTGCTGAGCTCAAGATGAGGGGCCCTTTCCCTGCTCCGACGGGAAAGTTTTCACGGTGTTCCCCTCACATCCCAAGAGGAGATGCTCACAACTGGAGAGTCGGGAGGAATCTCATAGGTTGCGCCACCATTCCCCAAGACCCCAAATGCCTCGTCCACTTCAGATGAAACTGAATGCCCTGCACTGCCTCGACTGTCACCCCGAGGATCGACTGCAGCACACTGGCACATGTGACAGCCCTAGGGTACCTCGAGCCCAAGCCATAGATACCTGTATCCACTCGACACGGACCCAGACACTGTTACTGCAGTTGGGGAGTAAAGCAGCCGTGCACTTCTCCAGTCGAGACGAGGCCTGACTCCCCTGTGAGGACTCCAGGAGAAGCCCAACACTAATGTCAACATGGGCGAAGCAATCTCAGGCTCCAGTCACAAGGGGTCTGAGGACATGGCGCCACTGTGGAGGAATCCCCAGAGTTGCCTCGCCCCTTGCATGGAGACTGGCCTATCCTGGGGCCACAGGGGCGGATCCCAGTGGTCCCCATCGTAACTCTAGTGGACCCCTCCACAACTCGAGAAAAACCAGAAGCTTCTCCCTTGCAGGCAGAGTGAAGCCATTGTCCGCTGCGGCATCCCGGAGGAAAACACCTGTTCCCTATTGGATCAAGAAATGATCCTTCACACACTTGTTATGACCCAAGAAGTTCCCCGCCCTACCCGTCCTCACTCGAGAGGAACCCCGAGTGTCCTGCTGTGACTCAAGAGGAGCTCCATGTTCCCATGCTCAGCTCCAGATGAGGGGCCTTTTACCTGCTCCATCGGGAAAGGGTTCCCGGCCCTCCCCTCCCAAACCAAGAGGAGGCCCTCACACCGGGCGAGTCCAGAGGAGCCTCAGGCATCGGGTCACATTTCCCCAAGACCCCCAAATGCCTGATCCACTCCAGATGAACCTGAGTCCCATGCACTCGCTCGACTGTCACCCCTAGGCTCGACTCCGGAACACTGGCACGTGTGAAAGCCCTGGGGTACCTCGAGAGCAAGCCACTGATCCCTGTAACTGCTCGACCAGGACCCGGACTCTGTTGCTGCAGTTGGGGAGGAAACCGGCTGTGCAAGTCTCCAGGCGAGACGAGGCCTGACACCCCTATGGAGGCTGAAGGGGAACACCAAGACCTATTTCATCATGGGCGAGGCAAGCACAGGCTCTGGCCTCATCACCAGACAAGGACTGAAGACCCGGCGACGACTGGGGAGGAATCCCCAGAGATGACTCGCCAATCGAACTGAGACTGGCGTCTCCTGAGAATACAGGGGTGGTTCCCTGGAGTCCCCGACGTAACTCTAGAGGACCCCGCCACAACTCGAGAAAAACCGGAAGCTTCTCCCCTTCAGTCGTGGTGTGGCCCTTATCCGCAGCGGTGTATCCCTGTCTGCTCGAATGGGTGCTGGACACTTCAGCTGCAGATGGGGAGGAAAGTGGCCGTTTACGTCTCCAGGCGAGAAGAGGTCTGACTTCCCTGTGGGAACTTCAGGGGAACCCCAAGACCTAGGTCAGCATGAGTGAGGCAAGCGCAGGCTGTGGCCTCAGCACCAGATGAGGCCTGGGGAACCGGCGACGACTGGGGAGGAATACCCAGTGGCAACTCGTACGGAGATTGCCCTCTCCTGAGGCCACAGAGGTGGGTCCCTGGGGTTCCGGTCATAACTCAAGAGGACCCCACCACATCTCGAGAAAAACCAGAAGCTTCTCCCTTGCAGGCGGAGTGAGGCTCTTGTCCACTGCAGTGTCACAGGTGAAATCACCCGTTCCCTCTTGGACCTCGAAATGCTCCTTCACACCATTGCTGTGACCCAAGAAGTTCCCCGCCAAACACGTCCCAACTCGAGAGGACCGCTGAGGGTTCCGTCGTGACTCAAGAGGAGCTCCATTTCACATGCTCAGCTCCAGATGAGGGGCCTTTCCCTCCTCCATTGGGAAAGGATCCCGGCTCTCCCCTCGCATCCCAAGAGGAGGCCCTCACACCAGGCGAGTTCAGAGGAGCCTCATGTGTCTGGTCACCTTTCCCCAGAACCCCAAATGCCTCGTCCACTCCAGATGAACCTAACTGCCCTGCACGGCCTCAGTTGCCACCCTGAGACTCGACTGCTGACACCCTGGCACGTGTGATTGCCCCTGGGTACCTCGAGGGCAAGCCAGAGATCCCTTTGTCCTTTCAACAGAGAGCCGGACACGGCGGCTGCACCCTGTAGTAAAGCTGCCCTGTACGTCTATGGGCGAGACAAGGACTGACTCCCCTGAGGGGGCTCCAGGGGAACCCCAAGACCTATGTAGGCATGGGTGAGTAAAGCTCAGGTTCCGGCCTCAGCACCAGAATGGGACTGAGGACTTGGTGCCACTGGGGAAGAATCCCCAGATGTGCCTGGCCCCTTGCAGGGAGACTGTCCTCTCCTGGGGCCACAGGGGTAGGTTCCAGGGGCACTGTCATAACTTGAGAGGACCCCTCCACAACTCGAAAAAACCACACACTTCCCTGCAGGTGGGGAGAGTGCCTTGTCTGATGCGGCATCTCAGGAACTTCATCCCTTCCCTCTGGCACCATGAAAGGCCCCTTCACACCCTTGCTGTGACCCAAGAAGTTCCCCGCCCCACCATGTCCACTCGAGAGGAATCCCGAGGGTCCCGCCAGGACTCAAGAGGAGCCCCGTTTTCCCGTGCTGAGCTCAAGATGAGGGGCCCTTTCTCTGCTCCGTCGAGAAAGGTTTCACAGTGTTCCTCTCGCATGTCAAGTGGAGGTACTCCCACCTGGAGAGTCGGGAGGAGTCTCACTGCTTGGGCCACCATTCACCAAGACCCCCAAATGCCTCTTCCACTCCACATCAACCTGACTGCCCTGCACTGCTTCGACTGTCATCCCGAGGATCGAATCCGGCACACAGGCCCTTGTGATAGCCCTGGGGTACCTCGAGAACAAGCAACTGATCCCTGTATCCGCTCGACTGGGACCTGGACACTGTTGCTGCAGTTGGGGAGGATACCGTCTGTGCACGTCTAGAGGAGAGACCAGGCCTGACTCCCCTATGGGGGCTCCAGGGGAACTTCAAGACCTATGGGTGAGGCAAACACAGGGTCTGGCCTCAGCACTAGAAGAGGACTGAGGACCCAGCGACGTCTGTGGAGGAATTCCCAGAGGTGCCTATCAAATAGAATGGAGTCTGTGTTCTCCTGAGGCAACAGCAGCAGTCCCTGGGGTCTCCATAGTAACTCGAGAGGACACCACTGCAACTTGAGAAAAATCAGAAGCTTCTCCCCTGCAGGGAGGGTTAGTCCCTTGTCCGCTGCAGCATCTTGGGGGAAATCACCCCTTCCCTCTTGGACCTCGAAAGGCTCATTCATACCCTAGGAAGCTCCCTGCCCAATCCGTCCCCACTTGAGAGGAACTCCGAGGATCCTGCCGAGACTTGAGAGGAGCCCCGTTTTCCCTTGCTGAGCTCCAGATGAGGGGCCCTTTCACTGTTCCATCAGGAAAGGTTTTCCGGCGCTCCCCTCACATCCCAAGTGGTGGCTGTGCATCAGGAGAGTCGGGAGGAGCCTCAGCTGTCCGATCACCACTCCCCAACACCCGCAAATGCCTCGTCCACTTCAGATGAACATGACTTCCCTACACAGTCTCAACTGTCACCTTGAGGCTCGACTCCCAACACACTGGCACATGAGACAGTCCTGGAACACGTCGATGGCAAGTGACAGTTCCCTTTGTCCGCTTTACGGGGAGCCGGACACTGCCGCTGCAGTTGGGGAAGAAAGATGCCGAGCAAGACTCCAGGCGAGAAGAGGCGTGACTCCCCTGTGGGGCTCCAGAGTAACCCCAAAACCTATGAAAGCATGAGCGAGGAAATCTCAAGTTCCGACCTCAGCACCAGACGAGGACTGAGGACCCGGCGATGACTGCGGAGGAATCCCCAGAGGCGCCTCACAACTCGCACTGAGAATGGCCTCTCCTGAGGATACAGGGGCGGAGCCCTGGGTTCCAGGTCATAACTCGAGAGGACCCCTTCACGACTCGAGAAAAACGGAAGCTTCTTCCCTGCAGGCTAGGTGTGGCCCTTGTCCGCAACAGCATATCAGAGAATTCACCCCGTTCCTCCTGGACCTTGAAAGGCCCCTTCACACTCTTGCTGTGACTCAAGAAATTCCCCGCCCCACCGTCCCCACTCGAGAGGAACCCCAAGGGTCCCGCCAAAACCCAAGAGGGGCCTTGTTTTTCCTTCTGGGCTCCGGATGAGGGGTACTTTCCCTGCTCCATAGGGAAAGGTTTCGCGGTATTCCCCTCACATCCCACAAGGAGGTGCTCGCACCTGGAATGTCAGGAGGAGTCTCACAGGTTGGGCCACCATTCTCCAAGAGCCCCAAATGCCTCATCCACTTCAGATTAACCTGACTGCCTTGCACTGCCTCGAATGTAACCCTGAGTCTCGATCCGGCAAACTGGCACGTGTGACAGCCCTAGCGTACCTCCAGCGCATGCCATGGATCCCTGTATCCTCTCGACAGGGTCCCGGACACAGTTACTGCAGTTTGGAAGGAAAGCGGCCTTTCATGTCTCCAGTCGAGACGAGGCCTGACTCCTCTCTGCAGGCTTCAGGGGAAGCCCAATACAAATGTCATCACTGGCGAGGCAATCTCAGGCTGCAGCCTCACCACCAGAATGGTACTGAGGACTTGGAGCCACTGGGGAGGAATCTCCAGATGTGCCTCGCCCCTCACATGGAGACTGGCCTCTCGTCGGTCCACAGGGGAGGGTCTCTGTGGTCCCCGTCCTAAGTCGACAGGACCCCGCCGCAACTGGAGAAAAACCAGAAGCTTCAACCTTGCAGGCAGAGTGAGGCCCTTGTCCACTGCGGCGTCCCGGGGAAAATCACCCGTTCCCTCTTGGAACCTCAAAATGATCTTTCACACCGTTGTTGTGGCCCAAGATGTTTCCCGCCCCACACGTCCCCACTCGAGAGGACCGAAGTGAATCCCGCCCCGACTCAAGAGGAGCTCTATTTTCCTCTGCACAGCTCCAAATGAGGGGCCCTTTCCCTGCTCCTTCGGGAAAAGTTTCCCGGCTCTCCCCTTGCATCCCAAGAGGAGGCACTCACACCAGGCTAGTCCAGAGAAGCCTCAGGCATTGGGTTACATTTCCTCAAGACCCCAAAATGCCTAGTCCACTCCCGATGAATCTGACTGTCCTACACTGACTCGATTGTCACTCCGATGGTCAACTCCGGCACACTGGCAAGTGTGATAGCCCTGGGGTACCTCGAGGTCAAGACACTGATCCCTGTATCCGCTCGACAGGGACCGGACACTGTTGCTGCAGTTGGGGAGGAAAGCAGCTGTGCACGTCCCCAAGCGAGACAAGGCCTGACTCCCCTATGGGGCTCCAGGGGAATCCCAAGACTTATGTAAGCATGGGCAAGGCAAGCACAGGCTCCTGCCTCAGCAACAGATGAGGACTGAGGACACGGCGATATCTCGGGATGAATCCCCACAGGGGCCTCGCAACTCGAATGGAGACTGGCCTCTACTGACGCCACAGCAGCTGGTCCCTGGGGTCCGTGTCGTAAGTCGAGAGGACCCCACCGCAACTCGAGAAAAACCAGAAGCTTCTCCCCTGCAGGGAGGGTGAGTTCCTCTTCTGCTGCAGCATCTCGGGGGAAATCACCCCTTCCCTCTTGGACCTTGAAAGGCTCCTTCATACCCTTGTTATGACCTAGGAAATTCCCCGCCCCAACCGTCGCCCCTCAAGAGGAACCCTGAGAGTCCTGCCATGACTCAAGAAGAGCCCTGTATTACCCTGCTGAGCTCCAGATGAGGGGATCTTTCCCTGCTCCATCTGGAAAGGTTTTCCAACACTCTCCTCACATTCCAAGAGGTGGCCTCGAATCAGGAGAGGCGGGAGGAGCCTCAGGTGTCCGATCACCACTCCCCAAGATCCCCACATGCCTCATCCACTCCAGATGAACAGGTCTGCGCTGCAATATCTCGACTGTCACCCTGAGGCTTGACTACCAACACACTGGCATGTGAGGCAGCCCTGGAGTATCTCGATGGCAAGCCACAGATCGCTCTGTGCACTTTACGGGGAGCCGGACACTGCCTCCGCTTTGGGGAAGAAAGAAGCTGTGCAAGTCTCCAGGCGAGAAGAGGCCTGATTCCCTTCTGGGGGCTCCAGAGTAACCTCAAGACCTATGAAAGCATGAGCGAGAAAATCTCAGGCTCCGACCTCAGCACCAGACGATNTTTTAGTTACTCTTTGCTTTCTGCCATTAGAGTGGTATCATCTGCATATTTGTGGTTGTTGATATTTCTCCCGGTAATCTTGATCCAGCTTGTGGATTCAGCCCAGTATTTCACAGAGTATATAAGTTAAATAAGCTCAGTAGTTTTCAGCTATTATCTCCTCAAATATTTTTTCAGACCCTTTTTCACTTTTCATTCTGGGAACCCAGTAATGCGACTGTTGATACATTTAATATTGTCCCAGAAGTCCTTTATACTGTCCTTGTTCCTTTTCATTATTTTTTCTTTATTTTGTTTCTTGGCCGTGATTTCCATGATTCTGTCTTCCAGTTCACTTCTTCTGCCTCAGTTCTGCTATTGATTCCTCCTAGTGTATTTTTCATTTTGGTTATTATATTGTTCGGCTCTGTTTTTTTCCCTTTTTAAGTCTCCTAGCTCTTAGGTAAACATCTCTTGTATCTTCTCAGTCTGTGCCATCATTCTTTTTTTTGAGATCTTGTGTCATCTTTACTGTCATTACACTGAATTCTTTTTCAGATGCATTGCCTATCCCCACTTCCCTCAGCTGTTGTTCTGGTTTTTTATCCTGTTTCTTTAGGTGGAATGTATTTCTCTGCCATCTCATTTTGCTTAACTTTCTCTGTGTTCTCCATTCTGCAGGCTGCAGGATTGTGGTTCCTCTTGCTTCTGTTGTCTGTCCCCTGATGGGTGAGGTTGGTCTTGGGGCTTGTGTAGGCTTCCTGGTGGGAGAGATGGGTACCTACTCACTGGTGGGTAGAGCTGTATTAGAGCTGTATCCTATCCTTCTGGTGGGGGGNATGGGTGAGGTTGGTCTTGGGGCTTGTGTAGGCTTCCTGGTGGGAGAGATGGGTACCTACTCACTGGTGGGTAGAGCTGTATTAGAGCTGGATCCTATCCTTCTGGTCGGGGGGGGGGGGCGCTGTATCAAGGGGTGTGTTTATAGGTGGCTGTGGGATCAGGAATACTTTAAGCAGCCTGTCTGCTCATAGGTGGGCCTGTGTTCCTACCCTTTTTGTTGTTCGTGCTAATATATCCCAGCATTGGAGCCTGCAGGCTGTTGAATGGGGCCAATCTCTGCCAAAATGTTTATCCCAGGAGAGCTCATACTAATGAGTATTTCCTGAACTCTCCACCATCAGTGTCTGCTAGGACACTGCCTCCCTAGGATATTTCCCAGGTGCCATAGGTAGGTGTGGCCCAGGGTTCTGTGGAGTCACTGCTTTCTTTGGGTCCCAGTGCCCATGAAATCTTGTGTGCATCCTCCAGGAGTGGAGTTTCTGTTTCCCCTTGTCCTGCAGTAAAGCCCCATATAGCCTTCAAAACTAAATGCCCTAGGAACTCCTCTTTCCTATGGCAAACCCCGAGACTGGAGAACCTGATGTGGGGCCTAGATCTCTGAGTTCTGTGGGAGAAGCTCTGTGATAGATTATTTTCCAGTTTGGGGGTCACCTACCCAGGGTGTATGGTATTTGATTTTATCACGAATGCGTCCCTTCTACCATTTCGTTGTGGTTTCCACTTTGTCTTTTAATGTAAAGTATCTTTTTTCTGTTGGTTCTAGTCTTTTAGGTTGATGGTTATTTAACAGTTATTTGTGATTTTGACATTTTTGTGAAAGAAACTGAGCTCAAGTCCTACTCTTCTGTCTTATCCTTGTCTTGTGGCCCTTTCTGACATTCCTGGAGCACCTGGCTCCCCCGTACTCAGTAAAGCTGCTTATCCTATGAAGGCTCATGCTGGGCCTGAGAGTAAACCCACAGATCAAGATCTTAAAAGATTGTGTGTGCAGCTCATCTCTGTTTCTNTTTCTGACATTCCTGGAGCACCTGGCTCCCCCGTACTCAGTAAAGCTGCTTATCCTATGAAGGCTCATGCTGGGCCTGAGAGTAAACCCACAGATCAAGATCTTAAAAGATTGTGTGTGCAGCTCATCTCTGTTTCTACTGCCACTGCTCTATCTACTTTATTCACTCTTTCATTCCAAATACATTATCTGATGTATTCCAGGTAATATGTTAGACATAAGGGATTCAGTATCAGACAAGACATCATCTTGGCTTTATAGAACATACAAACTGATAAAGTCACATCTTCCTAAATCATGAAAGATAAGGCACAGTGAGCTAAAGTAGCTTATTCCAAGTCACAAGAAGTATATCCTTAGCTTACAAATTTTGTTTGAAAATAGGAGTAAAGTAGCCCAGAGATCACCTATTTGGAAATAGTGATGTATGTACAAATAAATAGAAAGTATTTGTTCATTCTTGTCAAGTCATAAAATTACCCCCAAATGAAAAGGTCTGAAGAAACATTATGGATGATAAATAGACAATTTCCTCCTTTTGACAGTATACTTTCTTAAAAAAATTTTTTTTGAACTTTTTATTTTGAATTGGAGTATAGACAATTAACAATGTTGTGATAGTTTCAGATGAACAGCAAAGGGACTCATCCATACATATACATGTACACATTTTCCCCCAAATCCTCCTCTCATCCAGACTGC
>SJYW01012595.1:0-39524 GCA_006410735.1 Raphicerus campestris
CCACAAGATCCCTAAAGGCCTTGTCCACTCCAGAAGAACATAACTGCCCTGCACTGTCTCGACTGTCACCCCGAGGCTCAGTTCCCAACACACTGGCATGTGAGACAGCCCTGGAGAACCTCGATGGCAAGCCACAGATCCCTGTGTCTGCTTTACAGGGAGCTGGACACTGCCACTGCCGTTGGGAAAGAAAGAGACTGTGCAAGTCTCCAGGCGAGAAGAGTCCTGATTCCCCTGTGGGGTATCCAGAGTAACCTCAAAATCTATGAAAGCATGAGCTAGGAAATCTCAAGCTCCTATCTCAGCACCAGACGAGGACTGAAGACCTGGCGATGACTGGGGAGGAATCTCCAGAGGCGCCTCATAACTCACACTGAGAATGGCCTCTCCTGAGGATACAGGGCCGGGTCCCTGCGGTCCCTGTCGTAACTCGAGAGGACCCCAACGCAACTCGAGTAAAACTGGAAACTTCTCCCCTACAGGCGTGGTGTGCCCCTTGTCTGCAACGGCATCTCTGGGGAATTCACCCCGTCCCTCGTAGATGTTGAAAGGCTCCTTCACATCCTTGCTGTGACCCAAGAAGTTCCCCGCCCCACCCATCTCCACTCGAGAGGAAACCCGTAGGTTCTGCCAAGACTCAAGAGGAGCCGCGTTTTCCTCTGCTGAGCTCCAGATGAAGGGCCCTTTTCCTGCTCCATCGGGAAAGAGTTCCTGGCTCCCCACTCGTATCCCAAGAAGCCGAACTCAAACCAGGCGATTCCAGAGAAGCCTCAGGAATAGGGTCACATTTTCGCAAGACCCCCAAATGCCTAATCCACTCCAGATGAATCTGACTGTCCTGCACTTACTCCACTGTCACCCAGAGGCTCAACTCCAGTACAGTAACAAGTGTGATAGCCCTCGAGATCCTCGACGTCAAGCCACTGATCCCTGCATTCGCTCAACAGTGACCCGGACACTGTTGCTGCAGTTGGGGAGGAAAGCGGCTGTGCACGTCCCCAGGTGAGACGAGGCCTGACTCCCCTATGGGGGCTCCAAGGTACACCAAGTCCTATGTCAGCATTGGCGAGGAAATCACAGGATCCAGCCTTAGCACCGGACGAAGATTGAGGACCCGGCGAAGTTTTGGGAAAAATCCCCACAGGTGCCTCGCAACTCTCTTGGAGACTGGCCTCTTCTGAGGCCAGAGCCGCGGGTCCCTAGGGTTCCCGTCGTAACTCGAGAGTACTCGGCCGCAACTCGAGAAAAACCAGAAGCTTCTCCCCTGCAGGGAGGGTGAGTTGCTTGTCCACTGCAGCATCACGGGGGATATCACCCCTTCCCTCTTGGACCTAAAAAGGCTCCTTCATACCCTTGTTGGAACCTATGAAGTTCCCCGCCCCAACCGTCCCCACTCGAGAGGATCCCCGAGGGCTATCACACTTGAGTCCGCTGTGACTCAAGAGGAGCTGCCTTTTGCCCTGCTGAGATCCAGATGATGGGCCCTTTCCCTGCTCCATCGGTAAGGTTTACCAGCACTCCCCTCACATCCCAAGAGGTGGCCTCGCCTCAGGAGAGTCGGGAGGAGCCTCAGGTGTCCAACCATCACTCCGCAAGATCCCCAAATGTCTCGTCCACTCCAGATGAAGATGACTGCCCTGCACTGTCTCCACTGTCACCCCGAGGCTTGACTCCCAACACACTGGCACATGAGACAGCAATGGAGTACCTCGATGGCAAGCCCCAGATCCTGTGTCCGCTTTACTGGACGCCGGACACTGCTGCTGCAGTTGGGAAGAAAGAGGCGGTGCAAGTCTCCAGGCGAGAAGGGGCCTGACTCCCCTGTGGGGGCTCCAGAGTAACCTCAAGACCTATGAAAGCATGAGTGAAGATTTCTCAGTCTCCGACCTCAGCACCAGACAAGGACTGAGGACCCGGTGATCACTGGGGAGAAATCCCCAGAGGCCCCTCACAACTGGCACTGAGAATGACCTCTCCTGAGGATACAGGGGCGGGTCCCTGTGGTCCACCTCGTAACTTGAGAGGACCCCACCGCAATTCGAGAAAAACCAGTAGCTTCTCCATGGCAGAAAGAGTGAAGCCCTTGTCCGCTGCAGCATTCCAGGGGAAATCACTAGTTCCCACTTGGACCTCGAAATGCTCTTTTACACCCTTGCTGTGACCCAAGATGTTCCCCGCCCCACTTGTCCCCACAAAAGAGGACCGCCGAGGGTCCTGCCGTGACTCACCAGGATCTCCAGTTTCCCATGCTCAGCTCCAGATGAGGGCCCCATTCCCTGCTCCATCGGGAAAGGGTACCCGGCTCTCCTCTCGCATCCCAAGAGGAGGCACTCACACCATGCGAGTCCAGAGAAGCCTCAGGGGTCGGGTCACATTTTTGCAAGAGACCCAAATCCCTAGTTCACTCCAGATGAATATGACTGTCCTGCACTGCCTCGAATGTCACCCTGAGGCTCGAATCGGGCCCCCTGGCACGTGTGATAGCCCTGGCGTACCTCGAGGTCAAGACACTGATCCCTGTATCCACTCAACAAGGACCCGGACACTGATGCTGCAGTTGGAGAGAAAAGCGGCTGTGCATGTCCCCAGGCGAGACCAGGACTGGTTCCCCTATGGGGGCTCCAGGGAAACCCCAAGACCTATGTCAGCATGGGTGAGGCAAGCACAGGCTCCTGCCTCAGCACAAGACGAGGACTGAGGACCAGGCGACATCTCGGGAGAAATCCCACAGGTGCCTCACAACTCACATGGAGACTGGCATCACCTGAGGCCACTGTGGTGTGTCCCTGGGGTCCCTGTTGTAACTCGAGAGGACCCCACTGCAACTCGAAAAAAACCAGAAGCTTCTCCCTTGCATGGCGTGTGAGTCCCTTGTCCGTTGCAGCATCTCTGGGAAATCACCCCTTCCCTCTTGGACCTCGAAAGGCTCCTTCATACAGTGATTGTGACCTACAAAGTTCCTCGCCCCAACCGTCCTCACTCAAGAGGAACCCTGGGGGTCCTGCCCCAACTCAAGAGGAGCCCCGTTTTCCTCTGCTGAGCTCCAGATGAGGGCCCTTTCCCTGCTCGGTCGGGAAAGGTATTCCGGTGCTCCCCTGGCTTCCGAATAGGTGGCCTCGCATTAGGAGAGTCCTGAGGAGCCTCAGGTCCGACCACCACTCACCAGGATCCCCTCATGCCTCGTCCACACCAGATGAACATGACTGCCCTGCACTGTCTCGACTGTCACCTTGAGGCTCGACTCCCAACACAGTGGCCCGTGAGACAGCCCTGGAGTACCTGGATGGCAAGCTTCAGATCCCTGTGTCCACTTTACGGGGAGCCGGACACAGCTGCTGCAGTTGCGGAAGAAAGAGGCCGTTCAACTCTCCAGGCGAATAGAGGCCTGACTCCACTGTGGGGCTCCAGAATAACCTCAAGACCTATGAAAGCATGAGCGAGGAAATCTCAGGCTACAATCTCAGCACCAGACGAGGACTGAGGACACGGCGATGACTGGGGAGCAATCCCCAGAGACGCCTCGCAACTACCACTGAGAATGGCCTCTCCTGAGGATACAGGGGCGGGTCCCTGGGGTCCCCGCTGTCACTCGAGAGCACCCCGCCACAACTCGAGAAAAACTGAAAACTTTTCCCATGCAGGTGTGGTTTGGCCCTTGTCCACAATGGCACCTCAGGAGAATTCACCCCGTCCCTCGTGGACCTCGAAAGGCTTAATCACACCTTTGCTTTGACCCAAGAAGTTCCCCGCCCCACCCGTCCTCACTCGAGAGGTACCACAAGGGTCCCGCCAAGACTCAAGAGGAGCCACGTTTTCCCCTGCTGAGCTCCAGATTGATGACCCTTTCTCTGCTCCTTCGGGAAAGGTTTCACGCTGTTCCCCTAGAATCCCAATGGGAGGTGCTGGCACCTGAAAGTCGGGAGGAGTCTCACAGTTTGGGCCAACATTCCCCAAGATCCCTAAATGCCTCGTCCAATTCGGATGAAACTGACTGCCCTGCACTACCTCGACTGTATCCCCGAGGCTCGACTCCGGCACACTGGCACGTGCGACAGCCCTAGGGTACCTTGAGCGCAAGACATAGATCCCTGTATCCACTCGACAGGGACTCGGACACTGTTGCTGCTGTTGGGGAGGAAAGCGGCTCTGCACTTCCCCCAGTGAGACGAGGCCTGACTACCCTATGGGGGCTCCAGGGGAACCCGAAGGCCTGTGTTAGCATGGGCGAGGCAGGCACAGGCTCCGGCCTCAGGACCAGACGAGGACTGAGGACCCAGTGACATTTCGGGAGGAATCCCCACAGGTACCTCGCAACTCCCATGGAGACTGGACTCTCAGAGGCCACAGTGACGAGTACCTGGGGTACACTTCGTAACTCGAGTGGACGCCGCCGCAACTCGAAACAATCCAGAAGCTTCTCGCCTGCAGGGAGGGTGAGTCCCTTGTCCGATGCACCATCTCGGGGGAAATCACCCCTTCACACTTTGACCTTGAAAGGCTCCTTCATACCCTGGTTGTGACCTAGGAATTTACCCGCCCCAACCGTCCCCACTCGAGAGGAACCCCAAGGGTCCCGCCGTGACTCAAGAGGAGTCCCGTTTTCCCCTGCTGAGCTCCAAATGAGGGGCCCTCTCTCTGCTCCATTGGGAAATGTTTTCAGGTGCTCCCCTCGCATCCCAAGACTTGGCCTCGCATCAGGATTGTCGGGAGGAGACTCAGGAGTCTGACCACTATTCCACAAGATACACAAATGTCTCGTCCACTCCAGATGAAGATGACTGCCCTGCACTGTCTCGACTGTCACCCCGAGGCTTGACTCCCAACACACTGGCACGTGAGAGAGCCCTGGAGCACCTCGATGGCAAGCCACAGATCCCTGGGGCCGCTTTACAGGGAAGCGGACACTGCCGCTGCAATTGGGGAAGAAAGAGGCCATGCAAGTCCCCAGAGGAGAAGAGGCCTGACTGCCCTGTGGCGGCTCCAGAGTAACCTCAAGATCTATGAAAGCATGAGCGAGGAAATCTCAGGCTCTGATCTCAACATCAATCCGGGACTGAGGACCCGGCGATGACTGGGGAGGAATCCCCAGAGGCGCCTCGCAACTCGCACTGAGAATGGCCTCTCCTGAGGATACAGGGGCAGGTCCATGGGGTCCACATCGCAACTAGAGAGGACACTGCCGCAACTCGAGAAAAACCAGAATCTTCTCCCCTGCAGGTGTGGTGTTACCCTTGTCTGCAACAACTTTTCATGGAAATTCACCCCGTCCCTCGTGGACCTCAAAAGGCTCCTTAACAACCTTACTGTGACCCAAGAAGTTCCCCGCGCCACCCGTCACCACTCGAGAGGAACCCCAAGGGTCCCGCCAAGATTCAAGAGGAGCCGCGTTTTCCCCTGCTCAGCTCCAGATGAGGGGCCTTTCCCCTGCTTTGCTGGGAAAGGTTTCGTGGTGTTCCCCTCGCATAGCAGGAGGAGGTTCTCACACTTGGGAAGTCCAGATGAGTCTCACAGTTTGATCCACCAATCCCCATGACCCCAAAAGCCTCGTTCACTTCAGATGAACCTGACTGCCCTGCACTGCCTCCACTGTAACCCAGTGGCTCAACTCTGGCAAAAAGGAAAATGACAGCCCTAGGGTACCTCGAGAACAAGCCAATGATCCCTGTATCCTCTCAACAGTGACCTGGACACTGTTACTGCAGTCGGGAAGGAAAGCGGCCATGCACGTCTCCATTTGAAATGAGGCCTGACTCCTCTCTGCGGGATCCAGGGGAAGTCCAGTACAAGTGTCAGCACGGGCGAGGCAATCTCAGGCTGCAGCCTCAGCACCAGAAGGGGATTGAGGACTTGGTGCCACTGGGGAGGAATCCGCAGATGTGCCTCGCCCCTCACACGAAGACTGGCCTATCCTGGGGCCACAGGGGCGGATCCCTGGGGTCCCCGTTGTTACTCAAGAGGACCCAGCCACAACTCGAGCAAAACTAGAAGCTTCACCCTTACAGGCGGAGTGTGGCCCTTGTCCACTGAGGTGTCCAGGGGAAATCACCCGTTCCCTCTTGGACCTCGAAATGCACTTTCACACCCTTGATGTGACACAAGAAGTTCCACGCCCCACACGTCCCAACTCGAGAGGACCGCCGAGGGTCCTGCAACTATTCAAGAGGAGCTACATTTTCCCATACTCAGCTCCAGATAAGGGGCCCTTTCAGTGCTCCATGGAGAAAGGGTTCCCGGCGCCCCCGTCACATCCCAAGAGGAGGCAATCACTCCAGGCGAGTCCAGAGAACCCTCAGTGTTCAGGTCACATTTCCGCAGACCCCCAAATGCCTAGTCCACTTCAGATGAATCTGACCGTCCTGCACTGCCTCGACTGTCACCCCGAGGCTGGACTCCGGCTCAGTGGTACGAGTGATAGCCCTGGGGTACCTCGAGTTCAAGCCACTGATCCCTGTATCTGCTCGAAAGGGACCTGGGCACTGTTGCTGCAGTTTGGGGAGGAAAGAGGCTGTGGATGTCCCCAGGCGAGATGAGGCCTGACTCCCCTATGGGGGCTCCAGGGGAACCCCAAGACCTATGTCAGCATGGGCGAGGCAAGCACAGGCTACGGCCTCAGCACCAGACGAGGACTGAGGACCCACCGACATCTCAGGAGGAAATCCCACAGGTGCCTAGCAACTCGCATGGCAACTGGCAACTCCTGAGGCCACAGCGGCGGGGCCCTGGGGTCCCCATCATAACTAGAGAGTACCCTGCCACAACGCGAGAAAAACCAGAAGCTTCTCCCCTGCAGGGAGGGTGAGTCCCTTGTCCGCTGCAGCATCTCGGCGTAAATCACCCCTTCCCTCTTGGACCTCGAAAGGCTTCTTCATACTCTTTTTGTGATCTAGGAAGTTGCCCGCCCCAACCTGCCCCACTCGAGGGGAACCCCGAGGGTCCTGCCATGACTCAAGAGGAGCCCCGCTTTCCCCTGCTGAGCTCCAGATGAAGGACCCATTTCCTGCTTCATCGGGAAAGGTTTTCCGGTGATCCCCTCGCATCCCAAAGGAGGCTTGGCATCTGGAGAGTCCAGAGGAGCCTTAGGTGTCAGACCACCACTCCGCAAGATCCCCAAATGCCTTGTCCACTCTAGATGAACATGCCTGCTGAGGACTGTCTCGACTGTAAGCCTGAGGCTCGACTCCAACACACTGTCACTTGAGACAGCCCTGGAGTACCTGGGTGGCAGGCCACAGATCCCTGTGTCTGCTTTACGGGGAGCTGGACACTGCCGCTGTAGTTGGGGAAGAATGTGGCCGTGAAAATCTCCAGGCGAGAAGATGCCTGACTCCCTCTGGGGGCTTCAGATTAACCTCAAGACCTTTGAAAGCATGAGGGAGAATATCTCAGGCTCTGAACTCAGCACCAGATGAGGACTGAGGATCCGGCAATGACTGGGGAGGAATTCCCAGAGGCACCTCGCAAATCGCACTGAGACTGGCCTGTCCTGGGGCCACAGGGGCGGATACCTCTGGTCCCCGTCGTAACGCGAGAGGACCCCGTCGCAACTGGAGAAAAATCAGAAGCTTCATCCTTGCACGCTGAGTGACGCCCTTTTTCACTGAGGCATCCCAGGGTAAATCACCTTTTCCCTTTTGGACCTCGAAACACTCTTTCACACCCTTGCTGTGAAGCAAGAAGTTCGCTGCCCCACACGTCCCCACTCAAGAGGACCGCCGAGGGTCCCACCGCGACTCAAGAGGAGCTCCATTTTCCCATGTTCAGCTCCAGATGAGGGACCCTGTCCATGCTCCATTGGGAAAAGTTTCCCGGCTCCCCCCTCGCATCCCAAGAGGAGGCACTCACACCAGGCGAGTCCAGAGAAACCTCAGGCGTCGGGTCACATCTCCGCAAACCACCCAATGCCTAGTCCCCTTCAGATCAATCTGACTGTCCAGCACTGCCTCGATTGTCACCCCAACACTCGACTCTGGCACACTGGCACGTGTGATTGCCCTGGGGTACTTCAAGGTCAAGCCACTGATCCCTGTGTCCACTCCACAGGGACCCGGACACTGTTGCTGCACTTGGGGAGAAAAGTGGTGTGCACATGCCCAGGCAAGACGAAGCCTGACTCCCCTATGGGGACGCCAAGGGTACCGGAAGACCTATGGCAGCATGGGCAAGGCAAGCACAGGTCCCTCTGAGGACCCGGCGACGTCTCAGGAGGAATCCCCACAGGTGCCTCGCAACGCGCATGGAGACTGGCCTCTCCTGAGGTCACAGGGGCAGGTTTCAGGGGCCCCTGTCGTAACTTGAGAGGACCCCGCTGCAACTCGAGAAAAACCAAAAGCTTCTCCCATGCTGGGAGGGTGAGTCCTTTGTCCGCTGCAGCATCTCGGGGTAAATCACTCCTTCCCTCTAGGACCTCGAAAAGCTCCTTCATTCCCTGGTTGTGACCTAGGAAGTTCCCCGCCCCAACCGTCCCCACTCGAGAGGAACCCCGAGGGTCCTGCCGTGAATCAAGAGGAGCCCCGTTTCCCCTGCTGAGCTCCAACTGAGGGGCCCACTCCCTGTTCCATTGGAAAAGGTTTTCCGGTGCTCCCCTCGCATCCCAAGTGGTGGCTCTCATCGGGAGAGTCGGGAGGAGCCTCAGGTGTCTGACCACTATACCCCAAGACCCCCAAATTCCTCGTCCACTCCAGATGCACATGACTGCACTGCACTTTCTTGATTGTCACCTGGAGGCTCGACTCCCAACACACTGGCACGTGAGACAGTCCTGCAGTACCTCGATGGCAAGCCACAGATCCCTGTGTCCACTTTATGGGGAGCCGGTCAGTGTCACAGCAGTTGGGGAAGTAAAAGGCCATGCAAGTCTCCAGGCGAGAAGAGGCCTGACTCCCTTGTGGGGGCTCCAAAGTAACCTCAAGACTTATGAAAGCATGAGCGAGGAAATCTCAGGCTCTGAACTCAGCACCAGACGAAGACTGCGGACCCAGTGATGACTGGGGAGTAATCCCCAGAGGTGCATCGCAACTCGCACTGAGAATGGCCTCTCCTGAGGATACAGGGGAGGGTCCCTGGTGTCCCCGTCGTAACTCGAGAAGACCCCGCTGCAACTAGAGAAAAAAAGGAAACTTCTCCCCTTCAGGAGTGATGTGACCCTTGTCCGAAATGGCATTTCAGGGGAATTCAACCTGTCCCTCGTGGACCTCGAAAGGCTCCTTCACACCCTTGCTGTGACCCAAGAAGTTCCCTGCACCACCCGTCCCCACTTGAGAGGAACCCCAAGGTCCTGCCAAGACTCAAGAGGAGCCCCTTTTTCTCCTGCGGAGCTCCAGATGAGGGGCCCTTTCCCTGCTCTGTTGGGAAAAGTTTCGCTGTGTTCCCCTCCCATCCCAAGAGGATGTCCTCGCACCTGGACAGTCGAGAGGAGTCTCACAGGTTGGGCCACCATTCCCCAAGACCCCCAAATGCCTCGTCCTCTTCAGGTGAACGTGACTGCCCTGCACTGCCTCGTCTGGAACCCCGAGGATCTACTCTGGCACACTGGCACATGTGACAGCCCTAGGGTACCTCGAGCGCAAGCCATAGATCCCTGTATCCACTCGACAAGTACCTGGACACTGTTATTGCAGTTGGGACGGAGAGCGGTCATGCACGTCTCCAGTCGAGATGAGGCCTGATTCCCCTCTGCAGGCTACAGGGGAAGCCCAATACAAATGTCAGCACAGGCAAGGCAGTCTCTGGCTGCAGCCTCAGAACCAGAAGGGGACTGAGGACTTGCGCCACTGGAGAGGAATCCCCAGATATGCCTTGCCCCTTGCACTTGGACTAGCCTCTCCAGGGGCCACAGAGGCGGAGCCTTGTGATCTCCGTCATAACTCGAAAGGACCCTGCCACAACTCGAGAAGAACCAGAAGCTTCACTCTTGCAGGCGGAGTGAGGCCATTGTCCCCTGCGGCATCCCAGGGGAAATCACCTGTTCCCTCTTTGACCTCGAAATGCTCTTTCACACCCTTGCTGTGAACCAAGAAGTTCCCCGACCCAACCGTCCCCACTCGAGAGGACCGCCGAGGGTCCCACCGCGACTCAAGAGGAGCTCCATTTTCCCATGCTCACTTCCAAATGAGGGGCCCTTTCCCTGCTCCATCGAGAAAGGGTTCTCGGCTCTCCTCTCGCAACCCAAGAGGAGGCATTCACACAAGGCGTGTGCAGAGAAGCCTCAGACGTCGGGTCACATATCCGCAAGACCCCTGAATGCCTAGTCCACTCCAAATGAATCTGAATTTCCTGCACTGCCTCGACTGTCAGCCCGATGCTCGACTCCGACATACTGGCACGTGTGACAGCCCTGGGGTACCTCGAGGTCAAGCCTCTGATCCCTGTATCTGCTTGACAGGGACCCGGACACTGTTGCTGCAGTTGGGGAGGCAAGCAGCTGTGCACATCCCCAGGCAAGACGAGGCCTGATTCCCCTATGGGGGCTCCAGAGGTACCCCAAGACCTATGTCAGCATGGGCGAGGCAAGCACAGGTTCAGGTCTCAGCACCACACGAGGACTGAGGACCCGTCAAGGTCTCGGGAGGAATCCCCACAGAGGCCTCACAACTCTCATGGAGTCTGGCCTCCCCTGAGGCCACAGCCGAGGGTCACTGGGGTCCCCGTCGTAACTGGAGAGGACCCCTTCGAAACTCGAGAAAATCCAGAAGCTTCTCCCCTGCAGGGAGGGTGAGTCCCTTGTTCGCTGAAGCATCTCGGGCTGTTATCACCCCTTCCCTCTTGGACCTCGAAAGACTCCTTCATACACTTTTTGTGACCTAGGAAGTTCCCCTCCCCAACAGTCCTCACTTGAGAGGAACCCCGAGGGTACCACCACGAATCACAAGGAGCTCCATTTCCCATGCTCAGCTCCAGATGAGGGGCCCTTTCCCTGCTCCATCGGGAAAGGGTTCCCGGCTCTCCCCTCGAATCCCAAGAGGAGGTCCTCACACCAGGCGAGTCCAGAGAAGCCTCAGGTGTCTGGTCACCTTTCCCCAAGAACCCCAATTGCCTCGTCAACTCCAGATTAACCTGACTGCCCTGCACTGCCTCGACTGCCTCCCCGAGGCTCGACTGCTGACACACTGGCACGTGTGATAGCCCTGGGGTACCTCTAGGTCAAGACACTGTTCTCTGTATCTGCTCGACACGGACGTGGACACTGTTGCTGCAGTTGGGGAGAAAAGTAGCTCTGCCGGTCCGCAGGCCAGACGAGGCCTGACTCCCCTATGGGGGCTCCAGGGGAACCCCAAGACCTATGTCAGCATGGGCGAGGCAAGCACCGGCTCTGGTCTCAGCACCAGATGAGGAGTGAGGACCCGGCAACGTCTCGGGAGGAATCCCCACAGGTGCCTCGCAACTCGCATGGATACTGGCCTCTCCTGAGGACACAGCGGCGGGTCCCTGGTGTCTCCGTCATAACTCGAGATGACCCCGGGAACCTCGAGAAAATCCAGAAGCTTCTCCCTTGCAGCGAGGGTGAGTACTTTGTCTGCTACAGCATCTCGGGGGAAATCACCGCTTCCCTCTTGGACCTCAAAAGGCTCCTTCATACCCTTCTTGTGACCTAGGAAGTTTCTCGCCACAACCGTCCCCACTCGAGGGGAACCCCGAGGGTCCTGCTGCAGCTCAAGAGGAGGCCCATTTTCCCCTGCTGAGCTCCAGATGAGGAGCACTTTCCCTGCTCCAATGTGAATGGTTTTCCAGCGCTCCCCTTGAATCCCAAGAGGTGGCCTTGCATCAGGAGAGTCGGGAGGAGCCACAGGTGTCTGACCACTACTCCCCAAGTCCCCCAAATACCTCGTCCACTCCAGATGAACATGAATGCCCTGCACTGTCTCGACTATCACCCCGAGGCTCGAATCCCAACACACTTGCACGTGAGCCAGCCCTGGAGTACCTCGATGGCAAGCCACAGATCCCTTTGTCCGCTTTATGGGGAGCCAGACACTGCCATTGCAGTTGGGGAAGAAAGAGGCTGTGCAAGTGTCCAGGCGAGAAGAGGCCTGACTCCCCTCTGGGGGCTCCAGGGAACCCCAACACCTATGTGAGCATGGGGGAGGCAAGCACAGGCTCCGGCCTCTGCACCAGACGAGTACTGAGGTCCCGGCAAGATCTCGGGAGGAATCCCCACAGGTGCCTCGCAACTTGCATGGAGACTGGCCTCTCCTGAGGCCACAGCAGAGGGTCCCTGAGGTCCCCATTGTAACTCGAGAGGTCCCCACNCAGATGAGGAGTGAGGACCCGGCAACGTCTCGGGAGGAATCCCCACAGGTGCCTCGCAACTCGCATGGATACTGGCCTCTCCTGAGGACACAGCGGCGGGTCCCTGGTGTCTCCGTCATAACTCGAGATGACCCCGGGAACCTCGAGAAAATCCAGAAGCTTCTCCCTTGCAGCGAGGGTGAGTACTTTGTCTGCTACAGCATCTCGGGGGAAATCACCGCTTCCCTCTTGGACCTCAAAAGGCTCCTTCATACCCTTCTTGTGACCTAGGAAGTTTCTCGCCACAACCGTCCCCACTCGAGGGGAACCCCGAGGGTCCTGCTGCAGCTCAAGAGGAGGCCCATTTTCCCCTGCTGAGCTCCAGATGAGGAGCACTTTCCCTGCTCCAATGTGAATGGTTTTCCAGCGCTCCCCTTGAATCCCAAGAGGTGGCCTTGCATCAGGAGAGTCGGGAGGAGCCACAGGTGTCTGACCACTACTCCCCAAGTCCCCCAAATACCTCGTCCACTCCAGATGAACATGAATGCCCTGCACTGTCTCGACTATCACCCCGAGGCTCGAATCCCAACACACTTGCACGTGAGCCAGCCCTGGAGTACCTCGATGGCAAGCCACAGATCCCTTTGTCCGCTTTATGGGGAGCCAGACACTGCCATTGCAGTTGGGGAAGAAAGAGGCTGTGCAAGTGTCCAGGCGAGAAGAGGCCTGACTCCCCTCTGGGGGCTCCAGGGAACCCCAACACCTATGTGAGCATGGGGGAGGCAAGCACAGGCTCCGGCCTCTGCACCAGACGAGTACTGAGGTCCCGGCAAGATCTCGGGAGGAATCCCCACAGGTGCCTCGCAACTTGCATGGAGACTGGCCTCTCCTGAGGCCACAGCAGAGGGTCCCTGAGGTCCCCATTATAACTCGAGAGGTCCCCACCACAACTCGAGAAAAATCAGAAGCTTCTCCCCTGCAGGGAGGGTGAGTTCCTTGTCTGCTACAGCATCTCGTGGGATATCACCCCTTCCCTCTTGGACCTTGAAAGGCTCCTTCATACCGTTGTTGTTAACAAGGAAGTTTCCCGTTCCTACCGTCCCCACTCGTGAAAAACCTCGAGGGTCCCTCCATGACTCCAGAGGAACTCCTTTTTTTCCTGCTGAGCTCCAGATGAGGGGCCCTTTCCCTGCTCGATCTTGAAAGGTTTTTAGGTGCTCTCCTGGCATCTGAAGAGGTGGGCTCACATCAGGAGAGTCGGGAGGTGCCTTTCTCCTCTCGGACACAGAGGTGTCTGACCACCACTCCCCAAGTTCCCCAAATGCCTCGTCCACTTCAGATGTACCTGACTGTCCTGCACTGTCTCGACTGTCACCCACAGACACGACTGCTGACACACAGGCATGTGTGATAGCCCTGGGGTAACTCCAGTGCCAGCCACAGATCCCTTTTTCCATTTGACAGAGAGCTGGACACGGCTGCTGCACCCTGGAGTAAAGCGACCCTGTACGTCTATGTGCGAGACGAGGCTTGACTACTCTGAGGGGGCTCCAGCGGAGCCCCACGACCTTCATAGGCACGGGTGAGGAAAGCTCAGGCTCCGGACTCAGTACCAGAATGGAACTGAGTATTTGGGGCCACTGGGGAAGAATCCTCATATGTGGGTCACCCCTGGCACTGAGACGGGCCTCTACTGGGGCCAGAGGGGTGGGCCCCTGGGGCCCCATAGCAACTTGAGAGGACACCTCCACAACTCAAAAAAAACACAGACATTTACCTGCAGGAACATAGAGGCCCTTGTCGATGTGGCATCTCGGGGGAATTTACCCCTGCATTCTTCGACCTCAAAAGGCTGCTTCACACCCTTGCTGTGAACCAAGAAGTTCCCCGACCCAACTGTCCCCACTCGAGAGGAACCCGGAGGGTCCTGCCAAGACTCAAGAGGAGCCCAGTTTTAACCTGCTGAGCTCCAGATGATGAGCCCTTTCCCTACTCCATCGGGAAAGGTTTTCCGGTGCTCCCCTCGCATCCCAAGTGTTGGTCTCGCATCAGGAGAGTCGGGAGGAGCCTTAGGTATCCGACCACCACTCCCCAAGTTCCCCAAATGCCTCGTCCACTCCAGATGAACATGACTGCCCTGTACTGTCTAGACTGTCACCCCGAGGCTCGACTCCCAACACACTGGCACGTGAGCCACCCCTGGAGTACCACGATGGCCAGGCACAGATCCCTGTGTCCGCTTGACGGGGAGCTGGATACTGCCGCTGCAGTAGGGGAAGAAAGAGCCTGTGCACGTCTCCAGGTGAGAAGAGGCCTGACTCCCCTTTGGGGCTCCAGAGTAAACTCAAGACCTATGAAAGCACAAGCCAGGAAATCTCAGGCTCCGACCTCTGCACCAGACGAGGACTGAGGACCCGGCGATGACTGGGGAGGAATCCCGAGAGGCGCCTCGCAACTTGCACTGAGAATGACCTCTCCTGAGGATACAGGGGCGGGTCCCTGGTGTCCCCGTCGTAACTGGAGAGGACCCCGCCACAACTCGAGTAAAACTGGGGGCTTCTCCCCTGAAGGCATGATGTGGCCCTTGTCCCCAACCGTATCTCATGGGAATTCACCCCATCCCTTGTGGATCTCGAAAGGCTCCTTCACACCCTTGCTGTGACCCAAGAAGTTCCCCGCCCCATCTGTCCCAACTGGAGAGGAACCCCAATTGTCCCGTCAAGACTCAAGTGGACACCCGTTTTGCACTGCTGAGCTCTAGATGACAGGCCCTTTCCCTGCTTCATCGAAAAGTTTTCACGGTGTTCCCCTAGCATTCCAAGAGGAGGTGTTCACACCTGGAAAGTCGGGAATAGTCTCCCAGGCTGGGTCACCATGCCCCAAGAATCCAAGTGCCTTGTCCATTTCAGAAGAACCTGACTGCCCTGCACTGCCTCGACTGTAACCCCGAGGCTTGACTCTGACACACTGGCACGTGTCACAACCCTAGGGTATCTAGAGAGCAAGCCATAGATCCCTGTATCCGCTCGACAGTGACCTGGGCAGTTACTGCAGTTGGGAAGGAAAGCGGCCGTGCACGTCTGCAGTCGAGACGAGGCCTGACTCCCCTCTACGGGCTCCAGGGGAAGCCCAGTACAAATGTCAGCATGGGTGAGGCAATCTCAGGCTGCAGCCTCAGCACCAGAAGGGGACTGAGGACTTGGTGCCACTGGGGAGGTACCCCCAGATGTGCCTAGCCCCTCGCATGGAGACTGGCCTATCCTGGGGCCATAGGGGCGGGTCCCTGGGGTCCCCGTAGTAACTCGAGAAAAACCAGAAGCTTCACTATTTTAGGCGGAGTGAGGCCCTTGTTCGCTGCGCCGTCCTGGGAGAAATCACCCGTTCCCTCTTGGATCCCGAAATGCTCTTTCACACCCTTGCTGTGATCCAAGAAGTTCCCCACCCCACACATCCCCACTCGACAGGACCGCTGAGGTTCTTGCCACTACTCAAAAGGAGCTCCATTTTCCCATGCTCAGCTTCAGATGAGGGGCCCTTACCCTGCTCCATTGGTAAAGGGTTCCCGGCTCCCCCTCGCATCCCAAGAGGAGTCACTCACAGCAGGTGAGAACAGAGAAGCCTCAGGGGTCGGGTCACATTTCCACAAGACATCCAAATGCCTAGTCCAGTCCCGATGAATCTGAGTGTCTTGCACTGCCTCGACTGTCACCCCGAGGCTCGACTCTGGCACCCTGGCACGTGTTATAGCCCTGGGGTACCTCGAGTTCAAGCCACTGTTCCCTGTATCTGCTAGACAGAGACCCGGACACTGTTGCTGCAGTTGGGGAGGAAAGCAACTGTGCACGTCTCCAGGCAAGACTTGGCCTGACTACCTTATGGGGGCTCCAGGGGAACCCCAAGACATATGTCAGCATGGGCGAGGCAAGCACAGGTTCCGGCCTCAATACCAGACGAGGACTGAGGAACCAGCGACGTCTCAGGAAGATTCCCCACAGGTGCCTCGCACCTCGCATGGAGACTTGCCTCTCCTGAGGCCAGAGCAGCGGGTCCCTGGAGTCCCGGTAGTAACTCAAGAGGACCCCGCAGCAACTCGAGAAAAACCAGAAACTTCTACCCTGCAGGGAGGGTGAGTTCCTTGTCTGCTGCAGCATTTCGGGGGAAATCACCTCTTCCCTCTTGGACCTCGAAAGCTCCTTCATACCCTTGTTGTGACCTAGTAAGATCCCCGCCCCAACCATCCCCACTCGAGAGGAACCCAGAGGGTGTTGCAGCGAGTCAAGAGGAGGCCCATTTTTCCCTGCTGAGCTCCAGATGAGGAGCACTTTCCCTGCTCCAATGGGAAAGATTTTCCGGCGCTCCCCTCGCATCCCAAGAGGTGGCCTCGCATCAGGAGAGTCGGGAGGAGCCTCAGGTGTCAGACCACCACTCCCCAAAATACCCAAATGCCTCGTCCACTCCAGATGAACATGACTGCCCTGCACTGTCTCTACTGTCACCACGAGGCTCGACTCCCAACACACTGGCACGTGAGACAGCCCTGGAGTACCTCGATGGCAAGCCACAGATCCCTGTGTCCACTTTATGGGGAGCCGGAAACTGCCGCTGCAGTTGGGAATAAAAAGGCCGTGCAAGTATCCAGGCGAGAAGAGGCCTGACTTCCCTGTGGGGGCTCCAGAGTAACCTCAAGACCTATGAAAGCATGAGCGAGGAAATCTCAGGCTCTGACCTCAGCATCAGACGAGGACTGAGGACCCGGCAATGACAGGGGAGGAATCCCCAGAAGCGCCTTTCAACTCGCACTGAGAATGGCCTCTCCTAAGGATACAGGGGCTGGTCCCTGGGGTCCCCGTCGTAACTCAAGAGGACCCCGCGGAAACGAGAATTACCTGAAGCTTATCCCCTGTAGGCATGGTGTGGCCTTGTCTACAACAGCATCTCTGGGGAAGGCACCGCGTCCCTCGTGGACCTCGAAAGGCTCCTTCACACCCTTGCTGTGATCCAAGAAGTTCCCCGCCCCACACTGCCCCTCTCGAGTGGAACCCTAAGGGTCCCACAATGAATCAAGAGGAGCCCCGTTTTTACCTGCTGAGCTTCAGAGGGGGGGCCCTTTCCCTGTTCCATCAGGAAAGGTTTTACGGCACTCCACTTTCATCCCAAGTTGTGACCTCGCATCAGGAGAGTTGGGAGGAGAATCAGGCGTCTGACAACCACTCCTCAAGTTCCCTAAATGCCTCCCTAAATGACTCCCAACACACTGGCATGTGTGACAGCCCTAGGGTACCTCGAGCGCAAACCATAGATCCCTGTATCCGCTCGACAGGGACCCGGACACTGTTACTGCAGTTGGGAAGGAAAACGGCCGTGCACGTCTCCAGCCGAGAAGTGGCCTGACTCCTCTCTGCTGCCTCCAGAGGAAGCCAAATACAAATGTCAGCACGGGCGACACAATCTCAGGTTGCAGCCNATACCAGACGAGGACTGAGGAACCAGCGACGTCTCAGGAAGATTCCCCACAGGTGCCTCGCACCTCGCATGGAGACTTGCCTCTCCTGAGGCCAGAGCAGCGGGTCCCTGGAGTCCCGGTAGTAACTCAAGAGGACCCCGCAGCAACTCGAGAAAAACCAGAAACTTCTACCCTGCAGGGAGGGTGAGTTCCTTGTCTGCTGCAGCATTTCGGGGGAAATCACCTCTTCCCTCTTGGACCTCGAAAGCTCCTTCATACCCTTGTTGTGACCTAGTAAGATCCCCGCCCCAACCATCCCCACTCGAGAGGAACCCAGAGGGTGTTGCAGCGAGTCAAGAGGAGGCCCATTTTTCCCTGCTGAGCTCCAGATGAGGAGCACTTTCCCTGCTCCAATGGGAAAGATTTTCCGGCGCTCCCCTCGCATCCCAAGAGGTGGCCTCGCATCAGGAGAGTCGGGAGGAGCCTCAGGTGTCAGACCACCACTCCCCAAAATACCCAAATGCCTCGTCCACTCCAGATGAACATGACTGCCCTGCACTGTCTCTACTGTCACCACGAGGCTCGACTCCCAACACACTGGCACGTGAGACAGCCCTGGAGTACCTCGATGGCAAGCCACAGATCCCTGTGTCCACTTTATGGGGAGCCGGAAACTGCCGCTGCAGTTGGGAATAAAAAGGCCGTGCAAGTATCCAGGCGAGAAGAGGCCTGACTTCCCTGTGGGGGCTCCAGAGTAACCTCAAGACCTATGAAAGCATGAGCGAGGAAATCTCAGGCTCTGACCTCAGCATCAGACGAGGACTGAGGACCCGGCAATGACAGGGGAGGAATCCCCAGAAGCGCCTTTCAACTCGCACTGAGAATGGCCTCTCCTAAGGATACAGGGGCTGGTCCCTGGGGTCCCCGTCGTAACTCAAGAGGACCCCGCGGAAACGAGAATTACCTGAAGCTTATCCCCTGTAGGCATGGTGTGGCCTTGTCTACAACAGCATCTCTGGGGAAGGCACCGCGTCCCTCGTGGACCTCGAAAGGCTCCTTCACACCCTTGCTGTGATCCAAGAAGTTCCCCGCCCCACACTGCCCCTCTCGAGTGGAACCCTAAGGGTCCCACAATGAATCAAGAGGAGCCCCGTTTTTACCTGCTGAGCTTCAGAGGGGGGGCCCTTTCCCTGTTCCATCAGGAAAGGTTTTACGGCACTCCACTTTCATCCCAAGTTGTGACCTCGCATCAGGAGAGTTGGGAGGAGAATCAGGCGTCTGACAACCACTCCTCAAGTTCCCTAAATGCCTCCCTAAATGACTCCCAACACACTGGCATGTGTGACAGCCCTAGGGTACCTCGAGCGCAAACCATAGATCCCTGTATCCGCTCGACAGGGACCCGGACACTGTTACTGCAGTTGGGAAGGAAAACGGCCGTGCACGTCTCCAGCCGAGAAGTGGCCTGACTCCTCTCTGCTGCCTCCAGAGGAAGCCAAATACAAATGTCAGCACGGGCGACACAATCTCAGGTTGCAGCCTTGGCACAAGAAGGGGACTGAGGACCTGGCGCTACTGGGGAGGAATCCCCAGACATGCCTTGCCCTCGCACGGAGACTGGCCTATCCTGGGGCCACAGGGGAGGATCACTGTGGTCCCCGTCATAACGTGAGAGGACCCAGACACAACTCGAGGAAAACCAGAAGTTTCACCCTTGCAGGCAGAGTTAGGCCTTTGTACTTTGCGGCATTCCGGGGGAAATCACCTGTTCCCTCTTGGACCTCGAAATGCTTTTTCACACCCTTGTTGTGACCGAAGATGTTCACTGCCCCAGACATCCCCACTGGAGACACCGCCAAGGCTCCTGCCGTGACTCAAGAGGAGCTTCATTTTCCCATGCTCAGCTCCAGATGAGGGGCCCTTTGCCTGCTCCATCGGGAAAGGGTTCCTGGCTCTCCCATTGCATCCCAAGAGGAGTAACTCACACCAGGTGAGTCCAGAGAAGCCTCAGGCGTTGGGTCACATTTCTGCAACTCCTCAAAGCCTACTCCACTTCAGATGAATCTGACTGTCCTGCACTGTCTCGACTGTCACCCCAAGGCTCTACTCCCGCACACTGGCAGGTGTGACAGCCCTGGGGTACCTCGAGGGCAAGCCACTGATCCCTGTATCCGCTAGACAGGGACCCGGACACTGTTGCTACCGTTGGGGAAGAAAGCGGCTGTGCACGTCCCCAGGCAAAATGAGGCCTGACTCCCCTATGGGGGCTCCAGGGAAACCCCAAGATCTATGTCAGCATGGGCAAGGCAAGCAGAACCTCTGGCCTCAGCACCAGACGAAGACTGAGGACCCGGCGATGTCTCGGGAGGAATCACCACAGGTGTCTTGCAACTCACACTGAGAATAGCCTCTGCTGAGGATACAGGGGCGGGTCCCTGGAGTCCTCGTCTTAACTCGAGAGGATCCCGCCACAACTCGAGAAAAACCAGAAGCTTCTCCCCTGCAGGGAGGGTGAGTCCCTTGTCCACTGCAACATCTCGGGGGATATCACCTCTTCCCTGTTGGACCTCGAACGTTTCCTTCATACCCTTGTTGGGACCTACGAAGTTCCCTGCCCTAACCGTCCCCACTTGAGAGGATCCCCGAGGGTTCGCTGTGACTCAAGAGGAGCTGCCTTTTGCCCTGCTGAGATCCAGATGATGGGCCCTTTCCCTGCTCCATCAGTAAGGTTTACCAGCGCTCCCCTCGCATCCCAAGAGGTGGCCTTGCCTCAGGAGAATCGAGAGGAGCCTCAGGTGTCTGACCATCACTCCACAAGATCCCCTAATGTCTCGTCCACTTCAGAAAAACATGACTGCCCTGCATTGTCTCGACTGTCACCATGAGGCTTGACTCCCAACACACTGGCACGTGAGAGAGCCCTGGAGTACCTCGATGGCAAGCCCCAGATCCCTGTGTCCACTTTACGGGATGCCGGACACTGCCCCTGCAGTTGGGAAGAAAGAGGCGGTGCAAGTCTCCAGGCGAGAAGGGGCCTGACTCCCTTGTGGGTGGCTCCAGAGTAACCTCAAGACTTATGAAAGCATGAGCGAGGATTTCTCAGGCTCTGATCTCAGCACCAGACAAGGACTGAGGACCTGGCGATCACTGTGGAGAAATCCCCAGAGGCCCCTCACAACTCGCACTGAGAATGGCCTCTCCTGAGGAACAGGGGCGGGTCACTGGGGTCCCCGTCATAACTCGAGAGGACCCCATCACAACTCGAGAAAAACTGGAAGCTTCTCCCCTGCCGGCGTGGTGTGACCCTTGTCCTCAACAGCATCTAAGGGGAATTCACCCCGTCCCTTGTGGACCTTGAAAGACTTCTTCACACCCTTGCTGTGACCCAAGAAGTTCCCCACACCACCCGTCCCCACTTGAGAGGAACCCCAGGAGTCCCGACAAGACTCAAGATGAGCCCTGTTTTCCCCTGCTGAGTTCCAGATGAGGGGCCCTTTCCCTGCTCCGTTGGGAAAGGTTTTGCAGTATTCCCCTCGCATCCCAAAGGAGGTGCTTGCACCTGGAAAGTCGGAAGGAATCTCACAGTTTGGGCCACCATTCCCCAAGAACCTCAAATGCCTCGTCCACTTCAGATGAACCTGACTGCCCTGCAATGCCTAAACTGTAACCCCGAGGCTCCACTCCGGCACACTGGCACGTGTGACAGCCCTAGGGTACCTCGAGCACAAGACATAGATCCCTGTATCCGCTCGACAGGGACCAGGACACTGTTATTGAGGTTGGAAAGGAAAGCGGCCATGCATGCCTTCAGTTGAGACGAGGTCTGACTCCACTCTGCAGGCTCCAGGGGAAGCCCAATACAAATGTCAGCATGGGTGAGGCAATCACAGGCTGCAGCCTCAGCACCAGAAGGTGACTGAGGTCTTGGCGCCACTGGGGAGCAATCCCCAGATGTGTCTCACCCCTCGCACAGAGACTGGCCTATCCTGGGGCCACAGGGGCAGATCCCTGTTGTCCCCGTCCTAACTCGAGAGGACCCTGCCACAACTCGCGAAAAGCCAGAACATTCACCCTCGCAGGTGGACTGAGGCCCTTGTCCGCTGCGGCGTCCCGAGGAAAATGACCCTTTCACTCTTGGACCTCGAAATGCTCCTTCACACCCTTGCTATGACCCAAGAAGTTCCGGGCCCCACACGTCACCACTCAAGAGGACTGCCGAGAGTCCCGCTAGGTATCAAGAGGAACTCCATTTTCCCATGCTCAACTCCAGGTGAGTGGCCCTTTCCCTGCTCCATCGGGAAAGGGTTCCAGGCTCTCCCCTCGCATCTCAAGAGGATGCACTCACATCAGGCGAGTCCAGAGAATCCTCAGGCATTGGGTCACAATTCTGCAGGACCCCCAAATGCCTAGTCCACTCCAGATGAATCTGACTGCCCTGCACTGCCTCGACTGTCACCCCGAGTCTCAACTCGGACACACTGGTACGTGTCATAGCTCTGGGGTACCTGGAGGTCAAGCCACTGATTCCTGTCTCCACTCAACAAGGACCCGGACACTGATGGTGCAGTTGGGGAGAAGAGTGGCTGTGCACATCCCCAGGCGAGACCAGGACTGACTCCCCTATGGGGGCTCCAGGGGAACCCCAAGACCTATGTCAGCATGGGCGAGGCAAGCACAGGCTCCTGCCTCAGCACCAGATGAGGACTGAGGACCAGGCAACGTCTCGGGAGAAATTCCCACAGGTGCCTCACAACTCGCATGGAGACTGGCATCTCCTGAGTCCACAGTGGTGTGTCCCTGGGGTCCCTGTCATAACTCGAGAGGACCCTACCGCAACTCGAGAAAAATCAGAAGCTTCTCCCTTGCAGGGCGGGCGAGTCCCTTGTACGCTGCAGCATCTCAGAGAAATCACCCATTCCCTCTTGGACCTCGAAAGGCTCCTTCATACCCTGGTTGTGACCTACGAAGTTCCCCGCCCCAAACGTCCTCACTCAAGAGGAACCCTGGGGGACCTGCCGCAACTCAAGAGGAGCCCCGTTTTCCCCTGCTCACCTCCAGATGAGGGCCCTTTCCCTGCTCAGTCAGGAAAGGTATTCCGGTGCTCCCCTGGCTTCCGAATAGGTGGCCTCGCATTGGGAGAGTCCTGAGGAGCCTCAGGTCCAACCACCACTCACCAGGATCCCCTCATGCCTCGTCCACACCAGATGAACATGACTACCCTGCACTGTCTCAACTGTCACCCCGAGGCTCGACTCCCAACACAGTGGCCCGTGAGACAGCCCTGGAGTACCTGGATGGCAAGCCTCAGATCCCTGTGTCCACTTTACAGGAAGCTGGACTCTGCCGCTGCATTTGGGGAAGGAAGAGGCCGTTCAACTCTCCAGGCGAATAGAGGCCTGACTCCACTGTGGGGCTCCAGAGTAACCTGAAGACCTATGAAAGCGTGAGTGAGGAAGTCACAGGCTCCAACCTCAGCACCAGACGAGGACTGAGGACATGGCGATGACTGGGGAGCAATCCCCAGAGACGCCTCACAACTACCACTGAGAATGGCCTCTCCTGAGGATACAGGGGCGGGTAACTGGGGTCCCTACCGTCACTCGAGAGCACCCAGCCGCAACTCGAGAAAAACTGGAAACTTTTCCCATGCAGGTGTGGTTTGGCCCTTGTCCACAATGGCATCTCAGGGAATTCACTCCGTTCCTCGTGGACCTCAAAAGGCTCCTTCACACCCTTGCTGTGACCAAAGAAGTTCCCCGACCCACCCGTCCCCACTCGAGAGGAACCACAAGGGTCCCGCCAAGACTCAAGAGTAGGCCCGTTTTCCCCTGCTGATCTCGAGATGAGGGGCCCTTTGCCTGCTCCATCGGGAAAGGTTTCGCGGTGTTCCCCTCGCATCCCAAGAGGAGGTGCTCACACCTGGAAAGTCGGCAGAAGTATCACAGGTTGGGCCACCATCCCCCCAAAACCCCAAATGCCTCGTCCACTTCAGATGAACCTGACTGCCCTGAACTGCCTCGACTGTAACCTCGAGGCTCAACTCCAGCACACTGGCACATGTGACAGCCCTAGGTACCTCGAGTGCAAGACATAGATCCCTGTATGTGATCGACAGGGACTCCCACACTGCTATGCAGTTGGGATGGAAAGCGGCCGTGCATGTCTCCAGTCGAGACGAGGCCTGACTCCCTCTTCGAGCTCCAGGGGAAGCACAGTACAAATGTCAGCATGGGCGAGGCAATCTCAAACTGCACCCTCTGCTCCAGAAGGGGTCTGAGGACTTGCTGCCAATGGGGAGGAATCCCCAGATATGCCTTGCCCCTCGCACAGAGACTGGCCTATCCTGGGGCCAAAGGGGTGGATCCCTGTGGTCCCCGTCATAACTCGAGAGGACCCTGCCGCAACTCGAGAAAAGCAAGAAGCTTCACCCTTGCAGGCAGAGAGAGGCCCTTGTCCACTGCGGTGTCCCGGTGGAAATCACCATTCCCTCTTGGACCTCAAAATGATCCTTCACACCTTTGCTGTGACCCAAGAAGTTCATTTAACCACACGTCCCCACTCAAGCAGACCGCTGAGGGTCCGGCCACATCCCAAGAGGAGCTCCATTTTCCCATTCTCAGCTCCAGATGAGGGGCCCTTTCCCTGCTCCATTGGGAAAGGGTTCCCGGCTCTCCCATTGCACCCCAAGAGGAGGCAATCACACCAGTCGAGTCCAGAGAAGCCTCAGGCGTCGGGTAGTATATCCTCAAGACCCCCAAATGCCTAGTCCACTCCTGATGAATCTAACAGTCCTGCATGGCCTCGACTGTCACTCCAAGTCTCGACTCGGGTACACTGGCACCTGTGATAGCCTTGGGGTACCTCGAGGTCAAGACACTGATCCCTGTATCTGCTCAACCAGGATCCAGACACTGTTGCTGCAGTTGGGGAGGAAAGCGGCTGTGCATGTCCCCACGCGAGACGAGGCCTGACTCCACTATGGGGGCTCCATGGAAACACCAAACTCTATGTCAGCATGGGCGAGGCTAGCACAGGCCCCGGCCTCAGCACCAGACGAGGACTGAGGACCCAGCGAAGTCTCAGGAGGAATCCCCACAGGGGCCTAGCAACTTGCATGGAGACTGGCCTCTTCTAAGGCCACTGGAGTGCGTCCCTGGGGACTCCGTCATAACTCCAGAGGACCCCGCCGCAACTCGAGAAAAACCAGAAGCTTCTCCCCTGCAGGGAGCATGAGTCCCTTGTCCGCTGTAGCATTTTGGGGGAATCACCCCTTCCCTCGTGGACCTCGAAAGGCTCCTTCATTCCCTTGTTTTGACCTAGGAAGTTCCCCGCCCCAACCGTCACCACTCGAAGGGAACCCCGAGGGTCCCGCCACGACTCAAGAGCAGCCCCGTTTTACCCTGCTGACCTCCAGAAGAGGGGCCCTTTCCCTGCTACATTGTGAAAGGATTTCCGGCGCTCCCCTCCCATCCAAGAGGTGGCCTCGCATCAGGAGAGTTGGAAGCAGCCTCAGGTGTCCNCAGTCGAGACGAGGCCTGACTCCCTCTTCGAGCTCCAGGGGAAGCACAGTACAAATGTCAGCATGGGCGAGGCAATCTCAAACTGCACCCTCTGCTCCAGAAGGGGTCTGAGGACTTGCTGCCAATGGGGAGGAATCCCCAGATATGCCTTGCCCCTCGCACAGAGACTGGCCTATCCTGGGGCCAAAGGGGTGGATCCCTGTGGTCCCCGTCATAACTCGAGAGGACCCTGCCGCAACTCGAGAAAAGCAAGAAGCTTCACCCTTGCAGGCAGAGAGAGGCCCTTGTCCACTGCGGTGTCCCGGTGGAAATCACCATTCCCTCTTGGACCTCAAAATGATCCTTCACACCTTTGCTGTGACCCAAGAAGTTCATTTAACCACACGTCCCCACTCAAGCAGACCGCTGAGGGTCCGGCCACATCCCAAGAGGAGCTCCATTTTCCCATTCTCAGCTCCAGATGAGGGGCCCTTTCCCTGCTCCATTGGGAAAGGGTTCCCGGCTCTCCCATTGCACCCCAAGAGGAGGCAATCACACCAGTCGAGTCCAGAGAAGCCTCAGGCGTCGGGTAGTATATCCTCAAGACCCCCAAATGCCTAGTCCACTCCTGATGAATCTAACAGTCCTGCATGGCCTCGACTGTCACTCCAAGTCTCGACTCGGGTACACTGGCACCTGTGATAGCCTTGGGGTACCTCGAGGTCAAGACACTGATCCCTGTATCTGCTCAACCAGGATCCAGACACTGTTGCTGCAGTTGGGGAGGAAAGCGGCTGTGCATGTCCCCACGCGAGACGAGGCCTGACTCCACTATGGGGGCTCCATGGAAACACCAAACTCTATGTCAGCATGGGCGAGGCTAGCACAGGCCCCGGCCTCAGCACCAGACGAGGACTGAGGACCCAGCGAAGTCTCAGGAGGAATCCCCACAGGGGCCTAGCAACTTGCATGGAGACTGGCCTCTTCTAAGGCCACTGGAGTGCGTCCCTGGGGACTCCGTCATAACTCCAGAGGACCCCGCCGCAACTCGAGAAAAACCAGAAGCTTCTCCCCTGCAGGGAGCATGAGTCCCTTGTCCGCTGTAGCATTTTGGGGGAATCACCCCTTCCCTCGTGGACCTCGAAAGGCTCCTTCATTCCCTTGTTTTGACCTAGGAAGTTCCCCGCCCCAACCGTCACCACTCGAAGGGAACCCCGAGGGTCCCGCCACGACTCAAGAGCAGCCCCGTTTTACCCTGCTGACCTCCAGAAGAGGGGCCCTTTCCCTGCTACATTGTGAAAGGATTTCCGGCGCTCCCCTCCCATCCAAGAGGTGGCCTCGCATCAGGAGAGTTGGAAGCAGCCTCAGGTGTCCGACCACCACTCTCCAAGACCCCCAAATGCCTCGTCCACTCCAGATGAACATGACTCCCTGAACTGTCTCGACTGTCACCACGAGGCTCACTTCCCAACACACTGGCCCATGAGGCAGCCCTGGAGTACCTTGATGGCAAGCCACAGAACCCTCTGTCATCTTTACGGCGAGCTGGACACTGCCGCTGCAGTTGGGGATGAAAGAGGACATGCAAGTCTCCAGGCGAGAAGAGGCCTGACTCCCCTGTGAGGGCTGCAGAGGAACCTGAAGACCTATGAAAGCATGAGCGAGGAAGTCTCAGGCTTGGACCTCAGCACCAGAGGAGGACGGAGGACCCGGCAATGATTGGGGAGGAATCCCCAGAGGCGCCTTGCAACTCGCACTGAGAATGGCCTCTCCAGAGGATACAGGGGTGGGTTCCTGTGGTCCACGTCATAACTCGAGAGGACCTCACCACAACTCGAAAAAAACCAGAAGATTCTCCCCTGCAGGCGTACTGTGGCCCTTGTCCGCAACGGCATCTCAGGGGATTTCACCCCATCCCTCGTGGACCTCGAAAGGCTTAATCACACCCTTGCTGTGACCCAAGAAGTTCCACGCACCACCCGGCCCCACTCGAGAGGAACCCCAAGGGTCCCGCCAAGACTCAAGAGGAACCCCATTTTGCCCTGCTGAGCTCCAGATAAGGGGCCCTTTCCCTGCTACGTGGGGAAAGTTTTCGCGGTGTTTGCCTCATATCTCAAGAGGAGTTGCTGGCACCTGGAAAGTCGGGAGGAGTCTCACAGGTAGGGCCACCATTCTGCAAGACCCCCAAATGCCTCGTCCATTTCAGCTGAACCTGACTACCCTGCGCTACCTCGACTGTAGCCCCGAGGCTCGACTCTGGCACACTAGCAATGTGACAGCCCTAGGGTACATCGAGCGCAAGCGGTAGATCCCTGTGTCCGCTCGACAGGGACCAAGACACTGTTGCTGCTGTTGGGGAGGAAAGCTGCTGTGCACGTCCCCAGGCGAGACCAGGTCTGACTACTCTGTGGGGTCTCCAGGGGTACCCCAAGACCTATGTCAGCATGGGAGAGGCAAGCACAGGCTCCTGCCTCAGCACCTGACAAGGACTGAGGACACGGTGACATTTTGGGTGGAATTCCACAGGTGCTTTGCAACTCGCATGGAGACTGGCCTCTCCAGAGGCCACAGCGACGAGTCTCTGGGGAACCGTTCATAACTCGAGCGGACGCCGCCGCAACTCGGAAAAATCCAGAAGCTTCTTGCCTACAGGGAGGGTGTGTACTTTATCCGATGCGGCATCTCGGGGAAAATCACCCCTTCCCACTTGGACCTCAAAAGGCTCCTTCCTACCCTTGTTGTGACTTAGGAATTTCGCTACTCCAACGGTCCCCACTCTAGAGGAACCCCGAAGGTCCAGCCGCGACTCAAGAGGAGACCCGTTTTCCCCTGCTGAGCTCCAGATGAGGGGCCCTTTCCCTGCTCCATCGGAAAAGGTTTTCCAGCATTTCCCTCTCATCCCAAGAGGTGGCCTCTCATCAGGAGGGTCGGGAGGAACCTCAGGTGTCCGACCACCACTCCCCAAGATCCCCAAGTGCATTGTCTAATCCAGATGAACATGAATGCCCTGCAATTTCTCCACTGTCACCCCGAGCTGGACTCCCAACACACTGGACCGTGAGACAGCCCTGGAGTACCTCGATGGCAAGCCACAGATCCCTCTATCTGCTTTACGGCGAGCCAGACACTGCCCCTGCAGTTGTGGAAGAAAGAGGCAGTGCAAGTCTCCAGGCGAGAAGAGGCCTGACTCACCTGTGGGGGCTCCAGAGTAACCTCAAAATCTATGTAAGCATGAGTGAGGAAATCTCAGGCTCGGACCTCAGCACCAGACAAGAACTGAGGACCCGGTGATGACGGGACTATTCCCCAGAGGCGCCTCCCAACTCGCATGGAGACTGGCCTCTCCAGAGGTCCCAGGGGCAGGTCCCTGGGGTCCCAGTCATAACTCGAGAGGACCCCGCCGCAACTGGAGAAAAACCGGAAGCTTCTCCCCTGCAGGCATGGTGTGGCCTTTAACCTCAACTGCATCTCAGGGCTATTCACCCTGTCCCTCGTGGACCTCCGAAAGGCTCCTTCACACCCTGGCTGTGACCCAAGAAGTTCCCCGCCCCACCCGTCCCTACTCGAGAGGAACCCCAAGGGAACTGCCAAGACTCAAGAGGAGCCCCGTTTTCCCCTGCTGAACTCCAGATGAGGGTTCACTTTACCTGCTCCGTCGAGAAAGTTTTTGCGGTGTTCCCCTCGCATCCCAAGAGGAGGTGCTCGCATCTGGAAAGTCGGGAGGAGTCTCATAGTTTGGGTCACCATTCCCCAAGACCCCCAAATGCCTCGTCCACTACAGATGAACCTGACTGACCTGCACTGCCTCGACTGTATCCCCGAGGCATGAATCAGGCACACAGGCCCGTGTGATAGCTCTGGGGTACCTCGAAGTCAAGCCATAGACCCCTGTATCCGCTCAACAGGGATCCAAACACTGTTGCTGCAGTTGGGGAGGAAAGCGGCTATGCATGTCCCCAGGCGAGATGAGGCCTGACTCCCCTGAGGGGGCTCCAGAGTAACCTCAAGACTTATGAAAGCATGAGCGAGGAAATCTCAGGCTCCGACCTCAGCACCAGATGAGGACTGAGGACCTAGTGATGACTGGGGAGAAATCCACAGAGGCGCTTCGCAACTCGCACTGAGAATGGCCTCTCCTGAGGATTCAGGAACGGGTCGCTGGGGTCCCCATCGTCACTCGAGAGGACCCCACTGCACCTCAAGAAAAAAGGGAAGCTTCTCCCCTGCAGGCGTGGTTTGGCCCTTGTCCTAAACAGCAACTCAGGGAAATTCAACCTGTCTCTCATGGACCTAGAAAGGCTCCTTCACACCCTTGCTGTGACCCAAGAAGTTCCCCGCCCCACCTGTCCCCACTTGAGAGGAACCCCAAGGGTCCTGCCAAGACTCAAGAGGAGCACAGTTTTCCCCTGGTGAACTCGAGATGATGGGCCCTTTCCCTGCTCCGTGTGGAAAGGTTTTGCGGTGTTCCCCTCACATCCCAAGAGGAGGTGCTCGCACCTCAATGTTGGGAGGAGTCTCCCAGGTTGGGCCACCGTTCCCCAAGAACCCCAAATGCCTCGTCCACTTCAGATGAACCTGACTGCCCTGCACTGCCTCTACTGGAACCCCGAGGCTCGACTCCGGCACACTGGCACCTGTGACAGCCCTATGGTACCTCGAGTGCAAGACATAGATCCCTGTATCTGCTCAACAGGGACTCGGACACTGTTACTGCATTTGGGAAGGAAAGCGGCAGTGAACGGCTCCAGTCGAGATGAGGCCTGACTCCCCTCTTCGGGCTCCAGGGGAAGCCCAGTACAGATGTCAGCACGGGTGAATCAATCTTAGGCTGCAGCCTCTGCATCAGAAGGGGACTGAGGACTTGGCTCCACTGGGGAGGAATCCCCAGATGTGCCTCACAGTTCTCATGGAGACTAGCCTATCCTGGGGCCACAGGGGTGGATTCCTGTGGTCCCCGTCATAACGCGAAAGGACACCTCCGCAACAAGAGATAAACCAGAAGCTTCACCCTTGCAGCCGGAGAGAGGCCCTTGTCCGCTGTGGCTTCCAAGGGGAAATCACTTGTTCCATCTTGGACCTCGAAATGATCCTTCACACACTTGCTGTGACCCAAGAAGTTCCCTGCCCTACAAGTCCCCACTCAAGAGGACTGCCGAGGGTCCTGCCTCATCTCAAGTGCAGCTCCAGTTTCCCATGCTCAGCTCCAGATGAGGGGCCCTTTCCCTGCTCCATCGGGAAAGGGTTACCGGCTCTCCCCTCACATCCCAAGAGGAGGCACTCACACCAGGCGAGTCCAGAGAAGCCTCAGGCATCAGGTAATATTTCCGCAAGACCCCCAAAAGCCTAGTCCACACCAGATGAATCTGACTGTCCTGCACTGCCTCGACTGCCAACCCAAGTCTCGACTCGGGCACGCTGGTGCGTGTGATAGCCTTGGGGTATCTCGAGGTCAAGCCACTGATCCATGTATCTGCTTCACCGGGACCCGGGCACTGTTGCTGCAGTTGGGGAGAAAAGCTGCATTGCACGTCCCCAGGGGAGACGAAGCCTGGCTCCCCTATGGGTGCTCCAGGGGAACCCTAAGACCTATGTCAGCAAGGGCGAGGCAAGCACAGGCTCGGGCCTCAGCACCAGATGAGGCGACTTCTCTGCAGGAATTCCTCACTGGTGCCTCGCAACTTGCATGGAGATAGGCCTCTTCTGAGAACACAGGGGTGGGTCCCTGGGGTCCCCATCACAACTCCAGAGGACCCTGCCACAACTTGAGAAAAACCAGAAGCTTATCCCCTGCAGGGAGTGTGAGTCCCTTGTCTGCTGCAGCATCTCGGGGGAAATCACCCCTTTTCTATTGGACCTCGAAAGGCTCCTTCAATCCCTTGTTGTGACCTAGGAAGTTCCTCGCCCCAACCGTCCCCACTTGAAGGGAACGCCGAGGGTCCCGACATGACTCAAGTGCAGCCCCGTTTTAAACTGCTGAGCTCCAGAAAAGGGGCCCTTTCCCTGCTCCATCATGAAAGGATTTCTGGCACTCCCCTCGCATCCCATGAGGTGGCCTTGCATAAGGAGAGTCGGAAGGAGCCTCAGGTGTCTGACCACCACTCCCCAAGATCCACAATTACCTAGTCCACTCCAGATGAACATGACTGCCCTGCACTGTCTCAACTGTCACTCTGTGGCTCGATTCCCAACACACTAGCCCGTGAGACAGCCCTGGAGTACTTCGATGGCAAGCCACAGATCCCTGTGTCCGCTTTACGGTGAGCCAGACACTGCCACTGCAGTTGGGGAAGAAAGAGGCCTTTCAAGTCGCCAGGCAAGAAGAGGCCTGACTCCCCTGTGTTGGGGCTCCAGAGTAACCTCAAAACCTATTAAAGCATTAGCTAGGAAATCTCAGTCTCCGACCTCAGCACCAGACGAGGACTGAGGACCTGGTGATGACTGGGGAGGAATACCCAGAGGCGCCTCGCAACTCCCACTGAGAATTGACTGTCCTGAGAATACAGAGGCGGGTTCCTGGGGTCTCTGTCTTAATTCGAGAGGACCTCGCCGCAACTCAAGGAAAACCTGAAGCTTCTCCCTGGCATGCGTGGTGTGGCCCTTTCCGCAACGGCATATCAGGGGATTTCACCCCATCCCTCGAGGACCTCGAAAAGCTTAATCACACCCTTGCTTTGACCCAAGAAGTTCCCCGCCCCACCCATCCTCACTCGAGAGGTACACCCAGGGTCCCGCCAAGACTCAAGAGGAGCCCCGTTTTCCCCTGCTGAGCTCCAGATGAGGGGCCCTCTCCCTGCTCCATCAGGAAAGGTTTACAGGCGCTCCCCTCGCATGAGAAGACTTGGCCTCGCATCAGGATTGTCCCGAAGAAACTCAGGAGTCCGACCACCTTTCCACAAGACACCCAAATGCCTCGTCCACTCCAGATGAACATGACTGCCCTGCACTGACTCGACTGTCACTCCGAGGCTCGACTCCCAACACACTGGCACGTGAGAGAGCCCTTGAGTACCTCGATGGCAAGCTACAGATCCCTGGGGCCACTTTACGGGGAAGCGGACACTGCCACTGCAGTTGGGGAAGAAAGAGGCCGTGCAAGTCCCCAGGCGAGAATAGGCCTGACTGCCCTGTGGGGGCTCCAGAGTAACCTCAAGACCTATGAAAGCATGAGGGAGGAAATCTCAGTCACTGACCTCAACACCAGTCGAGGACTGAGGACCCGGCGATGACTGGGGAGGAATCCCCAGAGGCGCCTCACAACTCGCACTGAGAATGGCCTCTCCTGAGGATACAGGGGCGGGTCCCTGGGGTTCCCGTCGCAACTAGAGAGGACACCGCCGCAACTTGAGAAAAACCAGAAGCTTCTCCCCTGCAGGCTTTGTGTTACCCTTGTCTGCAACAACTTTTCATGGGAATTCACCCCGTCCCTCATGGACCTCGAAAGGCTCCTTAACAACCTTACTGTATCCCAAGTAGTTCCCCACATCACCCGTTGCCACTCGAGAGGAACCCCAAGGGTCCCGCCAAGATTCAAGAGGAGCCCCGTTATCCCCTGCTCAGCTCCAGATGAGGAGCCCTTCCCCTGCTCCATTGGGAAAGGTTTTGAAGTGTTCCCCTTGCATAGCATGAGGAGGTTCTCCCACTTTGGAAGTCCAGATGAGTCTCACAGTTTGATCCACCAATCCCCATGACCCCAAAAGCCTCGTTCACTTCAGAGGAACCTGAGTGCCCTGCACTGCCTCCACTGTAACCCCGTGGCTCGACTCCACCACAAAGTAAAATGTGACAGCCCTAGGGTACCTCGAGCACAAGCCATTGATCCCTGTACCCTCTCGACAGGGACCGGACACTGTTACTGCAGTTGGGAAGGAAAGCGGCCGTGCAAGTCTCTGGTTGAAATGAGGCCTGACTCCTCTCTGTGGAATCCAGGGGAAGCCGAATACAAATGTCAGCACGGGCAAGGCAATCTCAGGCTGCCGCCTCTGAACCAGAAGATGACTGACAACTTGGCGCCACTGAGGAGGAAACCAAAGATGTGCCTCGCCCCTCGCACGGAGACTGGCCTATCCTGGGGCCACAGGGGTGGATCCCTGTGGTCCCCGTTGTAACTCGAGAGGACCCAGGTACAACTCGAGAAAAACCAGAAGCTTCACCCTTACAGAGTGTGGCCCTTGTCCGCTGAGGTGTCCAGGGGAAATCCCCCATTCCCTCTTGGACCTCGAAATGCACTTTCACACCCTTGCTGTGACGCATGGAGTTCCACGCCCCACACGTCCCAACTCGAGAGGACTGCCGAGGGTCCTGCCACTATTCAAGAGGAGCTCCATTTTACCGTACTCAGCTCCAGATGACGGGCCCTTTCAGTGCTCCATGGGGAAAGGGTTCCCGGCGCCCCCGGCGCATCCTAAGAGGAGGCACTCACTCCAGGAGAGTCCAGAGAACCCTCAGGCATCGGGTCACATTTCTGCAGACCCGCAAATGCCTAGTCCACTTCAGATGAATCTGACCATCCTGCACTGCCTCGACTGTCACCCCGAGGCTGGACTCCGGCTCAGTGGTACGAGTGATAGCCCTGGGGTACCTCGAGTTCAAGCCACTGATCCCTGTATCTGCTCGAAAGGGACCCAGGCACTGTTGCTGCAGTTTGGGGAGGAAAGAGGCTGTGGATGTCCCGAGGCGAGACGACGCCTGACTTCCCTGTGGGGGCTCCAGGGGAAGCCCAAGACCTATGTCAGCATGGGCGAGGCAAGCACAGGCTACGTCCTCAAACCAGACGAGGACTGAGGACCCAGCAACGTCTCGGGAGGAAATCCCACAGGTGCGTGGCAACTTGCATGGAAACTAGCCACTCCTGATGCCACAGGGGCAGGTCCCTGGGGTCCCCATCGTAACTAGAGAGTACCCTGCCACAACGCGAGAAAAACCAGAAGCTTCTCCCCTGCAGGGAGGGTGAGTCCCTTGTCCGTTGCAACATCTTGGCGTAAATCACCCCTTCCCTCTTGGACCTCGAAAGGCTTCTTCATACCCTTGTTGTGATCTAGGAAGTTGCCCACCCCAACCGGCCCCATTCGAGGGGAACCCCGAGGGTCCTTCCTTGACTCAAGAGGAGCCCCACTTTCCCCTGCTGAGCTCCAGATGTGGGGCCCTTTTCCTGCTCCATCGGGAAAGGTTTTCCAGTGATCTCCTCACATCCCAAAGGAGGCCTGGCATCTGGAGAGTCGGGAGGATACTTAGGTGTCTGACCACCACTCCCCAATATCCCCAAATGCCTTGTCCACTCCAGATGAACATGCCTGCTGAGGACTGTCTCGACTGTAAGCCTGAGGCTCGACTCCAACACACTGTCACTTGAGACAGCCCTGGAGTACCTGGGTGGCAGGCCACAGATCCCTGTGTCTGCTTTATGGGGAGCCGGACACTGCCGCTGTAGTTGGGGAAGAATGTGGCCGTGAAGGTCTCCAAGCGAAAAGATGCCTGACTCCCCTGTGGGGGCTTCAGTGTAACCTCAAGACCTATGAAAGCTTGAGGGAGGATATCTCAGGCTCTGAACTCAGCACCAGATGAGGACTGAGGATCCGGCAATGACTGGGGGGGAATCCCCAGAGGCGCCTCGCAAATCGCACTGAGACTGACCTGTCCTGGGGCCACAGGGGCGGATACCTGTGGTCCCCGTCGTAACGCGAGAGGACCCCATCGCAACTGGTGAAAAACCAGAAGCTTCACCCTTGCAGGCCGAGTGATGCCCTTTTTCACTGAGGCGTCCCGGGGGAAATCACCTTTTCCCTTTTGGACCTCGAAACACACTTTCACACCCTTGCTGTGAAGCATGAAGTTCCCCGCCTCACACGTCCCCACTCGAGAGGATGGCCGAGGGTCCCGCCACGACTCAGGTGGAGCTCCATTTTCTCATGCTCAGCTCCAGATGAGGGGCCCTGTCCACGCTCCATCAGGAAAGGGTTCCTGGCTCCCCTCTCGCATCCCAAGAGGAGGCACTTACACCAGTCGAGTCCAGAGAAGCCGCAGGCATCGTGTCACATCTCCGCAAAACACCCAATGCCTAGTCCACTCCAGATCAATCTGACAGTCCGGCACTGCCTCGACTGTCACCCCAACACTCGACTCTGGCACACTGGCACGTGTGATAGCCCTGGGGTACTTCAAGGTCAAGCCACTGATCCCTGTGTCCACTCCACAGGGACCCGGACACTGTTGCTGCACTTGGGGAGGAAAGTGGTGTGCACATCCCCAGGCGAGACGAGGCCTGACTCCCCTATGGGGGCGCCAAGGGTACCCGAAGAACTATGGCAGCATGGGCAAGGCAAGCACAGGCTCCGGCCTCAGCACCAGACGAGGACTGAGGACCCGGCGACGTCTCGGGAGGAATCCCCACAGGTGCCTCCAACTCGCATGGAGACTGGCCTCTCCTGAGCCCACAGGGGCAGGTTTCAGGGGTCCCTATCGTAACTTGAGAGGACCCTGCTGCAACTCAAGAAAAACCAGAAGCTTCTCCCCTGCAGGGAGGGTGAGTCCTTTGCCAACTGCAGCATCTCTGGGTAAATCACCCCTTCCCTCTTGGACCTTGAAAAACTCCTTCATTCCCTGGTTGTGACCTAGGAAGTTCCCCGCCCCAACCGTCCCCACTCGAGAGGAACCCCGAGGGTCCTGCCATGACTCAAGAGGAGCCCTGTTTGCCCTGCTGAGCTCCAACTGAGGGGCCCATTCCCTGTTCCATTGGAAAAGGTTTTCCGGTGCTCCCCTCACATCCCAAGTGGTGGCTCTCATCAGGAGAGTCGGGAGGAGCCTCAGGTGTCTTACCACCACACCCCAAGACCCCCAAATTCCTCGTCCACTCCAGATGCACATGACTGCCCTACACTGTCTTGACTGTCACCTGAGGCTCGACTTCCAACACACTAGCATGTAAGACAGCCCTGGAGTACCTCGATGGAAAGCCACAGATCCCTGAGTCCGCTTTACGGGGAGCCGGACACTGCCACTGCAGTTGGGGAAGAAAGAGACCATTCAAGTCTCCAGGCGAGAAGAGGTCTGACTCCCCTGTGGGGGCTTCAGAGTATCCTCAAGACCTATGAAAGCATGAGCGAGGAAATCTCAGGCTCTGAACTCAGCACCAGACGAAGACTGCGCACCCAGCGATGAATGGGGAGTAATCCTCAGAGGCGCATTGCAACTCGCACTGAGAATGGCCTCCCCTGAGGATACAGGGAAGGGTCCCTAGTGTCCCCATCGTAACTCGAGAGGACCCCGCCACAACTAGAGAAAAAAAGGAAACTTCTCCCCTTCAGGAGTGGTGTGGCCCTTGTCCGCTAGGGCATCTCAGGGGAATTCACCCCATTCCCCATGGTCCTCAAAAGACTCCTTCACACCCTTGCTGTGACCCCAGAGGTTCCCCGTCCCACCATCCCCACTGGAGAAGAACCCTAAGGGTCCCACCAAGGCTCAAGAGGAGCCCCGTTTTTCCCTTCTGAGCTCCAGATGAGGGGCCATTTCCCTGCTCCATCAGGAAAGTTTTTGTGGTGTTCCCCTCGCATGCCAAGAGGAGGAGCTCACAACTGGAAAGTCGGGAGGAGTCTCCCTGGTTGGGCTACCATTTCCTAAGACGCCCAAATGCCTCGTCCATTTCAGATGAACCTGACTGCCCTGCACTGCCTCAACTGTAACCCCGAGGCTCGACTAAGGCACACTGCACGTTTGACAGCCCTAGGGTACCTCGAGCCCAAGCCATAGATCCCTGTATCCGCTGGACAGGGACCCGGACACTGTTACTGCAGTTGGGAAGGAAAGCAGCCCTTCAAGTCTCCAGTCGAGACGAGGCCTGACTCCCCTCTGAGGGCTCCAGGGGTAGCCAAATACAAATGTCAGCATGGACAAGGCAATCTCAGGCTGCAGCCTCAGCACCAGAGGGGGACTGAGGACCTGGCGCCACTGGGGAGGAATCCTCAGATGTGCCTCAGCAATTGCACGGAGACTGGCCTATCCTGGGACCACAGGTGCAGATCCCTGTGGTCCCCATCGTAACTCGAGTGGACACCGCCGCAACTCGGGAAAAACCAGAAGTTTTACTCTTGCAGGCGGAGTGAGCCCCTTGTCTGCTGCGGCGTCCCGGGGAAATCACCCATTCCCTCTTGGACCTCGAAATGCTCTTTCACACCCTTGTTGTGACCTGAGAAGCGGCTGTGCAGTCCCCAGGCAAAATGAGGCCTGACTCCAGTATGGGGCTCCAGGCGCACCCCAAAGACCTATGTCAGCATGGGCGAGGCAAGCACAGGCTCCGGCCTCAGCACCAGATGAAGACTGAGGACCCGGCGACGTCTCGGGAGGAATCCCCACAGGTGCCTCACAACTCGAATGGAGACTGGCATATCCTGAGGTCACAGCGGCGGGTCCCTGGGTTCCCCGTCCTAACTCGAGAGAACCCTGCAGCTACTCGAGAAAAACCAGAAGCTTCTCCCCCACAGGGATGGTGAGTCCCTTGTCTGCTGCAGCATCTCGGGTGAAATCACCCCTTCCCTCTTTGACCTCGAAAGGCTCTTTCATACCTTTGTTGTGATCTAGGAAGTTCCCCGCCCCAACTGTTCCCACTTGAGAGGAACTCCGAGGGTCCTGCTGTGACTCAAGAGGAGCCCTGTTTCCAATGCTGAGCTCCATATGAGGGGTCCTTTTCTTGCTCCATTGCAAAAGGTTTTCTGGCACTCCTCTCGCATCCCAAGTGGTGGCCTCGCATCGAGTGTTGGAAGGAGCCTCAGGTGTCCGACCACCACTCCCAAAGTTTCCCAAATGCCTCGTCCACTCCAGATGAACATGACTGCCCTGCACTGTCTCGACTGTCACCCCGAGGCTCGACTCCCAACACACTGGCATGTGAGACAGCCCTGGAGTACCTCGATGGCAATCCACAGATCCCTGTGTTCACTTTACAGGGAGCCGGAAGCTGCCACTGCGGTTGGGGAAGAATGAGGCCGTGCAAGTCTCCAGGACAGCAGAGGCCTGACTGCCCTGTGGGGGCTCCAGAGTAACCTCAAGACCTATGAAAGCAAGTGTGAGGAAATCTCAGGCTCAGACCTCAGCACCAGACGGGGACTGAGGACCTGGTGATGACTGGGGTGGAATCCCCAGAAGCCCCTCGCAACTCGCACTGAAATGGCCTCTTCTGAGAATACAGGGGCGGGTCCCTGGGGTACCCATAGTAACTTGAGGGGACCCCTCCACAACTTGAGAAAAACCGGAAGCTTCTCCCCTGCAGGCGTGGCTTGGCCCTTTTCCACAATGGCTTCTAAGGGGAATTCACTCCGTCCCTCGTGGACCTCGAAAGGCTTCTTCACGCTGTTGCTGTGACCCAAGAAGTTTCCTACCCTACCCGTCCCCACTCGAGAGGTACCCCAAGGGTCCTGCCAAGACTGAAGAGGTGCTGGTAGCACTCCGCAGAAAGAGTAGAGGCAGTGGAACTTCCCTCAGCAAAGCTGAGAATTCCTGAAGTGAGGTGAGCCTGCTGTCCACCAACCCAGTCCCTCGGTGAGCGAGGGACAGTCAGACACGACAGGGGTTCCGTCGAAGCAGTTCCACTTTATTACTGCAAACTCCCAGCTTCTATAGGCAAGCAGAGGGTGTTTTAGGAGGGACTTTCCGTAGTTGTACCAATCACATTAACGTCAAATCATTATGTGCCATCAGTTTCATCAATCATGTTAAAGGTCAAATCCTCATGTGCAAGGAAATCAAGAGAGCCAATCAAAAACTGACAAACACTGACCCTGCCTCTATCACTTTCGCCAGGCGTCATCTTAGTTTTCAACTGTTTCCAACTGTCTCCAACTGTTCAGCTAGCTCCCCTTTTTTTAACTCAGAGGTTTCCCATTTAGGGCACCACATCTCCCCCTTTTTATTTAATTTAAGCCCTCGAGACATCTGTATTGATGTTCTGTAGAGCAAGGCGTAAAGCTGTAGGCAGCAAGCCTCGCCAGCCCCTCTCGCAGCTGTGTCTGTCTTAGATTGCCCTCCTCTGAGGGTTTTACCCGTCATTGATTCTCCAGCCACTTCTTGGGGGCTAGGCGGAATCTCTCTAGATGATGGTCATCTTGAACTCTTTATCTGTCTCAGTNTCTGTCTTAGATTGCCCTCCTCTGAGGGTCTTACCCGTCATTGATTCTCCAGCCACTTCTTGGGGGCTAGGCGGAATCTCTCTAGATGATGGTCATCTTGAACTCTTTATCTGTCTCAGTTAATCTCTTGGAGGGCTAAGTTAATCCAGGGGTTTTGTGGTTCTCCAACGTGGGCTCCTCTTCCATGACCTGGGCAAGCATAACCTTTTTTAACATTTCATTAAGAACCGGAAAAGCCATAAA
>SJYW01012600.1:0-10596 GCA_006410735.1 Raphicerus campestris
TCTGGACTGGAAGACACAGGGCTGCTGCGAAAGGCTGAATCAATCAGAAGGCAGAAAGCTTCAATCCAAGACCTCTTTAACTGGCATGAAACATCAGAGGTTAAACTAGTCACTGGCTGTAAAATTATTCTCGGAGAGAGACTCGTGCTCCGAATCTAGTCTTCATTCCAAACCCATTCTTTCTGTCTTTGACCTCACAACTGTTGGGAGATTCCCCTTCGGTACCCGCTCAAGCCCTCTTCCAGTGGGAAACTTCCTCTCGGAGGTTATCCTGGAATGACAGAAGATGTCATTGGCCCCTCTCCCAGCTGCCCCTGTGACCACTCCCTTCATCCGCACCCCACTGGTTTGTGTAGAAAGCCTGAATAAGAAATGAGCCTGTGAGGGTTTTCCAGGTGGGCAGAGAGGATGAGATGCATCAGAGTTGGGGTGTCCATCACACCTCACAGTGGTCTCTTTGTGAGGTCCAGGTTTAGGATGTCTTGGGACACCCATGCTCTCCTGAGGAACTCACTGGCTTCTTTCCTAAGGACCCTGTCAACTCACTCCAGGGTCGCAGACTCAAATGTCTATGAGAAGAAACCTTTTCCCTTCATGGAGCCAAGTAACTCTACGTTAGTAACAAACATATTATTTTCACTGGGAATCCATTTTTTATTGCATGTTCTGATGTCCCTCTCTGCTTTTTTGTAACATTAACTGCAATGATGTTCTTCTTGGAATGCATGAAAATATAATTAAAGGAGATTTTTAATTATATTAAAGAGGTGCGGAGCGTGGGCTGAGAAGTGAGCACGTCAGCTCCAGCTGGCTGTCACCAGGTGGGAGGGCAGGCCCAGTGCTGCTCCATCTTCTGAATTTTTTAGTGGGAAGCCAGAAATACTTTTGAACAACCTTAAAATAGCCACCCCCCCTTTCTTTTTAAGATTGGCAAGCAACCAACTGAAAAGTAAACAATCCTGGAAAGGCCCAAGTAGAATTTATTCATGGGCTGCAGTTTGGCCCCCAAGCCACCATTTGCAACTTCTGGCAAGACTTCCTTGCCCGTGCTAAGTCGCTTCAGTCATGTCTGACTCTTTGCAACCCTATGGACTGTAGCCCACCAGGCTCCTCTGTCCATAGGATTCTCTAGGCAAGAATACTGGAGTGGATTGCCATTTCCTCCTCCAGGGGATCTTCCCGACCCAGGGATCGAACCCTGGTCTCTTACATCTCTCGCACTGGCAGTCAGGTTCATTACCACTAGCGCCACCTGGGAATCCCAGACCCCCCTGCCCTGACTCCTAAGACCATGTTGGTGACTCCTTTGCAAGCCTAGACGAGGTCATGCTGTGCACTTTTTGTACTCGATCATATTTTGAGCTTCCTTTTGTGTGTCCTTGGTTTTTGTTTTGCTCCATCCTCATCACTTAATCCTATTAAATGTAATCTTATTAAATTGCACCTGTCGCTGAAGGAGGCTTTTTGTCTTTTTTTTTTTTTTTTTGTNGTACCCGCTCAAGCCCTCTTCCAGTGGGAAACTTCCTCTCGGAGGTTATCCTGGAATGACAGAAGATGTCATTGGCCCCTCTCCCAGCTGCCCCTGTGACCACTCCCTTCATCCGCACCCCACTGGTTTGTGTAGAAAGCCTGAATAAGAAATGAGCCTGTGAGGGTTTTCCAGGTGGGCAGAGAGGATGAGATGCATCAGAGTTGGGGTGTCCATCACACCTCACAGTGGTCTCTTTGTGAGGTCCAGGTTTAGGATGTCTTGGGACACCCATGCTCTCCTGAGGAACTCACTGGCTTCTTTCCTAAGGACCCTGTCAACTCACTCCAGGGTCGCAGACTCAAATGTCTATGAGAAGAAACCTTTTCCCTTCATGGAGCCAAGTAACTCTACGTTAGTAACAAACATATTATTTTCACTGGGAATCCATTTTTTATTGCATGTTCTGATGTCCCTCTCTGCTTTTTTGTAACATTAACTGCAATGATGTTCTTCTTGGAATGCATGAAAATATAATTAAAGGAGATTTTTAATTATATTAAAGAGGTGCGGAGCGTGGGCTGAGAAGTGAGCACGTCAGCTCCAGCTGGCTGTCACCAGGTGGGAGGGCAGGCCCAGTGCTGCTCCATCTTCTGAATTTTTTAGTGGGAAGCCAGAAATACTTTTGAACAACCTTAAAATAGCCACCCCCCCTTTCTTTTTAAGATTGGCAAGCAACCAACTGAAAAGTAAACAATCCTGGAAAGGCCCAAGTAGAATTTATTCATGGGCTGCAGTTTGGCCCCCAAGCCACCATTTGCAACTTCTGGCAAGACTTCCTTGCCCGTGCTAAGTCGCTTCAGTCATGTCTGACTCTTTGCAACCCTATGGACTGTAGCCCACCAGGCTCCTCTGTCCATAGGATTCTCTAGGCAAGAATACTGGAGTGGATTGCCATTTCCTCCTCCAGGGGATCTTCCCGACCCAGGGATCGAACCCTGGTCTCTTACATCTCTCGCACTGGCAGTCGGGTTCATTACCACTAGCACCACCTGGGAATCCCAGACCCCCCTGCCCTGACTCCTAAGACCATGTTGGTGACTCCTTTGCAAGCCTAGACGAGGTCATGCTGTGCACTTTTTGTACTCGATCGTATTTTGAGCTTCCTTTTGTGTGTCCTTGGTTTTTGTTTTGCTCCATCCTCATCACTTAATCCTATTAAATGTAATCTTATTAAATTGCACCTGTCGCTGAAGGAGGCTTTTTTTTTTTTTTTTTTTTTTTTGGCTGTATTACTCAGCATGCAGGGTCTTAGTTCCCTGACCAGGGATTGCATCCCTGCCCCCTCGAGGGGTCTTCACCACTGGACTGCCAGGGAAGCCCTCCAAAAGGGAGCCTTTTGGAATAAGAAAGGGGAGTCATCAATTGCTTATCTGCAGCAGGCCTTTCTTTCCTGTGCTTCCAGGCCCATCTGTTTGAACCAGTCTTCAGGTGAATGCTGATTAGTCTAAGACAATCATGGTAATTCCATGCCCCTTGCATGGTCATGTGACATAACTCTGGCCAATGAGATGTAAGATAAAGTCTGGGGCAGGAGTGTGTACTCTGGAAAAGTTTTCCTTGATGAAAAAGGTCTTGAGTCTTGATGCCATCTTGAGTCTCAAAGCTAGACTATTGGACTCCCTGCCTCTGCCCTTGGGTAGGTGAGATGATTAATTTTCCTTCTTATTCAAGCTAATCTTAGTCTGGTGTTTCTGTTGTATATAGTAAAAAATGCTTGAACTGATAGAAAAGAGAACACTTCTGGGTCTCTGACTACGCTCCACTCATGAGATCAGACTGTTCGCCTATCAGCAGGTATGGCTGGCTGCCCCTCTTGAGGGCCATTTTATCAAGACCAACTTGAAGGGCTTTCCTGGTGGTCCAGTGGTTATGAGTTTGCCTGCTGGTGCCGGGTACATGGGTTCAATCCCCGGTCCAGGAAGATCCCACAGGCTGCGGAGCAGCTAAGCCTGTGCACCACAGCTACTGAAGCCCATGCGCCTGGAGCCGGCGCTCTGCAACAAGAGAAGCCACTGCGGTGAGAAGCCTGAGCACCGCCGTGGTGAGCAGTCCCTGCTCACTGCAGCTAGAGAAAGCTCACGCACAGTAACGAAGACACATCCCAGCCAAAAAATAAATAAAAATAAACCTTTTAAAAAACCCTCATTTGCTTAATCATTATATATGTAAACATACATATATATGCATGCACACATACACATATATAAATATATGGGTATACATACATATATGTATACTTACATGTACATATATACATGTGTATGTATATTACACATATATTATATATAGATATGCATATATATATATGTATGCATACCTATATATAAGACCAAACTGAAGTCTCTTGTCCTCTCCTGTTACTGCCACTGGTGGAAACAGGTCACAGGCATCTTATTCCATAACGTCTACCCAGTACCCACAAAGGTGACCTTCATCTCCAACCACCTCCTGGCTGCAAGCAGGAGGAACTAGGCTGTGTTTAGTGACAGCCTCACAGAACCCCAGAGGCGAAAGCTGAAGGGAGTGATGGAGGAAAAGGTCACATTTCCATCTCATAACCTGTCAGGCAGGATTCCTGAGCTGTCAGGATTTGTCCCATTTTTTTTTTTAACTTGTTTTCTTTCTTTCATCAACATTTCAACTCTATTTGACCCTCTTACTCCACAAAGAAAGAAAGAAAGTGAAGTCAGTCAGTCGTGTCCGACTCTTTGTGACCCCATGGACTGTAGCCCGGCAGCTTCCTCCATCCATGGGATTTTCCAGGCAAGAATACTGGAGTGGCTGCCATTTCCTTCTCCAGGGGATCTTCCTGACCCAAGGATCAAACCCGGGTCTCCAGCATTGCAGGCAGACGCTCTGCCGTCTGAGCCACCAGAGACGAGATGCTAGGAAACGTGATTTGTGACCCCAGCAGAGGCCCCAGGGACTCAGACACCCTTGAAGGCTGTACGGTGAGATGAAGTGGAGGGTGTTCACTACGTTCCCAGTGGCCACTGTGCCAAGAGGCGTGTCCTCTGGCCTGGGAGCCTCTTCTCCAGTTCTAGGTTCCTTCCAGCACATTCTATTTCTTGAGCCCATCAAGGCTGCAAACACGATTCATAATGATGATGATGGCTGTAGCAGCGGCAGTGGCCAACCCACACTGAGACTTTGTGTCAGACGCTGTTCTCTTTTTTTTTGGCTGCACTTGGCCTTTGCCGCAGTACATGGACTCTCTAGCTGTGCTATGGGCTCCAGAGCTCAGGGGGCAGTAGTTTTGACGTGTGGGCTTAGTTGCCCCAAGGCATGCAGGATCTTGTGTCCCCTGGGTCGGAAGATGGATTCTTAACCACTGGACCACCAGGGAAGCCCCTAGATGCTGTTCTAAATGCTTTACGTTTATTAACTAACTCTCATAACAAACATGAGGCGAGTTATTCTTATTTTACAGATGAGGAAACTGAGGCCAGCATCTCATAGCGGGTCCCCCAGCAAAGCTGGGACTCAATGCCAGACAGTCTGTTTCCAGGGTCTGTGTCAGCAAGGGGCCTCCCTGTGTCTTAACAGTGCTCACTGCTAGGCATGGAAGGAGTGGATGAGGGGGTGTTTGCCTCTCGGCCGGCATGATTTAGAGTTTTAAATCCTGAATCTGTACTACTTTTTGCCGAGTTAAAAGTATTAGATGTGACAGCCAGCACACACTCCTGGGAGTTTGTGTCTAAAGACTATTCACCAAACCTCCAATGTGTCATCCCTCATGAAAGCCTCCGTGTCTCATGCCTATAGATCTCCACCCCACTCCCCACTCACCAGAGGCTGGGAGACATGGAGGGTGGATTCTACAGTAAGAGTCTGGGGCCTTCCTGTGGTCCCTGGGTAACCTTAGCTACAACACCTGTGACTTGGAGGAAAAGAGAGAAATCAGCCAAGTAAAGACAGGGATGCAAGTTCAGACAGGGGGTTTATCATGGCTCCTAGATTGCAGGACTTATAGTATGAGACTCGGGGCTGGTGATATTTGTACAAAATGAACATGCGACTTTCTGGATTAGATGTCTTTCTTCATTGGATGACACTGGGCACACATGTTCCAGCAACTCGGGCTGTGTGACCATTTGTCCCTAAATTTAGTGGCATCAAACACCATGTGTCATACTCATGGGTTCTGTGGGTCAGGAGTCTGGTCAGGGCAGAGTGAGGATGGCTGGCTTGTGTCCCTCCACAGAGACTGAGCCTCAGCTGGAGGCCTTGAAGCCTTGAAGACGGGACTGGCACCTTCTGAAGGCTTGTTCTTTCACACGACTGGTGGTGGATGCTGGCCCTTGGCTGAAGGCCTCTCTTGGCTTTTCTCCTTGCTGTCTCTCCGCCTGAACTAGTTTGGGCTTCCTCAGTACATGGAGGCTGGTTTCTCAAGGTGAGCTAGAAGATGGTGGGGAGAAATGTGAACGGCAGGTGGAAACCATGACCTTCTTCTGCTATAGCCTCTGAAGGCCCGTAGCATCACTCTCAACATTTCCCCAGTGGCTCTCTAGGCTAGCGCTTAGACCCAAGGGGAGGAAAAAGAGGCCCACCTCTCAGTGGGCAGGGGCACCAGGCACACGGTGAGGGAGCCCGTGCATGAGATAGATAGCTCCATCCTTGGAAAGTAAGGTCTGCCCAGCGTGCGGGCAGTGGCCGCTGTGGAAGTAATGGCCCCTTGACTGTCCNAGAGGAAAAAGAGGCCCACCTCTCAGTGGGCGGGGGCACCAGGCACCTGGTGAGGGAGCCCGTGAGTGAGATAGATAGCTCCATCCTTGGAAAGTAAGGTCTGCCCAGCGTGCGGGCAGTGGCCGCTGTGGGAGTAATGACCCCTTGACTGTCCTTACCACATCTACCAGAGACTACCCACCCCTGTTACCGTCTGGGAAGGATCCCCAAGGCTAGTTTTAACAGCGGCTCATCCTATCTCTTTCCATCACAGCCTTGTTCTGAGCCGGCTGATCTGAGGAACTACTGCCTGGGAATGGGTTCTCATCCCAGGAGACATGTTGGCAGTTAGCAGGGAGAGGCGTGACCACTTCGCCTGGAAAGTGACTTCACCACGGCCCCAGAGGACGAGAGTGGGCACCAGTGGCTCCCTTCTGGTGCCAGTCAGTTCACACTGTGTGGGCTGCCACCATCTCCCCAGACGAAAAGGCAGATCTGTGTGACATTCCAATGAAAGCAAGTGCCTAAAGCAAGCAAAGCAACTAAGTGCAAGTACCCCACAAGATGAACTTAGAGGAGTGGTTTATTTTCTGGGTCAAAAAATCTCCCTTTGGATCTGGAAAACAGTATCATGATGAAAAAAATAATTGTGTTTGGGCGGTGGAACTAAGGGTCATTTTTGTTCCCTAATTTTCTCCACGTCCTTTTTTTTATTTTCGCTATGTGTTTGCATTATTTTTATAGTAAAACTTTTAAATTGCCATTTTTAAAATTTTCATCAGTAAGAGACCGGAAAACGGTAAACCTGGGCTCCAACCTTCCTGTCTCACCATCCGCGGGTGACATCTACCAGGACCCTCGGTAGCTCTGTGGCTTCTTCTCCACAAATGTCAACGTTAGAACTGCCTCACAAGACTGCTATGATGATCTCGTGAGTGAGCGGATGCAAAGCATTTGGGAAAAGGCATCATTTTTAAAAATTGCTTTCCAACATTGCTAGTTTCTGCTGTACACAAAGTGAACCAGCTGTCTGTATACATTTGTTCCCTTCCTCTTGGACCTCCCTTCCACCCCACCCCTCCCACCCCTCTAGGTCATCACAGAGTGCTGAGCTGAGCTCCTTGTGCTACACAGCAGCTTCCCACTAGCTAGTTTACACATCGTAGTGTACATACGTCAAACCTAATCTCCCGATTCAGCCTCCCCTTCCCTTCCTGCTCTGTATTCACACATCTGTTCTTTACATCTGCATTTCTTTTCCTGCCCTGGAACTAGGAGAATGGAAAAAGGCATCATTGCCTTTGTTTTCCAAAAAAACCCTTGACTTCATCAAAACAATAAAAGTGAGACCAAGTTGCTTACTTGTTTACTCTAACAGGCAAGGCCATTAGGCAGCAAAATCTGAGGCTGGAATATAGGATTCATATGTTTTGAAATCCTGCTCCTGATGTCACGAACAAACACACACACACATTAGATGTGATACACGGTAAATGGAGAGAGGGTTTCAAAGACACCACACTCATGAACAGAAATTTCCTTTCGCATTTTCTTCTCCAGCCTTCCTGACATCTATCTCAGAACTAGACGTGGCACCTGTGAGCTAATAAATAATGTATCGGAATAATTCTGCAAATCCAGAGCAGTCGCTGTGTGCGCATCTGTCTGGCAAGGGAACTTTTTGGTTCAAACCAAGAAAGCAAGTTAATAGGGGGTGGATGGCTTAGAATAAGAGCTGCAAAAAAAAGGGGGGGGGGTGGGAGATAAAGAGCTGCTACTTAATCTTCTTTCTAGTCATTCAAAGTCCATCTTTGATCAAATTTGATTGGTCTTAATGGGCAAAATCTTGCCAGATGGGGCCAAGGAGACAGGGAAAGCAGAGAACCTGGAATCTGGAGCTGCTGGATATGTACAAGCACTGGTTAGGAGCTGAGGGTCGGCCCAGCCTGGAGTGGGGAGTCCCAGCCCCCCTTGCCTGTGGCACAGCTCGGGACAGGAACGATGCTGCGGAAACCAGGGCCACTCTCCCCACCCCTGCCTTGGCTCCTAGAGCAGTCCTGATGGAGGCCCTCAGCCCCATGTAGAATCCAGCCCCCATCCCCAGGATGGGATGGGAGGACAGTGACTGACTTCAGCCCCAGGGTCTTTTTTGTCTTTTTGGCCACACTGGTCTTTGTTCTGGCACGTGGGCTTTTCTCTAATTTCAGCACTCGGGCTGTAGAGCGCAAGGGTTCAGTGTAGCGGGCGGCATGCCAGCTTAGTTGTCCCAAGGCACGTGGAAACTTAATTACTGACCAGGGATCACACCCATGTCCCCTGCATTGGAAGGTGGATGCTTAACCACTGGGCCACCAGGGAAGTCCCCCCACTGTTTCTCATGAGGTTCACCCCACCACTCCCACCCTTAACCCCAGCTCCGGCCAGCCTGCCCCCGCCTTCCCATGACCTTCCACAGGCATCCTCGACATAGACTCGTCAGCAACCCCTGAGGGAGATAAGACAGCCCCATTCTCTGAATGAAGGAACTCTAACTTCGAGAGAGGTCCGAGGACTTGCCAAAAGCCCACCCATGTGGTTGAAGCAAGCAGGCTCGTCCCCAGTCCCTCCCTTGAGACGTTGCCGTCCTCCTCCCCTAGGCTTCTGCTGACCCCCAACCCAACCACATGCGCATCTCAGCCCCACCACGCCCTGCCCACCTGGGCTCAGGGCTGGTTTGCAGGTTCACACCCTCCAGGGCGCTTCACTGATGCCTCCTGTGTCCTGTGCTTAGACATTTTGGGGGCGCAATCACAGGGTGCCAGTCAGTTTCGTGTTGAGATATTTCACCTTTGTCGGAGACAGGAATCCTTCCATCCTTTCCTCAGCCAAAACAAAGATCATGGCCGGGGTTCACAGTATTGGCCGTTTCCCTTTCTCTCCAGGCCATGGGACTCGCTTGGAGCTCAGGCTGTGGTTTCAACTCCTAGCCCAGGCCTTCAACATCGGGCCCAGGGCATAGCCAATTCCTTGCATAACCAGGGCCCCTTCTAGGGAAGCTGGCGCCCTGACCTTGGAAGAGCCTGTTACCCCCACCTGCAGTGACTACCACAGTGAAAAAACCTCAGACATGGAAAAACTAAAGCCTGGGCACCACTGACCTCACCTTCCTCCTGCGTGGTGGTGGTCCCAGGGAGATGGAACCACGACAGGCCCAATGCGTATTGCTTTCAAATACCTGGGTTTCATCTGTTTTCAGTCAGAGCAGTCTAGTCAACCACGAGCAAAGCCTCACCTGGCTAAAAATGCATGCAAATACCCACCATTTTTTAAAATTCAAAATTGGACAGTCGGCCCAGAAATCTCACTCTACTAGAGAAGAACATGTGCAGCTGTGTACCTGTCTCAGTACTTGAGAACAGACTCCCAGATCTTGGAGCCAAAGGCCTCGGACCCCAGAGACTGCACTGGTCTGGCTCCTGACAAGCCTTGGATTTCAGCTGCTGATCTGTTACCGGCCTCACAGTGGACAGACTACACTCAAAATGTCTTCAAAGGCAGTGTTGTAGCATTGCATGGGCTGGCTGTTTTCTAGACTCAGATTAACTGCTTGATTGCGTGAACTGTCCTCCCTAGAGAAGCAGACTTATCCCACTCCAGCTATCTCATCACTCTTTGGATTAGGCTTGATCACCCTTTCTGAAGGGCAATTGATTTTAAATTAGCCATAGGCTCACGTGAAGTCTATGAAACACACTTACTCCACTGCTGTGGGTGAGCACACATAAGACTGTGAGTGGCTCAGAGAAGGCAAGAGAGTGGAGGGTCAGCTCAGGACAGGAAGAGAATAATACACTGGCCCACAGATTACATAAGCCACCATTACATAATGTATTAGAAGGACCACATGAGATCCCAAACTCTTGTGGAGGAAAAAAGTAATTTGTTTTTCTTCTCCCTTGTCATTTTTTCCCCTCTTAAATCCGAAAACAAGTTATGATGAAAAAATCAAATTACTTTAAAACTGGTAATCAACACCCACACTTGGAGACAGTGTTCAAACAAGCAGGGAATGAGTGAGTGTCCTCCGTTTGATTCCTCCCGTAGTACCGTTGCTATAACTACCACTAGAAACTGTTACATCGGAATAGGCGTTCTCAGATTACAAAGCTCTTCTTATTCCACGTGTCACCACAAACAGCTCTGGAAGTCCTCATTTCCATTGTCCCCACTTCGGAGATGAGTCACCTGTTTATCGCTATGGAGAGCGGCGCGGTCCCTGTCCACGCCCTTGGATGACGCTCTGGACTGGGACTTATGGATGGTGCCCGTCTCCACCCTCGGACCCGCCGGAGCAGCTGGTGCACAGAGGACTCGGGACACAGTGGCCGCACCGCCTCCCGCTGTGCCGCAGCCTGCCCTGA
>SJYW01012603.1:11097-21804 GCA_006410735.1 Raphicerus campestris
GGGTATGGGTCCTCAGCGATGCAAACTAGAGAACTGCCACATGTCTGTGGTTTCCCTGCACTCTGAGCAATTGAACCATGTCATCTGCTTCCTGCTGAGGCCCTGACCGACACATCTTATTCTCTACTCCACCAACAAAAATGAGGTCACACCTCCTCACATCTTCAGTCATCACCTGGAGTACCCACACATACTTCAGCCCTGTGCTTCTGAGATTGCTAGGGAAGACGCAACAGGTTCATGCCTCTTTTCTTTCTCATGGGCGTAGCAATAATCATGCTTTTCCTGCATGTCTTACCAGGAGTGTTCTAAGAATCAGATGGATGAAAATGTACTTAGAAGAGCTGAGTACTGGACATACATGAAGCATTGTTACCATTACTGTTGCTACTACAGAGATAGGTCAACCCAAGTTCTAACTGTAGTTCTAACAAAAGATGTTTGAATGCTCTCTCTCTCTTTCTCTTTCACTCAGTTTAAATGCTACTACCTAAGCACATACATTCAGAAAACTAAGATCATGGCATCTGGTCCCATCACTTCATGGCAAATAGATGGGGAAACAGCGGAAACTGTCAGACTTTATTTTGGGGGGCTCCAAAATCACTGCAGATGGTGACTGTAGCCATGAAATTAAAAGACGCTTACTCCTTGGAAGCAAAGTTATGACCAACCTAGATAGCATATTGAAAAGCAGAGACATTACTTTGCCAACAAAGGTCTGTCTAGTCAAGGCTATGGTTTTTCCAGTGGTCATGTATGGATGTGAAAGTTGGACTGTGAAGAAGGCTGAGCACAGAAGAATTGATGCTTTTGAACTGTGGTGTTGGAGAAGACTCTTGAGAGTCCCTTGGACTGCAAGAAGACCCAACCAGTCCATTCTGAAGGAGATCAGCCCTGGGATTTCTTTACAAGGAATGATGCTAAAGCTGAAACTCCAGTACTTTGGCCACCTCATGTGAAGAGTTGACTGATTGGAAAAGACTCAGATGCTGGGAGGGACTGGGGGCAGGAGGAAAAGGGGATGACAGAGGATGAGATGCTGGGTGGCATCACTGACCCAGTGGACGTAAGTCTGAGTGAACTCCAGGAGTTGGTGATGGACAGGGAGGCCTGGTGTGCTGCGATTCATGGGTTCGCAAAGAGTCAGACATGACTGAATGACTGAACTGAACTGAAGCACATACAGGCTTCCCTGTTGACTCAGCAGTAGAGAGTCCACCTGCAAAGTAGGAGATGCAAGAGATAATGGGTTTGATCCCTGGGTCAGGAAGATCCACTGGAGGTGGGCGTGGCAACCTCTTGACAGAGAAGCCTAGTGGGCTATAGTCCATGGAGTCGCAGAGTCAGACACGACTGAGTGACTAAACAACATCAACAAACACGTACACATGCTTTAGCAACAGCTGCAGATATCTCTGTTTCCTGGCCATGTACTCCAATCAACCATCATTTTTGTACAAATCATACTTGTCCTTCATGTCCTTTCTTCTATGGCTGGTTATGTGATGGGATGAGCATGATCTTTGGAGCCTTCCAGATTTAGCTTCAGGTTCTGTTCTATCACTTACTCATTCTTGGTTAGCAGGGAAATCACCTAGTCTCTCTGAACCTTAGTTTCTTTGTCAATGAAATGATAATGATGGAAAGCCTGGATTAAAATAATGTCTATAGAGGGCCTGCACTTCTTCCCTCTTCCTTACCTGGCTCCAGGAAAAGATGTTGAACAATGGTGCAGCTCATGTTTCTTGGACCCGAACCAGCAGGCCGTGGCTTATCTTATGTATGAAGGACAGGAAACTAGAATGCCAAGAGATGGACTTTGCGCTGATTGTGGCAAAAAGCCTGGGAGATGACAGTATGTTCAGGTCAGGGAGGGGACACTCCCTTTGACTGAAGCTTACTGGAAACCACACACTGTGGGTGGGACTAACTGCCTATGGGAACCCTTCCCAGAAGTAATCCATGTGATCTGAGGACATTTTACTGATGAGATTAAGATGCCATCATGAAGCAGCCAACCTAAAGCACAGTTAATGTCTCACCCACTATAAAGTTGGAAATTGTAATATTCTGCGGGTGTCAATGAAAGTGATGATATTGGGATGATGAAAATACTAGTATTTTCAGAACATCTACATTAGGCCTGGTCCCTTATATATGTTATCACATACATTATCACACTGAAGTCTCATATTAAGCCCATACAATGGACATTAAGATGTTTATTCCACTTGACTGATGGGAAACTTGGCATTCCAATAGCACATAGCACATAAGTAGCTCTGGACCAACTTCTCAAATTCACAGGAGGCTGAAGTATATAATATGTATGGTGGGTGTGACTTGCTGTTGTTCAGTCACCAAGTGCTGGACTGCAGCACGCCAGGCCTCCCTGTTCCTCACGGTTGCCTAGAGTTTGCCCAAGTTCATGTCCATTGAATTGGTGATGCCATCCAACCATCTCATCCTCTGCTGCCCTATTCTACTTCTGCCTTCAGTTTTTCCCACCATCAGGGTGTTTTCCAACAACAACAAAAAAGGGTATGTCTCTAAGGCCAAAAATTTAGGTGCACAAGACACGCACCAACTTTATTCTTAAGTAACTTAGTTAAATTTCTATTCTGAGTCACCATTCCATAAGGATGGCAGACTCTTAATCTCTGCCAGTTTGGACTCTTGCCTCCTCCCTTATACATGGCATTTTATCTGAGTACTGACTTGATCTGGCTTATGTAATTTTATTGTTTATATGGATTATATGGTTCCAAAGCATTGGTGGCAGCAGTTACAGTTGAAAGAAATCCAGTCTTCATGCAGTTACTTTTCTTTTTGGTTGAAAGAAATCCAGTCTTCATTGAGGTGGGGGTCAGGGAGGAGTCTCTTCATGCAGGTTGTCATGGAGACAATTTTCATTTTTATCTCTTCAACCCTTCAAATCTAGTGAGTTCCTCTCAGCTATTCCTTTGCCTCCTTTGGATGCATGGGACTCAGTCTGTTGCTGCCCCGTCACGATAGCTTAGACACTGAGGCTATCTGCTTGCATAGACCACAGAGCTATTTAACCTCTGATATTATGGTACCTCCCCAGGATTCTGCCCAGTTTCTTGGTCTCAGGTCTCTTCTGCTATTGGATTCCATCATCCCAGCTTGGGGTTTGGCCCTGGCTCATGTCCCGGTGCCCAACCTGGAGGGCAGGACACAGACAACCACCTATCTTGGGTCACACTGCTGTGAAACTCATCATTTCCCCTTCAGTTCTATTCTTTGACCAGATGTAGTGAATCCTTTTTTTGAGGGGTGGTGGTGGGGCAGGGCAGATTCCTAGGAGGCGCTGGTGGTAAAGAACTCACCTGCCAATGCAGGAGATATAAGAGACACAGGTTCCCTGGGTCGAGGAGATCCCCTAGAAGAGGAAATGGCAACCCACTCCAGTATTCTTCTAGAGAATCCCGTGGACAGAGGAGCCTGGCAGGCTACAGTCCACAGGGCCGCAAAGACTCAGATATGACTGAAGTGACTGAGCGCACACACACAGTGAATCCCTTTTTAGCTGGTAAGAAAGGTGGTCAGAGAAGGCCTGTTCTTCACTGCTCTCAAACTTTGCCGTCATTTTTTTATTCTAAGGAGCTGGCTTTTGAAATGTAAACCTAAAAGACTCTCCATCGTTTTCCTGTTTCCTGCTAGCACATGTCTTCCCTGATCTGATGAATTTCTAATGGTTCAGCTGCTTTCTGTTTTTTTTTTTTTTTTTCTCCTGTCTGTGCTGCTCGGCTTGCAGGATTCCCACCCTGGGATTGAACCTGGGCCCCCAGCAGTGAAAGCACGGAGTCTTAACCACTGAACCACCAGAGAATTCTCCAGGAGTTGGTGATGGACAAGGAGGCCTGGCGTGCTGCGATTCATGGGGTCGCAAGGAGTGGGACATAACTGAGCGACTTAACTGAACTGAACCTTCTCTTTACCCTCCATTCATCATTACATCCATCTTTAGAGGAAGTTATCTTCCTTCCTATTTAAAGTCATCATTGTTTGAGGACAAACCACTTGATATATACCATTAACAAATCACTTGAAAAAGCTCCCAGAAAATTTAACAGTACCACAAACATGTAACTATTTAAAAAGTATTTTTTAAATGATGAACAGAGTATAAAGGCACTCATATCTCTTGAAAAGGTAGAGACCTATCTTTGTCTCATGTCTTTATTCCTGTGAAAAATGAAAGTGAAAGTTGCTCAGTCATGTCTGACTCTTTGCAACCCCATGGACTATACAGTCCATGGAATTCTCCAGCCAGAATACTGGAGTGGGCAGCCTTTCCCTTCTCCAGGGGATCTTCCCAACCCAGGGATCAAACCCAGGTCTCCTCCATTGCAGGCGGATTCTTTACCAGCTGAGCTACCAGGGAAGCTGTTTTATTCCTGTGCCTATAATCTATGACCATGTCTAAGACCAAAATAATGTCCTTTAGTGTGATATGACTAGGAAATTTGACAGTCCCAAGTTCTGAAAATGAATGCTGAAGTGGCTTACTCCCTTATATTTAAACTGTTTCTAATCTAGTAATATGAATTATTTGTAAACCTACACATCAGAATGGAAGACTTTATTTAAAAAGAGACATTTCTTTTTAAGAAATATCATGGACTGTGCTTTACGGCATAGAAAGAAAGAGATCTAATTGTCTGGAAAGAACCTTCGAATTCCTGATTTCTCATGCTAGAGACACTGTGGGACAGGGTGGTCCTTGGGGGAGGGTTGTCTGGAATAGTTGCCATATCTCCTTGCTGGACAAGAGAACCCACTGCTCTGTGGGCCCTTGGTACCTCCTTAGCTACTGGTGAAAAAGCCAGGCTTGAAAGATTTTGTTCTGCTTCTGCAAACCTATGCACACTTCACATGAGAAAACCTTGTTCTTGAGAGCTTTATGTGAAGATTGATTACTTCTTCCTTCATGTCCTGCTCTAATTCACTCTAAACCTGGCCTTTGGGATCAGACAGCCCTGGATTTGGATATCAGTTGTGCCACCGATAACTGTATAATTGCATAAACTTGGACATGTTACTCAACCTTTCTTAGGCTTGGTCTGAACATCCATAATAATGGGATTAATGGTATCAACCTCACAGGAAGTTTGTGAGCACTGAATGAGATAATATACATAATTATTAACAGATAGTATCAATACCTAATCAGTGTTTAATCGTTCTTCATTCAACACATATTCGTTGAGAGGATAGTATACGTCAGACACATATTTCAGGAGGAAGTTGAACTTTGCATTATAAATAAAGAGTAGGCACTGAAGGTGGATAGCAGGGTCCCAGAAGCAGGGTGAGAAGTGTTCTTCCAAACAGAGGAAACAGTGAGTGCAGATTACAGAACACGAGTGAGGTTTGCATTCTAGGAGTGGAAAGGGGACAGGGATGACTGGACCAAGAAATGCAAGATAGGAGACGGCTAGGGGTGAAGCTGGAGATCTTTACAGAGGATTTATAGGTCAGGCTAAGATAGTTCTATTTTATATATGTAATATAAAATATTTACAATGTATTTAATATACTCTCCTTGGCTGGGCTGGGTCTTCATTGCAGTGCACGGGTTCTTTGTGGCAGTGTGTAGGCTTCTCTCATTGTGGCATGTGGGCTGAGTCTCCCTGTGGCATGTGGCATCTTATTTCCCCGATCAGGAATCAAATACATGGCCCCCACACTGGAAAAAGAGATTCTTAACCACTTGCAAGGAAGTCCCTGTGTTGTCTACTAAAAGTTGTAAGTTCAGTTCAGTTCAGTTCAGTTGCTCAGTCGTGTCCAACTCTTTGCGACCCCATGAATCGCAGCATGCCAGGCCTCCCTGTCCATCACCAAGTCCTGGAGTTTACTCAAACTCATGTCCATCGAGTCAGTGATGCCATCCAGCCATCTCATCCTCTGTCATCCCCTTCTCCTCCTGCCCCCAATCCCTCCCAGCATCTGAGTCTTTTCCAATGAGTCGTAGCTAACCCTTATTAAGCCTATTCTTCAAGTGGAGAAAGAGATCCAAAGAAGGAAAACATTTGCCTACAGCAAAGTAATTAGTGTGTGGCAGAGCACCCAAGTGTTTTAAGTAAAAAGTGACGTGATCAGATTCTGCTTTAGGAGCCACGTGAAGGCAGCAGAGTGGAGTCTGCGTGTGCGGAGGGCAGTGGCGGTGGGTAGGAAGGCTGAGAGGCAGGGAGGCTGTGGAAGCAATATACATGAAACACAATGAGATGAGACACTAGGAATCAGAGAATGGGGGCGCGTCTGAAGTGTGCCTTCCTCCCCATGGGGCATGGCGATCCTGGATCCCTCACTGTGACACATCCATCAGCGTCCCAGGCTTCAGGGACTTGGGTGTGGACTGACGGATTCAAAGCAAGGGCGAGGCATAGGAGTGACAAGATGAGGAGAGGGGAAGACGCAGCCAGATACACCTGTGGCAGATCACGCAGGAGGGGGAAAGAAGGGAAGGAAAACATCAAACCCCAAACATGTAACCATCTCCCGCAGGGGATGGGAAGCTGTTTTCAGATTTATGTGTACTTGTTTAACATAAAGCCATGGAAAAGGAAAGCCCACTCTACTTGTCCATACAGAGACCAAGGAGAGGCCACTTAGTCTAGCTGCCTTGAGTCAGGGACTTGGGAGGTTGCATTTGTGTTTGTATTTGATCTTGGCCGGTCCCTTTATTTCACTGCTCTCAATTTTCTTATCTCCACAATAAGTTTATTGAGTGCCTGTGTGTGCCAGATATTTCACATGTGTCTATTCATTTGCACAAAAACACTGTAAGGTAGATATCATCTCCATTTTACAGAAAAAGGAAACTGTAAAATGTTTGTGGAGAGATTAGATGGTTTTGATATGTGTAATTATACTAGAAGAAGTGCTATTACTGTATTGCATTGGAGAAGACTTTCCTAAGCAAAATTAAAATCCACAAGCTTATGGATAAGCAACAAGGACCTGCTGTACAGCACAGGGAACTCTGCTTAATATCTATGTAACAATCTAAATGGAAAATGGATCCATTACAGCAAAATGAATCACTCTGCTATATACCTGAAACTACCAGAACATTGTTAATCAACTCCAATACAAAATAAAAAGCTAAAACCCCACACACTTTTAAGAAAATAATTACCAATTATTCTCTATAAAAATTTTATTGCTGACATTTGAAAGACACTAAGACAAGTTCAATGTCAAGTGACAGGCTGAGAGAAATCATCTGCTCACATATATCAAGCAAAGTGTCAGTATACAAAGAGCACTCACAAATCAATAAGAAAAATCACAAATGACTCAAGAGGAAAAAATGAGCAAAAATATAAACAGGCAGTTCAAAGAAAGGGAGTTATAAATAGTAAAAAAAAAAAAAAAAGAAAAGATGTTCAACATTACTAGAAGTCAAGGGAAAAAAACAGCTGTAATACCTTAAATTTAGATAGTCACATTTTAAATTTGCAAGAACAGTAACTGATCCTTTTTCACAGCCACCTATTCTAATAAGTACAATATTTAGAACATTTCTCTGCTTCTAAATTAAATCAAGCTTCAAACTTAGGCCTACCTTTGAAAACGTATCTCTAGGGAAGGCTTTTCCCTAAACCCTCTAGACTACGTTAGGTTTCTTCAGTGTATACCTTTGTATTATGATTCAGTGGTTTGCCAAGTTTGTGCTCATAGTGGAGAATTGTTTTAAGGTTTATTTTATATTTATTTATTAGCCTATGTATTTAGCTGCATAAGGTCTTAGTTGCAGCACGCAGGATCTAGCTCCCCAGAGATGGAACCCAGAAGCCCTGCATTGGGAGCACATAGTCTTAGCCACTGGGCCACCAGGGAAGTACCAAGAATTTTTTTAAATGAGGTAATAGTGGAAGAAAATAATAAATTCCTTTTCAAAACAAGGAGACTCAAAACTCTGAAACTGTGATGGGCTGAGCTCAGCATTTTAGCCAGCACCTCTGTCATCACCTCATCGGACTTGCTCACTTAGGCCTAAGTGAGCTTCTCGAGGGGCGGCAGTCTGAATGGAGACTGGAGGGTCTGTCACGGGCTTGCCTTCTTGTGGAGAAGGAAAGCTCACTTCTTGCCTCAGCAATTACTATTTCCTTTACTTAACTCTTCAGTTTCATTGGGGGAGGGGGTGTGGGCAGGTATGAAAAGCCTTTAGAGAAACGGTTAATACAAAACACACACACACACACACACACACACACACACAATGAAAAAATTACAAAAAAATGAACTGATCTTTCCTTTATGGAATTTTGAGTAAAATTGATGTTGCCTTTTAAATTATTTTTTAATTTAACTTTTTACAATTGAAGTATAATTTATTTACAGTGTTCATTTCTGCTGTACAACAATGTGAGTCAGCTGTATGTATACATATANCCCAATCCCTCCCAGCATCTGAGTCTTTTCCAATGAGTCGTAGCTAACCCTTATTAAGCCTATTCTTCAAGTGGAGAAAGAGATCCAAAGAAGGAAAACATTTGCCTACAGCAAAGTAATTAGTGTGTGGCAGAGCACCCAAGTGTTTTAAGTAAAAAGTGACGTGATCAGATTCTGCTTTAGGAGCCACGTGAAGGCAGCAGAGTGGAGTCTGCGTGTGCGGAGGGCAGTGGCGGTGGGTAGGAAGGCTGAGAGGCAGGGAGGCTGTGGAAGTAATATACACGAAACACAATGAGATGAGACACTAGGAATCAGAGAATGGGGGCGCGTCTGAAGTGTGCCTTCCTCCCCATGGGGCATGGCGATCCTGGATCCCTCACTGTGACACGTCCATCAGCGTCCCAGGCTTCAGGGACTTGGGTGTGGACTGACGGATTCAAAGCAAGGGCGAGGCATAGGAGTGACAAGATGAGGAGAGGGGAAGACGCAGCCAGATACACCTGTGGCAGATCACGCAGGAGGGGGAAAGAAGGGAAGGAAAACATCAAACCCCAAACATGTAACCATCTCCCGCAGGGGATGGGAAGCTGTTTTCAGATTTATGTGTACTTATTTAACATAAAGCCATGGAAAAGGAAAGCCCACTCTACTTGTCCATACAGAGACCAAGGAGAGGCCACTTAGTCTAGCTGCCTTGAGTCAGGGACTTGGGAGGTTGCATTTGTGTTTGTATTTGATCTTGGCCGGTCCCTTTATTTCACTGCTCTCAATTTTCTTATCTCCACAATAAGTTTATTGAGTGCCTGTGTGTGCCAGATATTTCACATGTGTCTATTCATTTGCACAAAAACACTGTAAGGTAGATATCATCTCCATTTTACAGAAAAAGGAAACTGTAAAATGTTTGTGGAGAGATTAGATGGTTTTGATATGTGTAATTATACCAGAAGAAGTGCTATTACTGTATTGCATTGGAGAAGACTTTCCTAAGCAAAATTAAAATCCACAAGCTTATGGATAAGCCTCAAGGACCTGCTGTACAGCACAGGGAACTCTGCTTAATATCTATGTAACAATCTAAATGGAAAATGGATCCATTACAGCAAAATGAATCACTCTGCTATATACNTTCCTAAGCAAAATTAAAATCCACAAGCTTATGGATAAGCAACAAGGACCAGCTGTACAGCACAGGGAACTCTGCTTAATATCTATGTAACAATCTAAATGGAAAATGGATCCATTACAGCAAAATGAATCACTCTGCTATATACCTGAAACTACCACAACATTGTTAATCAACTCCAATACAAAATAAAAAGCTAAAACCCCACACACTTTTAAGAAAATAATTACCAATTATTCTCTATAAAAATTTTATTGCTGACATTTGAAAGACACTAAGACAAGTTCAATGTCAAGTGACAGGCTGAGAGAAATCATCTGCTCACATATATCAAGCAAAGTGTCAGTATACAAAGAGCACTCACAAATCAATAAGAAAAATCACAAATGACTCAAGAGGAAAAAATGAGCAAAAATATAAACAGGCAGTTCAAAGAAAGGGAGTTATAAATAGTAAAAAAAAAAAAAAAAGAAAAGATGTTCAACATTACTAGAAGTCAAGGGAAAAAAACAGCTGTAATACCTTAAATTTAGATAGTCACATTTTAAATTTGCAAGAACAGTAACTGATCCTTTTTCACAGCCACCTATTCTAATAAGTACAATATTTAGAACATTTCTCTGCTTCTAAATTAAATCAAGCTTCAAACTTAGGCCTACCTTTGAAAACGTATCTCTAGGGAAGGCTTTTCCCTAAACCCTCTAGACTACGTTAGGTTTCTTCAGTGTATANTCTAATAAGTACAATATTTAGAACATTTCTCTGCTTCTAAATTAAATCAAGCTTCAAACTTAGGCCTACCTTTGAAAACGTATCTCTAGGGAAGGCTTTTCCCTAAACCCTCTAGACTACGTTAGGTTTCTTCAGTGTATACCTTTGTATTATGATTCAGTGGTTTGCCAAGTTTGTGCTCATAGTGGAGAATTGTTTTAAGGTTTATTTTATATTTATTTATTAGCCTATGTATTTAGCTGCATAAGGTCTTAGTTGCAGCACGCAGGATCTAGCTCCCCAGAGATGGAACCCAGAAGCCCTGCATTGGGAGCACATAGTCTTAGCCACTGGGCCACCAGGGAAGTACCAAGAATTTTTTTAAATGAGGTAATAGTGGAAGAAAATAATAAATTCCTTTTCAAAACAAGGAGACTCAAAAC
>SJYW01012604.1:7838-25700 GCA_006410735.1 Raphicerus campestris
TATTTCTGCTTTATTGACTATGCCAAAGCCTTTGGCTGTGTGGATCATAATAAACTGTGGAAAATTCTGAAAGAGATGGGAATACCAGAACACCTGACCTGCCTCTTGAGAAACCTATATGCAGGTCAGGAAGTAACAGTTAGAACTAGACATGGAACAACAGACTGGTTCCAAATAGGAAAAGGAGTACGTCAAGGCTGTATATTGTCACCCTGCTTATTTAACTTATATGCAGAGTATGTCATGAGAAACGCTGGGCTAGAAGAAACAGAAGCTGGAATCAAGATTGCTGGGAGAAATATCAATAACCTCAGATATGCAGATGACACCACCCTTATGGCAGAAATTGAAGGGGACTAAAAAGCCTCTTGATGAAAGTGAAAGAGAAGAGTGAAAAAGTTGGCTTAAAACTCAACATTCAGAAAACGAAGATCATGGCATCCAGTCCCATCACTTCATGGCAAATAGATGGGGAAACAGTGGAAAAAGTGTCAGACTTTATTATTTTGGGCTCCAAAATCACTGCAGATGGTGATTACAGCAATGAAATTAAAAGACGCTTACTCCTTGCAAGAAAAGTTATGACCATGCTAGATAGCATATTAAAAAGCAGAAACATTACTTTGCCAACAAAGGTCCGTCTAGTCAAGGCTATGGTTTTTCCAGTAGTCATGTATGGATGTGAGAGTTGGACTGTGAAGAAAGCTGAGCACCGAAGAATTGATGCTTTTGAACTGTGGTGTTGGAGAAGACTCTTGAGAGTCCCTTGGACTGCAAGGAGATCCAATCAGTCCATTCTAAAGGAGATCTGTCCTGGGTGTTCTTTGGAAGAAACGATGCTGAAGCTGAAACTCCAATACTTTGGCCACCTCGTGTGAAGAGTTGGTTCATTAGAAAAGACTGATGCTGGGAGGGATTGGGGGTAGGAGGGGAAGGGGACGACAGAGAATGGGATGGCTGGATGGCATCACTGACTCGATGGACGTGAGTTTGAGTGAACTCCGGGAGTTGGTGATGGACAGGGAGGCCTGGCGTGCTGCGATTCATGGGGTAGCAAAGAGTCAGACACGACTGAGCGACTGAACTGAACTGACCTGAGGGGTGTTCTGCCTACCTATTGCTGGGGAAAGAATCATACTGACACAAAGCAGCATAAAATAACAGTTTATTTTTCTCTATGGGTTCATTAGATACTTCTCCTACCACTGAAGCAATGTAACACAACAGAGCACAGCCTGGGACAGCTGTATGTCTACAGTGGTTTCTTTCTCAGAGCAGACCATTGGTTTTAGCCATCAACTAGGAGCTCCCTGGGGTTTCTAGTCAGGATATCTTGGTTCTCATCCAGGTGTTTGGTCCACACGGCTTCTTGGGATTCCTCATAGCATGGCACTAAGTGTGAAGAACCAGCACTTCAAGAAGATGGGTTCCAGGGGGCAAGTGTATACCAAGCCTCTGCTTGCATCATGCTTGCTAATGTCCTATGGCCCACAGTTACCCGTATGGTCAAGCCCAGAGTAGGGAGGAGGGTGAGAAATCTGGGAGGCATGGATGACTGGGGCTCTGAAATCAGTGTGCCACAGGGTCTGGATGCAAAAGGCAGCGGAGGGGGGCGGGGAGCTACAAAGTGGCATCAGGAGGTGTTCACAGGTGGTAGTGACTTGTACGTCACTAGAGAAGGCAGAGGCTGAAGGTAGGAGGAGCAGAGTGATAACTGAAGACATGAAGGTTACGCTTTATTGAGCCTTCGGTGCACATCACACTCCTGTCTGAGGGCTGGTGGTGGTCCAGCAGTGTACTCTGTGTTTCCATGCCCACCTCACAAATGCCCAGTGCTTCACACCTGGGCTGGGTGCCTGACGAGCCAAGAGGCCTCTGGCTTTACTGACCTCAAAGTCCAAGTCCCCAGTCACTGCATCCTAATGGCAGGTGTCCCCCCAGATTCATACGTTTCACGTCCTGCCATGTGGACATCCTGACATCAGAATGCAACCTTATTTGGAAACAGGGTCATTACAACAAATGCCCTTCACTGAGATGATACTAGAGTAGGATGGCCAGTGACCAACATGATTGATGTCCTTATAAAAGGGCAAATTTGGACACAGGTCCACAGAGGCAGAACCGCACATGCAGATGAAGGTGAGATTAACATGGTGCTTCTATGAGCCAAGGAGCACCAGAAAATCACTGGAAGGCCAGGAGACTTGAAACAGAGTCTACCTCACGCCCTCGGGAGGAACCAGCCCTGCTGACACCTTGATCTTGGACTTTTAGCCTCCAGAACTGAGAAACAATAAACTTCTCTGTTGTTTGGGTCACCCAGTGATGGGGCTTTGTTTTGGCTGCCCCAGGAAGCTGATACCCTGGGGGATGAGGTCAGGGAGGGGGGCTGACAGGAGGGGGCCCCAGAGCTCATGGGGGACCCTGGGCTTCATAGGAGGAGACTCCACTCCCCTCTCTAAGGAGAAGCAAAAAGCATTCAGGCATATATTAGGGGCACCAGGGAGGGTGATGAGCTTGACACCTACTTCAATAGAAAACCAGAGTTTTCACTGAAAGGATGAGGGAGACAGACTGGCCCCTGAATAGCAGTGTATCAAACTGCTATTGCTGTATAAAAATGTCCCCTAAGTTTAATGGCTTAAAACCACAGCCACCACCTATGGCTCACAAGTCTATGCAGAATCTGGGCTCCTTCACAGTGGTAACTCACAAATGCTGGTGACCACCAGCACCACAGCACTTGAATGCGGGATAACTGGACCCCGCTGCCTCTGCGTGTCCGCACGGCCAAGGCAGGAGAGAGCTGAGTTTGCATGAACCCCAGGCCAAGTTCAGAGCTGGCACTCCTTTAGAGCCATCACTTTCTATTGGCCCCAAGGTGAAGGAAGATAGATTCTGGAAGGGCATGATTATGGGGATAGAGGAAGGGGTAAAATCACACTATCGCAGGTGGGGAAGACAAAACCACATCCACAGAGGATGGGGGACAGTACTGACGGGGACCCCCAGGAGAATTTCCAAGCAGTGACTATCACCCGGCTGAGGCGGGAGACTGGGTTTGCCCTGACTTTCATCTAAACGCTTGCACACTTGAGTCAGCTTCTCTGGCTTCAGGAAGAAGGGTGCACAGGGCACCTTGGTCTGTCCTACACTTCTCATCCCTTATTAAGGACAAGCCCAGGACCTGGCACATACGCGGAAAGCCGTCAGAGCCACTCCACCCTGTTGGAGACTCGGTTCCCCCGCCCCCTTGCCAGGCAGGCTGCTCACTTCTCTGCAGCTCTATCTCATCTGTGAAATGGATAGCATGGGGAAGGGGGAAGTCCCCAGTTCTAAAATCTAGAAGAACCAGAAATCTGAGAGCTGTTTCTGAAAGTTTGTGGAAAACCAGTTTGGCATCATTTCCTCACCTTGCATGAGGTCGTCTGTGCACCGATTGCCATCTCAGAATCATCATTCCCACCTTCTGTTCGGCAGACAGATGGCTTGAGAACACGGTACAGAATACTTCTCCCACCTCCCCGACCCATCCTTCTAGGTTGTCACAGAGCACCAACTTCGGGTGCCCTGAGTCATACAGCAAACTCCTGGCTATCTATTTTACATATGGTAATGCGTATGTTTCAATGTTACTCTCTCAAATCATCCCACCCTCTCCTTCCCCCTACTGTGTCCAAAAGTCTGGTCTTTATGTTTGTGTCTCCTTTGCTGCCCTGTACATAGGATCGTCTGTAATATCTTTCTAGGTTTCATACATGTGCCTTAATATGCAATATTTGTCTTTCCCCTTCTGACTTATTTCATTCTGTATAATAGGCTCTAGGTTCACCCACCTCATTAGAACTGACTCGAAAGGGTTCCTTTTTATAGCTGTGTAATATTAATTCCATTGTGTATACGTACCACAGCTTCTTTGTCCATTCAGCTATTGATGGACATCCAGCTTGCTTCTATGTCCTAGCTATTATAAACAGTGCTGTAGTGAACACTGGGGTACATTTGTCTTTTTCAATTATGGAGAAACTGATTTTTTAAATAAATGAGAAGATCTAGCAACCAACCAAAAAAACAAAGGAAAAAGAAATACAGCAAATAGATTTAAAGAGATTCATGAGGTGAATCATTGTGTTGCTGGGAAGAAAAGTGCATGGTAAGAACTCAATCAACTAAAGCTAACGCTGTGATGAGAAAGCCCTGACACGACAGTCCTCACTTGACACTTCGCAACCAGCGGGAAGACACAGCTTTGAGACTCAGACTCGTGGCTTTGTTCAGCATTCAGCATCACACAAAGAGTGTCTACTGCACACTGGCATTAGGCCCTGAGCACCCAGGGAAGCACTGGCCCTGAGCACCCGAGCCACCCAGTCAGCTGTGGAAACAGATAACTGAACAATGATGATTCAACAGAGTAACTTGTAAGAGCCCTGAGGAGGCTGCCAGCTCAGCCTCAGGAAAGTGTGGAGGGCTTCTTGGAGGAAGTGGCCTCTAAAATGACTCTGAATAGATCAAAAAAAAAAAAAAAAGAGAGAGAGAGAGAGAGAGAGGCCTTGGGAAAGTAAGCCCAATAAGGCACATTTATATTAGCTCCCCTGGTAACCCCGTGGTCCCCTCTCCCGGGGCAATCTAAGGAATAGCATTACAGCGCTAACCCAGCTCCCAGATGACAGGAAGGGAGGGATCATGGTGGGTACTGGACACACTGAGAGAACTATGTTCTCTCTGCAACCCATGCAGTGACCAAGAGTTTTATCCAGAATAGGTACAGCGTCCTAAAGTTAATAATGACAAATAAAAAACACGTAGCCCCACAGGAAATAGAACAGAAGTCTTGAATAAGCATTTCACAAAAGAGCACATCTGTGTGGCAACAAATACAAAGAAAGGTAATAATACAAATTAAAATCCTAGCTCAGCTGGTAAAGAATCCACCTGCAATGCAGGAGACCTCGGTTCAATTCCTGGGTCAGGAAGATCCCCTGGTGATGAGATATGCTACACACTCCAATATTCATGCCATATCTATGTGACAACAGACATAGGGAAAGGCAATAATACAAATTAAATTCCCAGTATGTTGCCACCACCCAGGGCAGATGAGATGAAATGAAAGAGACTGGCAGTGCCAAGAGTGGGGAGGACAGAGAACAGCTTGAGCCCCACAGAAGGAGGTCGAGGCCGTGCAGCCATTAGAGAGCTGCTGGCAATTTCCACCAAGCTGAACCTGCCTGTAACTGGGGCCCAGTGGTTCCACCCTAATACACACCCAACAAAATGTGGGTTGTGTATCTCTGGGAGACCAGACTCAATCAATCAACACACTCATCCAATCAGTCTGCAAATATTTATCAGACACCTACTGTGCGCAGGCACCATCCTGAGTCATAAAAAGCAGAAAAGTGCTCAGATCTCATTCTGGAGGGGGAAACAGACATAAATAAGAAGAAGCCAAAAAATGCATAATGTGATTTCTAGAGATATGTGCCAAGAGCCCGAGAGCAGGGAAATGGGGGAAGTGGATTGGGGGCCTGGGTTGAAAGCTACAATATGAGCCTGGGCAGGGCCATGAGGGGCTTCCCTAAAAAACAGCAGAGAAGAGAGTATGTGTGAGAGATGGATGGGGTTGGCTGTGTGTCTGGGGGAGGGGCAATCCAGTAGGAACAGCACGGGCAAAGACCCTGGGGCAGGTGATGGAGAGAGAGCCCGGAGGCCAGCAAGGCTGTACAGTTGGTTGGAGCAGAGGGAGGGTGGGAGAAGTCCCGGGAGCNTTACAGCGCTAACCCAGCTCCCAGATGACAGGAAGGGAGGGATCATGGTGGGTACTGGACACACTGAGAGAACTATGTTCTCTCTGCAACCCATGCAGTGACCAAGAGTTTTATCCAGAATAGGTACAGCGTCCTAAAGTTAATAATGACAAATAAAAAACACGTAGCCCCACAGGAAATAGAACAGAAGTCTTGAATAAGCATTTCACAAAAGAGCACATCTGTGTGGCAACAAATACAAAGAAAGGTAATAATACAAATTAAAATCCTAGCTCAGCTGGTAAAGAATCCACCTGCAATGCAGGAGACCTCGGTTCAATTCCTGGGTCAGGAAGATCCCCTGGTGATGAGATATGCTACACACTCCAATATTCATGCCATATCTATGTGACAACAGACATAGGGAAAGGCAATAATACAAATTAAATTCCCAGTATGTTGCCACCACCCAGGGCAGATGAGATGAAATGAAAGAGACTGGCAGTGCCAAGAGTGGGGAGGACAGAGAACAGCTTGAGCCCCACAGAAGGAGGTCGAGGCCGTGCAGCCATTAGAGAGCTGCTGGCAATTTCCACCAAGCTGAACCTGCCTGTAACTGGGGCCCAGTGGTTCCACCCTAATACACACCCAACAAAATGTGGGTTGTGTATCTCTGGGAGACCAGACTCAATCAATCAACACACTCATCCAATCAGTCTGCAAATATTTATCAGACACCTACTGTGCGCAGGCACCATCCTGAGTCATAAAAAGCAGAAAAGTGCTCAGATCTCATTCTGGAGGGGGAAACAGACATAAATAAGAAGAAGCCAAAAAATGCATAATGTGATTTCTAGAGATATGTGCCAAGAGCCCGAGAGCAGGGAAATGGGGGAAGTGGATTGGGGGCCTGGGTTGAAAGCTACAATATGAGCCTGGGCAGGGCCATGAGGGGCTTCCCTAAAAAACAGCAGAGAAGAGAGTATGTGTGAGAAATGGATGGGGTTGGCTGTGTGTCTGGGGGAGGGGCAATCCAGTAGGAACAGCACGGGCAAAGACCCTGGGGCAGGTGATGGAGAGAGAGCCCGGAGGCCAGCAAGGCTGTACAGTTGGTTGGAGCAGAGGGAGGGTGGGAGAAGTCCCGGGAGCCAGAGACCTCGAGGAGAGTGGGAAGGAAAGTGGAGTCCATCCACATGTCCACCTCCTCACTGATGGAGGCAGGGCCAGCTCTCACCCACACCTGCATCCCCAGAATGCAAATGTGACATTTTGCAGGTTCTCAAAAGGGTAGTAAGTTAAGTCAGACCCACAAGAACAGGACCTGGGGTCCATTGCCCCTCCCACCCACCCATGCCCACCCATTGTGTTGGCTAGGACCTGACAACGTTTCTTACCTGAGCAAGCCTTCTCTGGAGCGTTGGACCAGGTCCTGGGGAGCTCTAGGTGGGTATCTCATGCTGGTATGTGCAGGATCCTGCAGCCTGCATGCTCTGGCCCTGAGGTCTGTAGCACCCCAAAGGGGACCCCTGGGCACAGGTAACCCTGGACTCCCACACGGCAGAGCTGCCCTCCACACGTTCACTACTCCGAGTCCCTATAAATACCCCAGGCTCAGCAGAGAGCCTCCTGACCATATTATGACCAGTCTAAATAAGACTCCTTTAATAAGAAGAAACACACGGCCCCATTTATACACAAGTGTGTAAAATATATTAAAATAATTTTAAATGCATGAGTCACTCACAGAGAGTGTGTTTTTAAAAAAAAAAATCACAAACAGTACTTTGTGGTGAAGACGGCAGTGAACAGGGGCTTGTCTTACAGACACAGGACCCCAGCAAAGGAGCAGAGACACACGGGGGACACTACCTCATGCCCCCATGGGTCAGTGCTCCCTCCAAGGGAACACTGAGTCCAGACTTGCACCCAGATAGTGAACAGCACCATCAGCATTGGAGACTGTGTCCTCCCCGCTTTCCACACTTCACATAACCAGCATAGACATCACAGGCAGAGCCAATGGTCCCGTGGTTTGGGGGCCCAGATATGACACTTCCTGTTTCACTGGCTCACTGTGGGCTTCAGTTTCCTCATTTACTGACTGGAGAGAAGAACCCTGCCTCTAAGGGCTGGATCTGCCTTCAGAGGCAGCCCTACTTGCCACACTGTCCTCCTACAGCCCCTCCTGAGGGGACATTCACCCCCTCAGAGACATCCCTGGCAGCTGACGTCAGAAGAACATTCTTTTTTGCGAGGTCCAGTCTCCCAAGGAGACTGGAGACCACAAGGCAAGGGGGCATGGGAGTGCTCCAAGGACTGTTTCCCAGGGCCCCATGCAAAACAGAGCCCTAGCCTGTCCCTGCTCCTTGCCCTGGGCCCAACCCATCACTTTGGGCATTTAGGATTTCAACATACAAATTTCAGAGGAACACAAACATTGAGTCCTAACACCTGCTGCTGCTGCTGCTAAGTCGCTTCAGTCGTGTTCAACTCTGTGCAACCCATACACAGCAGCCCACCAGGCTCCTCCATCCCTGGGATTCTCCAGGCAAGAACACTGGAGTGGGTTGCCATTTCCTTCTCCAATGCATGAAAGTGAAAAGTGAAAGTGAAGTTGCTCAGTCATGTCCGACTCTTAACGACTCCATAGACTACAGCCTACCAGGCTCCTCCATCCATGGGATTTTCCAGGCAAGAGTATTGGAGTGGGGTGCCATTGCTTTCTCTACCCTAACACCTAGAACCCTTCAAAAACAGTTTGGAAAGAGGAAAGAGTTTTCCTTCCTCTTAAGTTTGTTTCAAGTAAGTGATGTTTCAAACCACCGCAGTTACTATTGTTGCTCAAATTGCCCCAGTTGGGGGCTCTTCTCCTTGGCCCCGGTTTCTTCTCACTGGTGCCCAGTAGCCCTAGTCACCTCCTTGCTGTCTATTATAACAAAAAACCTCAAGCTCATCTTGCCTGTTTCCTGCCCCAGACATAGACCAGCTATTTCTCTATGGAAGCCTGGTTCCTTTTAATGGGAAATGATACAGAGTCCACAGTGAAGGTACCAGACGGGCTTGCTGCTACTGGATTCATCGTTTCAAGGAATATNCTTGCCTGTTTCCTGCCCCAGACATAGACCAGCTATTTCTCTATGGAAGCCTGGTTCCTTTTAATGGGAAATGATACAGAGTCCACAGTGAAGGTACCAGACGGGCTTGCTGCTACTGGATTCATCATTTCAAGGAATATTCAGTGGCTAGAGCTAGAATACACAAACTCTTTAAAGATTTTCTTTTATTGTGCTAAAATATACATAATGTAAAACTTACCATTAACCATTTTTAAATATAGAGTTCAGTGATATTAAACACTTCCACATCATTGTGTGGCCATCCCCACCATCCATCCCCATAACTCTTTTTATCTTGTAAGACTGAAACTCTCTCTATATATCTATATATACGTGTACATACCAAACAATAATTTCCCATTCTCCCTTCCTCCGGCCCTTGGCACCCACCATTTTACTTTCTGTCTGTATGATTTTGACAACGCTAAGAACTTCATATGACTGGAATTATATAGAATTGTCTTTTTGTAACTGGCTTATTTCACTGAGAATAATGTCCTCAAGGTCCATCCATATTGTAACATGTGTCACAGTTTCCTTATTTTAAGGCTGAATACTATTCCATTGTATGACAAACTTAGTGTATTAAAAAGCATAGACATCATTTTGCTGACAAAGGTCCAACAAAAGTCAAAGCTATGGTTTTTCTAGTAATCACGTATAGATGTGGAGTTGGACCAGAAAGAAGGCTGAGCGCCAAAGAATTGATGCTTTTGAATTATGGTGGTGGAGAAGACTGTTGACAGCCCCTTGGACAGCCAGGCAACCAAACAAGTCAATCCTTGAGGAAATCAAGCTGAATATTCATTAGAAAGAATGATGCCGAAGCTGAAGCTCCAGTACTTTGACCACCTGATGTAAAGAGCTGACTCACTGGGAAAGACCCTGATGCTGGGAAAGATTGCAGGCAAAAGAAAAGGGTGGCAGATGGTAAGATGGTTAGATAGCACCACCAACTCAATGGGCATGAGTTTGAGCAAACTCCAAGAGATACTGGAGGACAGGGAAGCCTGGTGTGCTGCAGTTCATGGGGTCACAGAGAGTTGGACATGAGTTATCGACTGAACACCACCAGTATCTGTTGTACGGATAGACCATCTTTTGCTTATCCATTCAACCATCAGTGGATATTTGGGTTGTTTCCACCTGTTTCATGTGAATGCAGAGATGAACATAGGTGTACAAATTGGCATGAGTAGCTTTTTGTTGCCAAAGGAAGGAATGGAGACGTGAGTGCATAAATGAAGGAAAGGTGCATGCTCAGAGCATCCAGGCCTGGGCTTTCTTGCACAGACCCCTGAGGCGTGGTTTCTGTGTGCTCTCTCTCTTCTCCTCTCTCAACCTGTACATCCTAACATCAGCTGGGCCATCAGGCAAGGCCATGGCTACAAAGACGCACGATGCCCCTTCTTTGGAAGGGCTTCTACCAGTTTGTTCCACACAGTGCCTAAGGTCTCCCTCACAAGTGGGAAGTGTAGGCAGAAATCCAGAAGTTTCTGGACAGCAGCTGTTAGCATCACACAGACTGGACATCAGGGCAGCGCTGATGTACTTCTCTACTCCTCCTTGTTCCTCCTTCCTCATGTCGCTCCACACATTTCTTCTCCTTCCCAACTCACCCACCCCTTCCCTGTCTTCCCCACCTCCTCCTCTTCAAACATCTTGGTGGCTGCTGCATGGCTGAAGCAAAGCCAGTGGCTGCTTGAAGGTGGGACATCATCAGAAGATTGTAGAAGTTCTTGAAAGTGGATGAACAGCACCAGAGGATTCCAGAAGCTCTGAGCTGGGTCCTCAGAAAACATCAATTACATCTGACTGTCTTAAACTTATTTAGCAGTCAACCCTTTGTTCAAATAAAATCTTACTAGAACCTGTTAACTAAGAGCTGTCAGTGCAGCTATTTCTATGATTACTTTCCCTGACAGCCTTCCATGCAGCTTACCCCATACACCCTAATCACAAAGAGCACATGGCTGACAAAGGGTGTGTTTGCCAGCAAATTCCCCAACTGGGGACAACTGGAGGGTAAGAGGCTGTGCCTACCAGCCAACTTCTGGCAGCCCCTGGTTGCAGGTATATGGTGTGAATGCCTGGGAGAGCAGGCTGTCGTGGCAACAGTAATAGTCAGCCTAAAGCCAGCACTCACAGGTGGAAGTCAGGCCCAGGACATCATCCATCTGTTCACTCACTTACTCATTCACTGCAAGCCTGGAGGGGATGTGCATGAGTGTCCAGGTTCAGGGCATGCCCGGGGGATGTGGGACTCAGTCAGGTGCCCAACACAGACAGGGATGGAGACAGGGAGGACTCTGGAGAAGCCATGCCTGAGAAGTATTTGTGGTTGGCCATCAGAGGAAGGCAGAAATGGTGCTTCAGGCAGGGAAGGGAGCTTTGGAAAGTGAGTGGTTCTGGAACCCACAGACCTGGCAGAGGGTGGTAAAAGGAGAAGGTGGGCAGGGTCGGGGGTGGTGGTGTGAGCTGAGGGCTCTGGGCCTGATGGAAGCTGTTGAAGAGTATGCATGACAATGATGCGGCCCTGAGCTCCAAGCAGTCACCTGAATGTGCACAGCTCTGCCAAGGCCACACCCAGGAGCCTGCCAAGCAACCTCCCGCTGCCTCAGGGTACCACCACAAGGCCCTGGGAAGAGAGATTTTGCATTCCAGAGCCTGCTGGAGCAAAGGCTAGGCTACCTTTCATGTGAGATCTTTGCACACATTCTCAGCACACACTGAGGCAGGAGGGGCACAGTGCTTGGCCCAGGATCTCCCAGCCTATTGTGACATTCACTCTTCTGGCCCATAGATGTTTCTTGTGTACCTACCACATCCCAGCCACTGTCCCAGAAATAAGGGCTCAAAGATGAGCAGAACAGGTAGGGTCTCTCCCTCCCAGTGGGAAAGTTGGCCAGAAATCCATCAACTGACAACCTGAATACCTTGTTCCTTGCCAACACCTGAGTCACTCCCATCAGCCCCTGAGACACACAAACATCATGTCATATCTTCAAAATAATTCTAAAACTCCTTTGTGAGGAAATCCCGCTCACCAAATGATCAAGCACCTTACGGAGAATACAAGGTTCATCGCTATTGTTCAGTGGCTGAGTTGTGTCGGACTCTTTGCAACCCTATGGACTACAGCATGCCAGCCTTCCCTCTCCTTCGTTATCTTCCAGAGTTTGCTCAGACTCATGTCCATTGAGTTGGTGATGCCATCCAACCATTTCATCCTCTGTCGTCTTGCCCTCAATCTTTCCCAGCATCAGGGTCTTTTCCAGTGAGTTGGCTCTTTGCACTAGGTGGCCAAAGTATTGGAGCTTCAGTTTCAGTATCAGTTCTTCCAATGAATATTCAGGGTTGATTTCTTTTAGGATTGACTGGCTTGATCTCCTTGCTGGCCAAGGGACTCTCAAGAGGCTTCTCCAGCACCACAATTCAAAAGCATCAATGCTTTGGTGTTTGGCCTTCTTTCTGGTCCAACTCTCACATCTATACATGACTACTGGAAAAACCATAGTTTTGAAGTTTTATTGTTAGTCCCCATTTTCAAGAGGGAAATTGAGGCACAAAGAGGACAAGTAACTTGCCCAAGGTCACAAGTGAGTGCTGTGTCAGGATTTCAACCTAAGCTAGCCTGGACCTCAGTCACCAAGCCAGGCTGCCTCCACTACTCTCAGCGAAACCTTCATAAGAATCTACTCGAGGTTGAGGATGCAGAGCTGAGACAGTAAGCTGCTCTGACTTAAATGTATACTCCAGTTCTGCTTATGTAAGTAAAGCAAGCTACTCCTCTTCTGCACTTCAGTTTCCTCATCTGTGAAATGGGCTTGGTATCATCTTCACCTTCAAGGCCTTCAAGATTAACCTTGATGACAATTAACCAAAGCAGTGTCCATCATCAGTGCTCCATAAATGGTGGTGACATTGGTGGCATGCTTACAAGCTCAGGGAGGGCCCTGGGTTCCAGTCAAGCTCCAAGGCTGGGAGACAATGCCACTACAGGCTTTCACATCACATGCCCAGGAAACATCCTGGAAGGTGCACAACTCTAAGACAGGTCAAACTCCTACAGAACCCATCCTGCTTATGCCCAGCCCACCTGCCACTGTTCACACATGAAAGAAGTATCTTGAAGGGTCCCTGAAGGGGAAAGAGCTCAGCCCTGTGTCCTCCTAGCTCTGGGAGTTTTCTGAGCATCTGCAATGGGCACCCAACCCAGCAAGAACCAGGAGGTCTGAATCCAGGTCTGTCTGGCTGCAAATACAGTGTCCCTTGTTGCTCAGGAGAATGTCAGGTGGAAAGGAGCTGCTGCTGGAGGCTGTGAGGCTATACCAGGATGGAGACAGCTATGCCCCCAGACAAATGCACAGAGAATCACAGGCAAATGTGATTTTGCCTTCCAGGCAAATGCACAGACCTCAAGCAATTTGACAGACCCCAGGCAAATGCACAGAGAATCACAACAGGGGTGAGTGCCAGCTAGAACTCAGAGTAAGCCACTTTGGGAATAAAGAGGGAGCCTCCACGTGGAGGGAGAGAAAGGACCTCACATCAAGGAAGTGCAAGGAAGAACACCACACGCTGGGGAATAGAATGTGCAAGGGCCCTGAGAAAAGGAGGAGCCTGGCATGTTTGAAAGGCTGAACACAGCAGGTCAACAGCGGGCAAAGGCACTTTAGACTGCTTCCCATCTTCCCCAGTGACTGCCAAGCAAGACCCCTCTGCATCAGGCCACAGGTTGGTCTGGGACACAGCATACCCCAGGAAGAACCCCATTGCTGCTTCTGCCTTCCTTGCCCCTCCCTTTTATTATCTCCTGCCAGTAACTCTCATTTCTGCCTCCTTTCCCCATCTTTCTCCTCTGTTTCTCCATCTCCACTGTCTCCTCACTCCCCTTTTAGCTGTTTCTTTACCCCTTCCATCTTCTCTCTCTCCCCTTCTCTCTCCTCCCTCCTTCTTCCCAGCGTCCGTTTCCCGCTCCCTTCTCCCTCTTCCCAAAGCAGCCCTCCCCCTCCTCCAGCTGCCTCCTCCTCCTCCTGGGAAACCCTCACCCCCGCCCCGGCCCTTTAAATGCTTCTAAATTGATGGTTCACTATTGCATCTCCTATCTTTCCAACTCTTTCTCTTTGTCTCTTCTCTCTGCCTTTCTACCTCCCACCCCAAGTGGGTCCCCAGGGCCAGCTCCCGCCTCCACCTGCCCTTTCACGAGCACGCATGGCGATGCTGCCTCCTGTGCGCAGCGCCTAGAGCCTTGCTAATGCGTTTCGCATGGCGCGTCAGTCAAACGCCCTTCTAATGTCCTTAAAGCACGCAGAAAATTGCATCCTTATGAAAAAGAAAAAAAAAAGCAAATTGCTTGGTGTAGGCGGAGCTGCCTCAGGGCTCTAGTGGCTTCGCTTGGAGTTCAGGGGGGCTGAGCTGGCACAGAAAGCTGCCCCTGGAGGGAACCAGAATGTCACCTCCTCCCCACCAGCTTCCAAGCAGCAAGACCCACCTTCTCACCTCCTTACCCACTACCTTTGCCCACTTCTCCATATGTATTCCCATCACTCTGATCTTTCGCCTGTGTCATTAAGGCCAAGCTTCACTCTGCCACAGGACCTTTGTACTTGCTATGCCCACTGCCTGGTAAGCATTTCTCACATTCATGTCTTGGTTGAAGAGTCAACTCTTGAGATTGACTTTGACTAAAGCTTCCATCCCACTCATTGTCTATCACCTGTTTTTATTTTCTACAAGGCATTTGTTACTTCCTGATATCATCTTGTAGATCTAATTGTGACATTTTTGCCTCCAATTTGAGCTCCTTGGGTCACAGGCTGTGTGCCCCATGCCTAGCACCATGCTTGGCACACAGCAGGCATTTAATAGATACTTGGCAGACAAATGGATGAGACTCATTCTGGGCAGGCAGGGGTCATTGGGGACCCTAAGGGATCTAGGATACACCAATTTGAACCTCAAAGCAGTGGAGATCCACAGAGTTGAAGTCAGATCCAAATTCTGCTGTTGATAGCTGTGTGTCCCTGAGCAAGTTGCCTAGCATCTCTGAGCATCTCTTCATCTGCAAAATGAGAGTAGGGCTCCTATTTTACTGGACTGTAACTGGATCAGTAAAGGGGGAATGGCCTGTGTCCCAGTGCTGAGAACCCCACCACATCCTGCAACTGGTTGTTAAATGAATGAATCGCCCAGGAAAGAGCTTAATTAATATCAGAGAGTCCTCAATAGCACTGAAACACTAAGAAAGAAAAATGTTAAAATACTGCCAATGAAGACATAACCCAGTGGTTTTTTAGTGCCCAGAATTTTTATCTTGTACTTACCCAAGGATCTCTTTTGGGCTTATTAAGAGAAAAATTTCTATCACAGATCACTACTGAGTTTACATGAAAAAGAAACAACCAGGGAAATCAATGGATTGAGAATTCCTAAAACTTCTCCAAGGTCAGAGGCATCTTTGAATTGAACCCCCTCCAGCAAGCTATAGTCCTGTCCCACTTGGCCTCTGCCTGGTGTGTGTCTCAGTTCCTGCCATGCTATTGCCGTGTCTTCCTGCACCTTAAGGAAGATTCCTTCCTCCCTCCAGGCTTTATGGCTTTCTCCATCAAGAGTTGGTGCCTGAGAGATGAGGGGCCTCCACTGTCCAGCCAAGGACAACTCCTTAGGGACAATCACATCTTTGCAGACACAGGGCCCACAGGGCTTTCCACCCCAACTGTCACATGAAACCAGATTTCAGAAACGGGAAGACACTGTCTTAAAGTAAATAAGATGAGCATAGTACAGTGTGAGGACTAACACAAAGGAAACATCTGAAGTCACAAAATAGAGAGGCCCCTGCAAAGTCAGGGAGGACCTGCCTTCTGCTGCACCATGGGTGTGGCGTGGTCCAGGGACCAGGGCCAGTGAAAAACTTGGCCTTGAGCCAGGCTGACTCAGATGCATGTCGCTGTTGCCACCTTTCTGCCCTGCCCACAAATGAGGAGTGAGTCCTGGCTTCCTTCCTTCCCCTTAAATTGGGGCTGGGAAGGTGGTTTTGGAGACAATTTCTTCTCAGCTCAGAAAGTCCGGGGCCAGGTTGAGCTGGAGGGAGCCCACTGGGCCTCTGTAGTCATTCTTAGTCTGACTGCAGCCCCCCTGGGCCTGAAGAGGCCTTGAGGGGCAGAGACTCAAGGGATCAGCTGGTCCCCTCTGTGGACATGGGAACTCAACATGGAATCAGAGATGTAACTTCTAGGGCAGGGGTTCCCCTTGAGTGTAGAAACGAAATCAGGTACTGGGCAACTAAAAACGGAGGAGAGGCCTGGTTTCTACTCCAATTCTGGGCCTCGGGAAATGTCCCCAGGCAGTATTGCTCACTCCAGATTGAGCCGGCACCTCTCTGGATCCTGGTTCCCTCTTAGATGCAGTAAGAGAGAACCTTCCGGCTCCAGGAGAGGCAAACCTCGCGCCTGGCCTGGTTAATGTGGTCCTGGGGTCCGTGTTTCTTTTCTTCCACCTTATGGGTTCTCACTACTGACCCTACAAGAGAATCCAGAACAGGGAAACGGAGAAAACCCAAATAAACTCTATTTTTTACAGAGACGACAGGAGGAGGAATGGGGAGCCCCTGCTCGGCTGCGCCTGTCATATCCTAGTCGTTCCGGCTTCGCGGAAAACCCGCGGCTAGTCGGACGCTTCGAGAAAGTTGCGGCGAACCCCAAGCCGGCCGCGACAGGCCCACCTCTCCTCGAACGCTTCCTGCGATCCTGGCCTGAGCGGAGCGCTACACAGAGCTAGGCTCCCGCTTCCGCCGACTAGGAGAATGACTTGCTCAGGATCGGGGTCATAACCCCCATCCCCGGCCAGGCCTTAAGCCAAACTGCGCCCACAGTCTCCCTTCCGGTCTAGGCCCCTACCTACCCCCACCTCACAAAGCCCAGACGCGCAAACTTCGTGCTCGCCTCCGAGCGCTGCCGCCGAGCTAATCCCGTGTGCCGCTCAGTCCTCGCGCCAAGCCGCGCGCCCTTCCAATCAGGCCGGAGTCCTGGCCACCAAGGGCGTTCCACCTCCACCCCCATTCTGGGCCCTCGTCGATCTCGAGACGCCCGAGCCCGCTCCTGCCCTGGCTGAGGGTCTGGGGCTCCGGAGGCACAGCCGCGCGACCTCTTTTGCGTCTCCGGGTTTTGTTTCCCAGAACCTTGGGACGGAGATGAGATTTGTGCGGCGGTGGGGAGCGAGAAGATCGTTCCTTCCCCAAGACTCGGGTCTGGGAGCGAGCGGTTGCTGCCAGGCAGGGAGAGGGTTTCCGCGCTGGGTGGCCCACGTGGCCGGGGCGGGGTGGCTCTGAGGCTGGGCGACCGCATTGCCGTCAGAGATACGGTGCGGCCCTTTATCTAGAGTCCTAGTTCTGCGGGCGGGGGTCCTTGACTGTAAGTCTGAGGATGGGCGGCAAATCTGCCTCCGCTTCTTCGCTTTTTCCTGGAGCGAGCCTGAGCTTCCATCGGGTCTCATAGGAATTGCCTAAGTCAGGAATGCCGAGGTGCCGAACATGGTCGGTTAGCAGCTCGGTCCTCTCCGGGGACTACAGGTCTCGATCTACTGCGGTCGCCTCGCTCCCTATCCGCCAAGGAGCACAAAGGCGCGGGCAGTGACAGAAACCCCTCCCACCCCCGCCCGCACTGGAATTTGGACCCCTTCTGCAGGGGCCCGGCTCCCCCACTGACCGGCTGGTGACCTCGTGACAGCGGTGCCCGCGTCAGGTTCCCCATCTGTGCCTGCAGGAGCTGTACTTACTGTAATATTGGGGCCCTTGTGCTCTGGAGACAGTTTCCTCGGACGCCCTCCCTCCCTGTTAGAGCTCTGGTCCTTTAAGGCTCTTTCCTCCAGTCCACTGAAGGGGCTGCCTTGGGGAAGCACCAAAGAACCGCAAGGCAATTCGCCCGAGGTTGCATTCCGCAGATTTAATGAAACCTGAGGACCCAGAGGACCCAGAACGAGGTCCCAGAACG
>SJYW01012604.1:30497-44877 GCA_006410735.1 Raphicerus campestris
CATCAGAAGATTGTAGAAGTTCTTGAAAGTGGATGAACAGCACCAGAGGATTCCAGAAGCTCTGAGCTGGGTCCTCAGAAAACATCAATTACATCTGACTGTCTTAAACTTATTTAGCAGTCAACCCTTTGTTCAAATAAAATCTTACTAGAACCTGTTAACTAAGAGCTGTCAGTGCAGCTATTTCTATGATTACTTTCCCTGACAGCCTTCCATGCAGCTTACCCCATACACCCCAATCACAAAGAGCACATGGCTGACAAAGGGTGTGTCTGCCAGCAAATTCCCCAACTGGGGACAACTGGAGGGTAAGAGGCTGTGCCTACCAGCCAACTTCTGGCAGCCCCTGGTTGCAGGTATATGGTGTGAATGCCTGGGAGAGCAGGCTGTCGTGGCAACAGTAATAGTCAGCCTAAAGCCAGCACTCACAGGTGGAAGTCAGGCCCAGGACATCATCCATCTGTTCACTCACTTACTCATTCACTGCAAGCCTGGAGGGGATGTGCATGAGTGTCCAGGTTCAGGGCATGCCCGGGGGATGTGGGACTCAGTCAGGTGCCCAACACAGACAGGGATGGAGACAGGGAGGACTCTGGAGAAGCCATGCCTGAGAAGTATTTGTGGTTGGCCATCAGAGGAAGGCAGAAATGGTGCTTCAGGCAGGGAAGGGAGCTTTGGAAAGTGAGTGGTTCTGGAACCCACAGACCAGGCAGAGGGTGGTAAAAGGAGAAGGTGGGCAGGGTCGGGGGTGGTGGTGTGAGCTGAGGGCTCTGGGCCTGATGGAAGCTGTTGAAGAGTATGCATGACAATGATGCGGCCCTGAGCTCCAAGCAGTCACCTGAATGTGCACAGCTCTGCCAAGGCCACACCCAGGAGCCTGCCAAGCAACCTCCCGCTGCCTCAGGGTACCACCACAAGGCCCTGGGAAGAGAGATTTTGCATTCCAGAGCCTGCTGGAGCAAAGGCTAGGCTACCTTTCATGTGAGATCTTTGCACACATTCTCAGCACACACTGAGGCAGGAGGGGCACAGTGCTTGGCCCAGGATCTCCCAGCCTATTGTGACATTCACTCTTCTGGCCCATAGATGTTTCTTGTGTACCTACCACATCCCAGCCACTGTCCCAGAAATAAGGGCTCAAAGATGAGCAGAACAGGTAGGGTCTCTCCCTCCCAGTGGGAAAGTTGGCCAGAAATCCATCAACTGACAACCTGAATACCTTGTTCCTTGCCAACACCTGAGTCACTCCCATCAGCCCCTGAGACACACAAACATCATGTCATATCTTCAAAATAATTCTAAAACTCCTTTGTGAGGAAATCCCGCTCACCAAATGATCAAGCACCTTACGGAGAATACAAGGTTCATTGCTATTGTTCAGTGGCTGAGTTGTGTCGGACTCTTTGCAACCCTATGGACTACAGCATGCCAGCCTTCCCTCTCCTTCGTTATCTTCCAGAGTTTGCTCAGACTCATGTCCATTGAGTTGGTGATGCCATCCAACCATTTCATCCTCTGTCGTCTTGCCCTCAATCTTTCCCAGCATCAGGGTCTTTTCCAGTGAGTTGGCTCTTTGCACTAGGTGGCCAAAGTATTGGAGCTTCAGTTTCAGTATCAGTTCTTCCAATGAATATTCAGGGTTGATTTCTTTTAGGATTGACTGGCTTGATCTCCTTGCTGGCCAAGGGACTCTCAAGAGGCTTCTCCAGCACCACAATTCAAAAGCATCAATGCTTTGGTGTTTGGCCTTCTTTCTGGTCCAACTCTCACATTTATACATGACTACTGGAAAAACCATAGTTTTGAAGTTTTATTGTTAGTCCCCATTTTCAAGAGGGAAATTGAGGCACAAAGAGGACAAGTAACTTGCCCAAGGTCACAAGTGAGTGCTGTGTCAGGATTTCAACCTAAGCTAGCCTGGACCTCAGTCACCAAGCCAGGCTGCCTCCACTACTCTCAGCGAAACCTTCATAAGAATCTACTCGAGGTTGAGGATGCAGAGCTGAGACAGTAAGCTGCTCTGACTTAAATGTATACTCCAGTTCTGCTTATGTAAGTAAAGCAAGCTACTCCTCTTCTGCACTTCAGTTTCCTCATCTGTGAAATGGGCTTGGTATCATCTTCACCTTCAAGGTCTTCAAGATTAACCTTGATGACAATTAACCAAAGCAGTGTCCATCATCAGTGCTCCATAAATGGTGGTGACATTGGTGGCATGCTTACAAGCTCAGGGAGGGCCCTGGGTTCCAGTCAAGCTCCAAGGCTGGGAGACAATGCCACTACAGGCTTTCACATCACATGCCCAGGAAACATCCTGGAAGGTGCACAACTCTAAGACAGGTCAAACTCCTACAGAACCCATCCTGCTTATGCCCAGCCCACCTGCCACTGTTCACACATGAAAGAAGTATCTTGAAGGGTCCCTGAAGGGGAAAGAGCTCAGCCCTGTGTCCTCCTAGCTCTGGGAGTTTTCTGAGCATCTGCAATGGGCACCCAACCCAGCAAGAACCAGGAGGTCTGAATCCAGGTCTGTCTGGCTGCAAATACAGTGTCCCTTGTTGCTCAGGAGAATGTCAGGTGGAAAGGAGCTGCTGCTGGAGGCTGTGAGGCTATACCAGGATGGAGACAGCTATGCCCCCAGACAAATGCACAGAGAATCACAGGCAAATGTGATTTTGCCTTCCAGGCAAATGCACAGACCTCAAGCAATTTGACAGACCCCAGGCAAATGCACAGAGAATCACAACAGGGGTGAGTGCCAGCTAGAACTCAGAGTAAGCCACTTTGGGAATAAAGAGGGAGCCTCCACGTGGAGGGAGAGAAAGGACCTCACATCAAGGAAGTGCAAGGAAGAACACCACACGCTGGGGAATAGAATGTGCAAGGGCCCTGAGAAAAGGAGGAGCCTGGCATGTTTGAAAGGCTGAACACAGCAGGTCAACAGCGGGCAAAGGCACTTTAGACTGCTTCCCATCTTCCCCAGTGACTGCCAAGCAAGACCCCTCTGCATCAGGCCACAGGTTGGTCTGGGACACAGCATACCCCAGGAAGAACCCCATTGCTGCTTCTGCCTTCCTTGCCCCTCCCTTTTATTATCTCCTGCCAGTAACTCTCATTTCTGCCTCCTTTCCCCATCTTTCTCCTCTGTTTCTCCATCTCCACTGTCTCCTCACTCCCCTTTTAGCTGTTTCTTTACCCCTTCCATCTTCTCTCTCTCCCCTTCTCTCTCCTCCCTCCTTCTTCCCAGCGTCCGTTTCCCGCTCCCTTCTCCCTCTTCCCAAAGCAGCCCTCCCCCTCCTCCAGCTGCCTCCTCCTCCTCCTGGGAAACCCTCACCCCCGCCCCGGCCCTTTAAATGCTTCTAAATTGATGGTTCACTATTGCATCTCCTATCTTTCCAACTCTTTCTCTTTGTCTCTTCTCTCTGCCTTTCTACCTCCCACCCCAAGTGGGTCCCCAGGGCCAGCTCCCGCCTCCACCTGCCCTTTCACGAGCACGCATGGCGATGCTGCCTCCTGTGCGCAGCGCCTAGAGCCTTGCTAATGCGTTTCGCATGGCGCGTCAGTCAAACGCCCTTCTAATGTCCTTAAAGCACGCAGAAAATTGCATCCTTATGAAAAAGAAAAAAAAAAGCAAATTGCTTGGTGTAGGCGGAGCTGCCTCAGGGCTCTAGTGGCTTCGCTTGGAGTTCAGGGGGGCTGAGCTGGCACAGAAAGCTGCCCCTGGAGGGAACCAGAATGTCACCTCCTCCCCACCAGCTTCCAGGCAGCAAGACCCACCTTCTCACCTCTTTACCCACTACCTTTGCCCACTTCTCCATATGTATTCCCATCACTCTGATCTTTCGCCTGTGTCATTAAGGCCAAGCTTCACTCTGCCACAGGACCTTTGTACTTGCTATGCCCACTGCCTGGTAAGCATTTCTCACATTCATGTCTTGGTTGAAGAGTCAACTCTTGAGATTGACTTTGACTAAAGCTTCCATCCCACTCATTGTCTATCACCTGTTTTTATTTTCTACAAGGCATTTGTTACTTCCTGATATCATCTTGTAGATCTAATTGTGACATTTTTGCCTCCAATTTGAGCTCCTTGGGTCACAGGCTGTGTGCCCCATGCCTAGCACCATGCTTGGCACACAGCAGGCATTTAATAGATACTTGGCAGACAAATGGATGAGACTCATTCTGGGCAGGCAGGGGCCATTGGGGACCCTAAGGGATCTAGGATACACCAATTTGAACCTCAAAGCAGTGGAGATCCACAGAGTTGAAGTCAGATCCAAATTCTGCTGTTGATAGCTGTGTGTCCCTGAGCAAGTTGCCTAGCATCTCTGAGCATCTCTTCATCTGCAAAATGAGAGTAGGGCCCCTATTTTACTGGACTGTAACTGGATCAGTAAAGGGGGAATGGCCTGTGTCCCAGTGCTGAGAACCCCACCACATCCTGCAACTGGTTGTTAAATGAATGAATCGCCCAAGAAAGAGCTTAATTAATATCAGAGAGTCCTCAATAGCACTGAAACACTAAGAAAGAAAAATGTTAAAATACTGCCAATGAAGACATAACCCAGTGGTTTTTTAGTGCCCAGAATTTTTATCTTGTACTTACCCAAGGATCTCTTTTGGGCTTATTAAGAGAAAAATTTCTATCACAGATCACTACTGAGTTTACATGAAAAAGAAACAACCAGGGAAATCAATGGATTGAGAATTCCTAAAACTTCTCCAAGGTCAGAGGCATCTTTGAATTGAACCCCCTCCAGCAAGCTATAGTCCTGTCCCACTTGGCCTCTGCCTGGTGTGTGTCTCAGTTCCTGCCATGCTATTGCCGTGTCTTCCTGCACCTTAAGGAAGATTCCTTCCTCCCTCCAGGCTTTATGGCTTTCTCCATCAAGAGTTGGTGCCTGAGAGATGAGGGGCCTCCACTGTCCAGCCAAGGACAACTCCTTAGGGACAATCACATCTTTGCAGACACAGGGCCCACAGGGCTTTCCACCCCAACTGTCACATGAAACCAGATTTCAGAAACGGGAAGACACTGTCTTAAAGTAAATAAGATGAGCATAGTACAGTGTGAGGACTAACACAAAGGAAACATCTGAAGTCACAAAATAGAGAGGCCCCTGCAAAGTCAGGGAGGACCTGCCTTCTGCTGCACCACGGGTGTGGCGTGGTCCAGGGACCAGGGCCAGTGAAAAACTTGGCCTTGAGCCAGGCTGACTCAGATGCATGTCGCTGTTGCCACCTTTCTGCCCTGCCCACAAATGAGGAGTGAGTCCTGGCTTCCTTCCTTCCCCTTAAATTGGGGCTGGGAAGGTGGTTTTGGAGACAATTTCTTCTCAGCTCAGAAAGTCCGGGGCCAGGTTGAGCTGGAGGGAGCCCACTGGGCCTCTGTAGTCATTCTTAGTCTGACTGCAGCCCCCCTGGGCCTGAAGAGGCCTTGAGGGGCAGAGACTCAAGGGATCAGCTGGTCCCCTCTGTGGACATGGGAACTCAACATGGAATCAGAGATGTAACTTCTAGGGCAGGGGTTCCCCTTGAGTGTAGAAACGAAATCAGGTACTGGGCAACTAAAAACGGAGGAGAGGCCTGGTTTCTACTCCAATTCTGGGCCTCGGGAAATGTCCCCAGGCAGTATTGCTCACTCCAGATTGAGCCGGCACCTCTCTGGATCCTGGTTCCCTCTTAGATGCAGTAAGAGAGAACCTTCCGGCTCCAGGAGAGGCAAACCTCGCGCCTGGCCTGGTTAATGTGGTCCTGGGGTCCGTGTTTCTTTTCTTCCACCTTATGGGTTCTCACTACTGACCCTACAAGAGAATCCAGAACAGGGAAACGGAGTAAACCCAAATAAACTCTATTTTTTACAGAGACGACAGGAGGAGGAATGGGGAGCCCCTGCTCGGCTGCGCCTGTCATATCCTAGTCGTTCCGGCTTCGCGGAAAACCCGCGGCTAGTCGGACGCTTCGAGAAAGTTGCGGCGAACCCCAAGCCGGCCGCGACAGGCCCACCTCTCCTCGAACGCTTCCTGCGATCCTGGCCTGAGCGGAGCGCTACACGGAGCTAGGCTCCCGCTTCCGCCGACTAGGAGAATGACTTGCTCAGGATCGGGGTCATAACCCCCATCCCCGGCCAGGCCTTAAGCCAAACTGCGCCCACAGTCTCCCTTCCGGTCTAGGCCCCTACCTACCCCCACCTCACAAAGCCCAGACGCGCAAACTTCGTGCTCGCCTCCGAGCGCTGCCGCCGAGCTAATCCCGTGTGCCGCTCAGTCCTCGCGCCAAGCCGCGCGCCCTTCCAATCAGGCCGGAGTCCTGGCCACCAAGGGCGTTCCACCTCCACCCCCATTCTGGGCCCTCGTCGATCTCGAGACGCCCGAGCCCGCTCCTGCCCTGGCTGAGGGTCTGGGGCTCCGGAGGCACAGCCGCGCGACCTCTTTTGCGTCTCCGGGTTTTGTTTCCCAGAACCTTGGGACGGAGATGAGATTTGTGCGGCGGTGGGGAGCGAGAAGATCGTTCCTTCCCCAAGACTCGGGTCTGGGAGCGAGCGGTTGCTGCCAGGCAGGGAGAGGGTTTCCGCGCTGGGTGGCCCACGTGGCCGGGGCGGGGTGGCTCTGAGGCTGGGCGACCGCATTGCCGTCAGAGATACGGTGCGGCCCTTTATCTAGAGTCCTAGTTCTGCGGGCGGGGGTCCTTGACTGTAAGTCTGAGGATGGGCGGCAAATCTGCCTCCGCTTCTTCGCTTTTTCCTGGAGCGAGCCTGAGCTTCCATCGGGTCTCATAGGAATTGCCTAAGTCAGGAATGCCGAGGTGCCGAACATGGTCGGTTAGCAGCTCGGTCCTCTCCGGGGACTACAGGTCTCGATCTACTGCGGTCGCCTCGCTCCCTATCCGCCAAGGAGCACAAAGGCNAAAGTAAATAAGATGAGCATAGTACAGTGTGAGGACTAACACAAAGGAAACATCTGAAGTCACAAAATAGAGAGGCCCCTGCAAAGTCAGGGAGGACCTGCCTTCTGCTGCACCATGGGTGTGGCGTGGTCCAGGGACCAGGGCCAGTGAAAAACTTGGCCTTGAGCCAGGCTGACTCAGATGCATGTCGCTGTTGCCACCTTTCTGCCCTGCCCACAAATGAGGAGTGAGTCCTGGCTTCCTTCCTTCCCCTTAAATTGGGGCTGGGAAGGTGGTTTTGGAGACAATTTCTTCTCAGCTCAGAAAGTCCGGGGCCAGGTTGAGCTGGAGGGAGCCCACTGGGCCTCTGTAGTCATTCTTAGTCTGACTGCAGCCCCCCTGGGCCTGAAGAGGCCTTGAGGGGCAGAGACTCAAGGGATCAGCTGGTCCCCTCTGTGGACATGGGAACTCAACATGGAATCAGAGATGTAACTTCTAGGGCAGGGGTTCCCCTTGAGTGTAGAAACGAAATCAGGTACTGGGCAACTAAAAACGGAGGAGAGGCCTGGTTTCTACTCCAATTCTGGGCCTCGGGAAATGTCCCCAGGCAGTATTGCTCACTCCAGATTGAGCCGGCACCTCTCTGGATCCCGGTTCCCTCTTAGATGCAGTAAGAGAGAACCTTCCGGCTCCAGGAGAGGCAAACCTCGCGCCTGGCCTGGTTAATGTGGTCCTGGGGTCCGTGTTTCTTTTCTTCCACCTTATGGGTTCTCACTACTGACCCTACAAGAGAATCCAGAACAGGGAAACGGAGTAAACCCAAATAAACTCTATTTTTTACAGAGACGACAGGAGGAGGAATGGGGAGCCCCTGCTCGGCTGCGCCTGTCATATCCTAGTCGTTCCGGCTTCGCGGAAAACCCGCGGCTAGTCGGACGCTTCGAGAAAGTTGCGGCGAACCCCAAGCCGGCCGCGACAGGCCCACCTCTCCTCGAACGCTTCCTGCGATCCTGGCCTGAGCGGAGCGCTACACAGAGCTAGGCTCCCGCTTCCGCCGACTAGGAGAATGACTTGCTCAGGATCGGGGTCATAACCCCCATCCCCGGCCAGGCCTTAAGCCAAACTGCGCCCACAGTCTCCCTTCCGGTCTAGGCCCCTACCTACCCCCACCTCACAAAGCCCAGACGCGCAAACTTCGTGCTCGCCTCCGAGCGCTGCCGCCGAGCTAATCCCGTGTGCCGCTCAGTCCTCGCGCCAAGCCGCGCGCCCTTCCAATCAGGCCGGAGTCCTGGCCACCAAGGGCGTTCCACCTCCACCCCCATTCTGGGCCCTCGTCGATCTCGAGACGCCCGAGCCCGCTCCTGCCCTGGCTGAGGGTCTGGGGCTCCGGAGGCACAGCCGCGCGACCTCTTTTGCGTCTCCGGGTTTTGTTTCCCAGAACCTTGGGACGGAGATGAGATTTGTGCGGCGGTGGGGAGCGAGAAGATCGTTCCTTCCCCAAGACTCGGGTCTGGGAGCGAGCGGTTGCTGCCAGGCAGGGAGAGGGTTTCCGCGCTGGGTGGCCCACGTGGCCGGGGCGGGGTGGCTCTGAGGCTGGGCGACCGCATTGCCGTCAGAGATACGGTGCGGCCCTTTATCTAGAGTCCTAGTTCTGCGTGCGGGGGTCCTTGACTGTAAGTCTGAGGATGGGCGGCAAATCTGCCTCCGCTTCTTCGCTTTTTCCTGGAGCGAGCCTGAGCTTCCATCGGGTCTCATAGGAATTGCCTAAGTCAGGAATGCCGAGGTGCCGAACATGGTCGGTTAGCAGCTCGGTCCTCTCCGGGGCCTACAGGTCTCGATCTACTGCGGTCGCCTCGCTCCCTATCCGCCAAGGAGCACAAAGGCGCGGGCAGTGACAGAAACCCCTCCCACCCCCGCCCGCACTGGAATTTGGACCCCTTCTGCAGGGGCCCGGCTCCCCCACTGACCGGCTGGTGACCTCGTGACAGCGGTGCCCGCGTCAGGTTCCCCATCTGTGCCTGCAGGAGCTGTACTTACTGTAATATTGGGGCCCTTGTGCTCTGGAGACAGTTTCCTCGGACGCCCTCCCTCCCTGTTAGAGCTCTGGTCCTTTAAGGCTCTTTCCTCCAGTCCACTGAAGGGGCTGCCTTGGGGAAGCACCAAAGAACCGCAAGGCAATTCGCCCGAGGTTGCATTCCGCAGATTTAATGAAACCTGAGGACCCAGAGGACCCAGAACGAGGTCCCAGAATGGACTGGAGGAGTGCAGGTCGGTATGCCTCGTCTCTGCTCTTTCACTAGTCTTGTCTTCTGCAACTCTGCATAGTTGACAAAAGCTGTGCTGAAATCTCTCCCAGGCCAAGAAGGGACAGAACTTCTTGAATTTTCACTCCCACTCCTGTCCCACTTTGAGGTGGAGAGGATTTAAAAACTCAGTAGTGTACCTGATTTGGCTAGCCTGGGCCTGCTGTAGAAAGGTTTTGGCAGGACCACTACATTGAGCAGACCTGGAGGTAACCCTAAGGGATGGAAGGAATTAGGAGTTGCAGTCATACACTGATGGTCTTATTTCTTCCCTCCTGCCTACAGGTTTTCTCAGGCCCCTCAGGGGACAGTGGCAAGTGAGTAGTCTGGGAGCTGTTTTTGAGGTTAAGAGCCTAGAAAGGGAGTTGATGTCCCAAAGACTTGGCAGGGCTCGGGCTTGCAGAGAATTGCCTGCAAACCTCAGAAAACATCCTCTTTTTCAGTCTTCCCAGTCTCAAACCAAGCCCAGTGATGCTTGGGTACCAGAAGTCCAAGTGCAAGTTTCAGGAAAGGGCAATCAAGCGGCCGATTTGAAAAGGAAGCTATCAGCCACTGCAGGTGAAAGCCATGACGGTTTTCACATTCTGAAATTCAAAGCCTGCATCTCAGTATGTTACTAACTCTTTCCGTCTCTGTTTGCACCTGCAAGGACCTGGTTTCAAAACTTGTTCCTGTTTGGAATTCTGCAGGGCCAAGTTTCCATCTGTCCCCTAGCTTTAACCAGTGGTGTGCCCATTTCCCCATCTCCATAGCCTGGTGGTAGTCCTAGAAAGCACAAAAACAGGAACCAACTGGGCAGCTCGCAGCCCAGTTTTGGTCAGGGAGGAGGCAAGTGGAAACCTTCCCCAGCGGAAGGGGCTGGGTGGGGGGAGGGGAGGGCAGCAAGCACATGCCACCAGGCCATGCCCTTGGAAAGGGGCACCCTGAAAGACTGTGAGCAGTTTGGGGTCCTCTGCCCTCTGCCTCAGGTACCCTCACTTGGTTCCCAGGTGGCTTCGCCCGGGTTTATACTGTAGAAAACATGAAAACTCCGGGAGCCGGGTGCCTCTGCAGGCAAGGGCTGCTGATAGTAGCCAGCCTCGAGGTGAGTCCTAGGTTTCCTGTCAGCCTTAGGAAGGGCTGGCCAGAAAATGTCAAGGACCTCACAGTTAGCCCCTGAGACCGGACCAACAATCGGGCAGTTTTCAGCCCGGGGCAACTTGCCCAGTGAGAGCACGGTGGCCTGGGGCTCCCGCTCCTGTTGGCTACCACTGTGTAGCCTGATTGCTGCCATCCGCAGAGCCCTGGGCGGAGAAGGAAGGGAGCAGGTTCAGACTGGCCTCTCATGCCCAAAGTGGAAGCGATTCCTAGGATCCTGCAGCAACCGAGCCTTCTGCGTGCGGGCCCCGGCCCGGTGGAGCTGGTTAAGGCTCGCATCCATGGAACCCCGGGGCAAGGATGTTTCAGAAGCCACTGCGTGTGTCCCTCTTACCTCGCCGTGTCCCCCTCCAACCTCGCGGATTCAGAAACTCCCTCATCAAGTCCCGCTGTGTCATAAAATATTTTATTGGAAAAAAAAAATCACCGTCTTCGTAAGAGAGGGGTAGGGGCCCCAGCGACGTCGGTTTGTCTGGGCGCCATCTCCGGCCTTGGTGGCCTGCGCCGGGCCGCGGGGTCCCCGACGCGTGGAAGCGCGTGTGTGCCTGGAGGCGTCTGGGCCCGGGGGCCGGCCAGAGGCGAGTGGGGGGTGCAGGAGAGGAGCGGGGCGTGATCGCGCGTGGATCGCCTGGCGCCGTTGAGCTCCGAGCGGAGGCGACTTTCTGCCGCGTCTGATGTGAGTTTCCAGGCTGGGGCCCGCGAGCGCACTGGGGCCTCGGTTTGGCTTCAGGGTCTGTCCTTGTTTGGCCCCTAACTGTCCGCATTCAAGGTAATAATAAAAAGTTTAGAAAGCAAACGGCATGGACGCAGAAGGGCCGACTCGCGGCTTTCGGCGGATTCTGGGAGCCGCTGCGCTGGGGTTCCCTGGACCCGCACCCTCTGCCTCGCTCAGTCCTCGTGGCTCCGGTCGCTGGCCTCGCCTGGCGCCTCCGCCGTCTTATCCGCCTCCTTGGTGCGCTCCTGCTCCGTCAGCTGTTCGCTCGTGGGGATGGAATTTTTCTTTGGCCTCCCCTTCGGCTTGGTGGGAGACTCCAGGCCGCCGCCCTGTAGCACCTGCGAGGGAGACCAGCGGCGCTGCGGTGAACTGGCCGGGGATCCCGGCGCCCTGGGGAGGCAGGCAGGACCTGGAGAGTCCAACGAGGCCACTGGAGGCCGCGCCTAGCCCCTGGGAAATGGTGGCCATTTGTCCGAGCGCTGCTGGGGCAAAACGACCAGAACTTTTCGGGCGGAGGGTTCAAGTCTTCCAGGAACATTGAGAGCTCAGGAAGCAAGAAAGGAGCTGGGCCAGGGCACCGGAAGGAAGCTGAGCTAGGGCACCCAGAGGGACAGAGAGCAGGGAGGGTCCTTCTGGGCACCAGGACGGAGAAAATCGGGAGGACTGGGCGCACATCTCCAGGGTGCAGTGGAGAGCAGCTCTCGAAGGCTGCAGGGGCGTGGCGGCAAATGGAGAACACAGAAAACCGCGGAAACACTTACTATTTTCTTCCACTTCATCCTTCGATTCTGGTACCACGTCTTAACCTGCAACTGGCTCAGACCCAGGGACTCGGCGAGATCTATTCTGGAAAGAGCGGGGTGCACCCTCAGCAGGGCATGCAGCCTCCCTCCCACTACCCGCTAGGCCCAGCTTGGCCCCGCGCTACCTGTCCGGGGTGGAGAGGTACTTCTGCTTCTCAAAGCGTTTCTCTAGGCCCATCAGCTGCAGCTCGGTGAACACGGTGCGGCTCCGACGCCCCTTCTTGGCCTTGGTGCCCGGCTCCCCAGAGCCTGGCGCCTCCAGCTTCCCGCGGAGCTGCAGCTCCAGCGGCAGGTGCGGAGCGCCCGCCGCGCCGGGGAGCCCAGGCCCCGCGGCCAGCAGTGCAGAGCCCAGTCCGGAGCAGCCGAGCGGCGCCAGCGGGAACTTAAACACCGCCGCCTGCTCGGCCTTCAGCACGGCTGCGGGGAGAGAGTGGGGAGCCGGGTGAGCTCTAGCCGTGCTCCTCCTCTTGGAGATCCTCGCACCGTGTGCCCCTGCCGACAGCTCGCCCTCAGCCAGTGTCCCCGGCACAAAACTTTCGTGCTGGCCGGGAAGTGAGAAATCTGTGCTAGGCAGACCCTCATCGACTCCGGGTTTCCCAGAGTCTGGGAGGGAGACCTCCCCAACCTGGGCTCTGCCTGGCGTTCCCCAGGCCTCAGCTGCCCTGACATTTCAGGATTCCCAATGAACAAGGTCAACGCTCCCAAATCAACGGAGTATGTGTGTCACAGAAAAGGGAAACCAAGAAAAAACGGCACAGTTAGGAACATGAGCATTGCCCCACCAAAATCGGCTTTGCTGCATGGGGGGGGGGGGGAGGGAGTTTCAATGGAGTAAGCAATCTGCTGGTCTATGCAGAGCAAAACAGCCACCCCGAGAGACAGGCAGTGAACAGGCAGGACAGTCAGTGAGGGTGAAGTTGGGAGCTTCCCGGAAATTCCAAAGCACCCCCAAGAAATAGGAAATTTGTTCTTCCTGCTTTCTCTCTTTAGACTCTTCCCCGCGAAGACGTTTCAATTTTCATTAGTCCTAAATGATTTTTTGGTTTTTTGCCCGCTTCAAACGAATTATTAACAGCGCAGCTGGAGGCAAAAAGCAGCAGAGATTGAACTCAAAACGAACCAATTGGTCCCGCTGCCCCTCGGGCAGGCGGATCACAGGCTGAAGGGTCACTGGGTATAGAGGATGTCAGTTCCCTGGGCTGAGGTCCTGCTAGAAGGTAGGAGGGCTCCCTGCCCGGATACATCTCACTACCGGCGATGTTAGGCCCGCTGGAGTCAAGAAAGGCCCGGGCAAGATGAGCGGGTGAAAGTGAGGAGGCAGAGGGAAGGAAGAAGGGATCCTTGGGGAACGGTGACAGAAAGGGCAGACCCACCCAACTGAGAGGAAGGCTGGAGAGAGATAGGGAAATGTCAGAAGAGGGAATGAAGTGGAGAGGGCAGGCAGGTCAAGGCAAGGCCCGGACAAGGGGAGAAGAGAACTGAAATGAGCAGAAAAAGTCTGAGTTGCTGATACAAGCTCGGCCAAGGTGCCGCCGATCTGGAGCATAAGGGCCAGTCCGGCAGCAGCTCACAGACAAGCCTCTTGTCCTCAGGCAAGGCCCCAGGGGGTCTACGCTACAGGACAGGCGAGTTCGTCGCCAGCCTGAGACCCTGGGCTCCGGGAGGCTCTGGGCTGGCTCTGGCCAGCGTCAGCCCCCAGCACAGCACTCAGACACACAGGGCCTTTTCCGTCAAGGTCCAGCTTTCCCAGCTTGGGCAGCCACGGCCACTCCCAAGTCCTGTGGCGAAGGCCCAGGCGCCCGCGGCCTGAGGTCGCTTTGACCCGAAGTCTGACATTCGCAGTCTGGTCCAGCGCCCGCGATGGGGATGCGGGCTCGGGTCCCCGGGCTGGACTCCTCGGGGCTGGAAACCACAGGGTCGCAGTGAAGAAAAGGGCGAATGCTCTCCCGGCTAGCCTGGCCCACGGGCACGAGGCCTGGTTTCTGCGCGGCCCGGCGCCTGCCCCTTTTGCTTCCCTGCCTGGAACGCGCCGAAGGAACGACCCGGGGCCTGCGTGCCCGGAGCTGCGTCCCGCAGAGGCCGCGGCTCGCTTCCTCCCGCCGAGCCCGGCCAGCGCCCCGCGGCCCCCGGCCCCACACGTACCCAGGTGGCTGTGGAAGGGCCGCGCCGCCAGTAGCGCCTGCACGCCGAACTTGAGCAGCTCGCCCGCGGCGGCGGCGGCGGCGGCGGGAGCGGCGCCCTTGGGCCCCGGAGGCTCAGTGAGGATTTCCTCGATCATGAAGCTGCGGTAGCGGTGCGGCCGGTGGTCGGCGCAGCCCTCGGGCGGCCCGAAGCGCGCTGCGCCCGGCTCCCCTGGCCGCTGCATCGCGGCTCCCGGAGCTCGGCGGCGTCAGCGGCTGGGGCGCGGGGCCCGCGCGGGGTCTAGGCCGGCCCGCAGCTCCCGGCGGCGCGCGGGCGCCGGCTCATGCCCCCTCCCCCGCCGGCCAGCCGGGCGGAGGCACAGGGCGCGGGCGGGGCGCGCGGGGCTCGGCTGG
>SJYW01012604.1:52664-65642 GCA_006410735.1 Raphicerus campestris
CCCCGCCCCGCGACACCGCCCCTCACCCCCCAGGCCGAGCCCGAGGGAAGGCCAGAGATGGGAGGGTGGCGGGAGGGAGGGGGCCGCGAGAGAGGCAGACCGACCCAGACAGAGGGAGACCCAGCGGAGCGCAAGCCCAAGAAGGATCGAGCCGGAGAGCTCGGGACACAAGAACCCCAGGGATGGGAGATCGAGAAAGAGAGAGAGAGAGGTGAGAGAAGGTCTAGAGCGAGACACCGAGGGCCACACAAGATGCGAGACGGTGACGTGAGGATGCCAGGGACGCCGAGACGTGCGCAGAGAGCGACCGACAGAGGCGCGGGAGGCAGCGGGCCATGACGTGCCAGAGAGCACAGAGGCAAGCAGGACAGAAAGAGGGGGTAGGAAAGAAAGATGGGACAGCTAGCAAGGCGGGCGGCCTGGGCAGGGGTTAGGGAGCCCCGGAGAGATCCGGGGGAGGAGTAGAAAGCTCGACTGGGAAGTGGGTGGCGGTGCTCAGCCTCCATGCCAGGGCGCAGGGCCGCCCGCGGGGCTGGAGTGCAGCAGTGGGCCGAGTGCAGTTCTCAGGGCAGTGATCTTACCTGTGCCTCAGTTTACCAGGCACCGCCTCATTTCTTCGGGACCGCCCTGAGAGTCAGATTTCTCCAGCCAGAATTTGCTTATATTGTCAAGTGATATGTAGACCCTTCCATACAACCCTAGACGCTGTGGAGTGGGTTGGGTTCCCCCTAGTTAGAGCAAGAGGTGGATGCCAGGGAAAGGAAAGGCTGCGGATTCTGCGGATTTGCCTTTTCGCAGTTTTGGAGCAACAGAGGAAACGGGTATTGGGTGGAGCTGGATGAGAAGCCACAGAGGGCCCTGGGAATCTGGAGATGAACGCTGGCTCCTGCCTCTTCTCTGAGCCTTAAGGACCCCAATATGATTGAGGAAGGCTAGAGGCTTTGCAGGTCTCTCTCTTCATCATTAGGGGAATATTAGTCCAAGTTAGGGAGTCAATCCCAAAGCTCAACTCTCCCCTTAGTCTATCTCTTTGGCATTGTCACTCAAGACAAGCCACTGCCCCATTCTGGACCTCAGTCTCCTGACCTGTCCAGAGAAGATGCTGACATTTGATTTCAGAGAGGCTGTGAGGACTTAGTGGGGGGTTCTGTTCCCATGGATCCATAGGATCGACTAGGGAGGAGTAAATAGTTTGTCTAGACAAGGAGGGTGGGGTGTCAGCGGAGATGGGTGGGTGTCCCCAGGAGACTGGGGAGGGTGCCTACCCTTCTCCTCCTGTTCCTTGGGACTCCCTCAGCTGGGGTCCTGGGCCTCTTCTCTTTCCCATGTGAGCTCTGCCTGGGACCTCAGTGATCACCTCTGGGAAACAGGACCTACTTACTACACCCGTGGCCCTGCCTCACCTCAAGATGATGCAGCTTGTCAAGCTCTAGCTGCCAGTGGTGAGGCCCTGGCACCTGTGAATGAGGAGATGCCCAAGACTCTTTGTCCACAGGGACAAACAGAAAGTCTTACCAGAGGCTCTAAGAGCCCAGCTGCCTGTCCCCCTAGTTGTTGAGTGACTTCAGCCAGGGCTGCACCTTTCTGAACCTCCCGGCCCTCCTCAGGACTGAAAAGACCTCCAGCTGCTCCATATGTGGGTGATCTTATGAGTCACATGGCTGCTCAGAAGGGGATAGTGTGGGAGCCATTAAGAGTGAGGATATCCCACACAAGGCAGGCCTCTCTCCTAGTGAGAGGTAGGGAGACAGGGAGTGGGTCTGTGCCACCTCAGTTGGCCCAGCAGCCACCAGGCAAACAGAGAAAAGCCAGTGTCTCCCAGAGCTCTAGGCAGTCCAGCTAGGACTGGGAGCCTCTTCTAGCTCACAGGCAAAGAGAACACCTCCCTAGATAGGTGCTTGGGTGTCATCCAGTCCAACCACCTACTTTCTCAGATGGTGAAACTAAGGCCCAGCAAGTTCCATACCTTCCCAAGGGCATAGCCTATGGGTAGCCTACTGTGAACCCCGCTCCATCCCTTTGCCTTCTATTTGTGCCCTTAACTGAAGCCACTTGGCTTTGAACTATCTCTGCTCTAGGCGGTTGCCCCCCTGAGGGTCTTAGGTCCTCCAGACCAATGGAGCTCAGGAGCCAGATCGGAGGACTTGGGAATCACATTGATCAACTCTCACCAAATCCATTTTGCCTCCAGTCCTGGGTCAAGTTTAGGGGTAGGAGCTTATTTCCAGGATTGAGCCTTCACCTCTAGATTTTTGGGAGTCAGAAGACTAGTGCAGTCCAGCCCCCACCCTATTTCACAGATGCTGAAGGGGAACACTTCCCCTCAGCTACTTAGGCTTAGCTTCTGGAGGCTGAGGTCTGAGCCATGGCAGGCACCAGGAATAAGGCACAAGGCTCTTTAGGGGAGCGTTGGAGACCCTCGCTGGTCCAAAGGGCTCCCTGTCACCCCTCAAGGCCCTTCCCTGGATGGGTAGGCCTCTGATCTCCCCTCTCTGGGCACGCCTGTGCTCGGCTGTGATCCCAAAGAAGATCTACAGATAAACCCCCTTTTAGGCGAAAAAATACTCACAAAGAGCAGCAGGGCCTCTTTTGCTTAGGAACTGCAGCATTATTGGCCGGCAAATGATTCCCAGAGAGTGGGGTCCTTCCTCCTTCCTTCCCAGAGAGAAGGGTCCCTCCTCCCGGTGGGGAACAGAGGCCCAGAGAAGGGAAAACCCCCTTGGGCGAAAGGGCCTCAGGGCCTCTCGCGTGGTCCCAGCCTTGTAGCCCCCGCCTCAGGGGTGCAACTGCCGGGCCCAGCTCCTCCAGCCCGGGCCTCCCGCCGCCGCTGCAGCCTCGAAAATCCCGGAAACCGTCCGCTCTCGGCGGGCGCAGTGGAAAAGGTGACCTCAGCGCCCGCAGCCAGCCGCCCTCACCGCGGGCCGGGCGATGAGGGGCTCCGGGCAGCAGGGGCGTCTCGGCGCCGCCCGGACGCCGGGTGAGGCCCCCTCCCCACTGCTTCTCTGCTCCTCAGACCCCACAGCCGCGCCGTCAGGGCAACAGCGCGAGAGAGGATTACCTCCCTCCCTAACCGAACCCCCTCAGCCCAGGAACGCAGGTCCCAGACCTTCCCCTCCTCCACTTAAGGGCTCCTCCTCCCCTGGCGCCTCCCGGGTGGGTTTCTGGAGCCGATGGGGCGAAGGGGGCCCGAACCATTGTACAGATGAGGAAGCTGAGTCCGGCTGTGCGCAGGCCCGGGCAAGGTCTGCGACCAGGTCTGGGTGCTTCTGCATTACCTGGGGTGTTCTGGGCCCAGTTCCCCCTCCAGCACCCACCGAACCCCGGCCCTTTTTCGTTGTCTCCTCTCCCAGTTGTCGAGGGTCTGTGTCCTACTCCGCAGAGCCGAGTCGGGGATGGGAACCACCAAGAGTGTTTTCTTCCGGACCTACCTGCTCACCCCTGGGCGCAACCTCCGGTGGGCAGCTGCTGAAAGGGGGGTGGGGGGGACGGTGGGCGCCACACCTCCCCTCAAGCCCAAGTCAGCCAGGAACGGAGCGGCGAAGGACTTCCCGGTCTCTGTCACCTTTGGCAACCCGGCGTCCTCGCCCTTGTGCCCGGTCTCCTCAAGGACGCCCGCGGTCGCGTCGGCGCCCAGAACGAAAGTCATCCTCTACGGGCTTCTTTTGAAAGCGGTCACTTGTGATTGTCCCCGGCCCAGGGCAGGCTAACGCTGGTGGTGGAGGCTCTCAGGTGGCCGCACCGGCTCTGTCTCCGTGGACCATGCCAGGAGGAGCATACCGGCACCACCGGGAACGCATCGTTCGTCCTGAGGTCCCGTGCCCCATTCTTGCTCATAGTGTCTGGATTCAAGACTGGCGACATCTGCCTTGCCTTCAGAACAGAAAATCTCGANAACAGAGAAAAGCCAGTGTCTCCCAGAGCTCTAGGCAGTCCAGCTAGGACTGGGAGCCTCTTCTAGCTCACAGGCAAAGAGAACACCTCCCTAGATAGGTGCTTGGGTGTCATCCAGTCCAACCACCTACTTTCTCAGATGGTGAAACTAAGGCCCAGCAAGTTCCATACCTTCCCAAGGGCATAGCCTATGGGTAGCCTACTGTGAACCCCGCTCCATCCCTTTGCCTTCTATTTGTGCCCTTAACTGAAGCCACTTGGCTTTGAACTATCTCTGCTCTAGGCGGTTGCCCCCCTGAGGGTCTTAGGTCCTCCAGACCAATGGAGCTCAGGAGCCAGATCGGAGGACTTGGGAATCACATTGATCAACTCTCACCAAATCCATTTTGCCTCCAGTCCTGGGTCAAGTTTAGGGGTAGGAGCTTATTTCCAGGATTGAGCCTTCACCTCTAGATTTTTGGGAGTCAGAAGACTAGTGCAGTCCAGCCCCCACCCTATTTCACAGATGCTGAAGGGGAACACTTCCCCTCAGCTACTTAGGCTTAGCTTCTGGAGGCTGAGGTCTGAGCCTTGGCAGGCACCAGGAATAAGGCACAAGGCTCTTTAGGGGAGCGTTGGAGACCCTCGCTGGTCCAAAGGGCTCCCTGTCACCCCTCAAGGCCCTTCCCTGGATGGGTAGGCCTCTGATCTCCCCTCTCTGGGCACGCCTGTGCTCGGCTGTGATCCCAAAGAAGATCTACAGATAAACCCCCTTTTGGGCGAAAAAATACTCACAAAGAGCAGCAGGGCCTCTTTTGCTTAGGAACTGCAGCATTATTGGCCGGCAAATGATTCCCAGAGAGTGGGGTCCTTCCTCCTTCCTTCCCAGAGAGAAGGGTCCCTCCTCCCGGTGGGGAACAGAGGCCCAGAGAAGGGAAAACCCCCTTGGGCGAAAGGGCCTCAGGGCCTCTCGCGTGGTCCCAGCCTTGTAGCCCCCGCCTCAGGGGTGCAACTGCCGGGCCCAGCTCCTCCAGCCCGGGCCTCCCGCCGCCGCTGCAGCCTCGAAAATCCCGGAAACCGTCCGCTCTCGGCGGGCGCAGTGGAAAAGGTGACCTCAGCGCCCGCAGCCAGCCGCCCTCACCGCGGGCCGGGCGATGAGGGGCTCCGGGCAGCAGGGGCGTCTCGGCGCCGCCCGGACGCCGGGTGAGGCCCCCTCCCCACTGCTTCTCTGCTCCTCAGACCCCACAGCCGCGCCGTCAGGGCAACAGCGCGAGAGAGGATTACCTCCCTCCCTAACCGAACCCCCTCAGCCCAGGAACGCAGGTCCCAGACCTTCCCCTCCTCCACTTAAGGGCTCCTCCTCCCCTGGCGCCTCCCGGGTGGGTTTCTGGAGCCGATGGGGCGAAGGGGGCCCGAACCATTGTACAGATGAGGAAGCTGAGTCCGGCTGTGCGCAGGCCCGGGCAAGGTCTGCGACCAGGTCTGGGTGCTTCTGCATTACCTGGGGTGTTCTGGGCCCAGTTCCCCCTCCAGCACCCACCGAACCCCGGCCCTTTTTCGTTGTCTCCTCTCCCAGTTGTCGAGGGTCTGTGTCCTACTCCGCAGAGCCGAGTCGGGGATGGGAACCACCAAGAGTGTTTTCTTCCGGACCTACCTGCTCACCCCTGGGCGCAACCTCCGGTGGGCAGCTGCTGAAAGGGGGGTGGGGGGGACGGTGGGCGCCACACCTCCCCTCAAGCCCAAGTCAGCCAGGAACGGAGCGGCGAAGGACTTCCCGGTCTCTGTCACCTTTGGCAACCCGGCGTCCTCGCCCTTGTGCCCGGTCTCCTCAAGGACGCCCGCGGTCGCGTCGGCGCCCAGAACGAAAGTCATCCTCTACGGGCTTCTTTTGAAAGCGGTCACTTGTGATTGTCCCCGGCCCAGGGCAGGCTAACGCTGGTGGTGGAGGCTCTTAGGTGGCCGCACCGGCTCTGTCTCCGTGGACCATGCCAGGAGGAGCATACCGGCACCACCGGGAACGCATCGTTCGTCCTGAGGTCCCGTGCCCCATTCTTGCTCATAGTGTCTGGATTCAAGACTGGCGACATCTGCCTTGCCTTCCGAACAGAAAATCTCGATGTTATAAAATTACTCCGTCTCCACGCTCCTAAGTCACACCTCCTGATGACCGCATGATCACTTTCTCTTTGGAGAAGCGGATCTCTATTGATGCCTTCCTTTATGAACATTTCAAGTCATGTGTGGACTTTTCGTTTTGAATCGTTTCAAACACCTGTGAGCTCAAAGAGCCTTTGGGGATAGCGCCTTGAGACACATCCCTCCCTCTCCCCTTCAAATTCTCCCTCTTCAAGTAATTTACAAATTTGTTCCTTTGGAAATAATTACTTTATTTTTGTTCTGTAGCTATTTTTTTTAACGTGTTATTTTCTTTAGAAATGTGTTTTAAAGACCAGATCCATAGGCAGGCAATAACTGCCTTGACCCAGCCAGGATCCCGTTCTTGATGCCCCCAGAAACCCAAAGCGTTCCTGCTAGGCACAGCGCAGACCCCAGGCTGTTCTGCGCTTGCCCCTAGGCATTTCAGCCTAGCCGGGAAGGTTTGAACAATTACCTTGGTTCTGAGTGGAGTCCTGAACAGTATCTGCACTGGAGGCCACATGCAGGGCCGCTAAGTAGTGGCCGCGAGTGCCTCCGCTCTCTGGGGCCCCAAGACTCGCTCAGCAGCTCCTGCACACAGATATCCAGGCCGTGTGTAGGCAGCCCGGGGGTCTCCCGCTGGCTTCTCCCGCAGGTATGCGCAGGTCCTTCGGGAATGTGCTCTGAAACAAGGGCGCTGTGCTCCAGGGACACGGTGCCAAGGAGCAGGAGGCTGGGTCCGACTCCCTCCCGGGCGCCAGTCAGGGACCCTAGTCCAGGCTCCCAGCCATTCTGGCCTTTGAGGGAACGAGGTGCCCGTTCTCCTGGGCCACTGTCCTCCTGAACCAATGGGACCGGCCTCAGCGAAAGGACAGAAGAGGAGAGGTCCCACGACAGAGGCCAGTCCCTCCAAACAGACCCGCAGGCAAGATTCATGAAAATGGCTCAAGCTTTGTTTTTCTTCCTTTTTTTCCCTCCCTTCCTTCTTTGCTGTTCGTTCTCTTTTCCCTCCCTTCATCTGTTTACCCCTTTTCTTCTTTAGCCTACTTCCTCTGCATGCTTCTTCTTCCTCTTTTCTTGCGCTCTTGCTCCTTCCCTGCTTCTCTGCTCTCTCCCTTTCCTTTGGTCAGAAGGGGTCCACATCCCAGTCTGTCTCCCTGGTAATAGAGGGAGAGGCCTTGTACTCACCAGGGGACCTCCAGGTAGCCCCCTGCAGAGCCCTGGGAGGCTTATGGGGGGCAGGGTCTCCTCCCAGCTAGCTGGGCATTCAAGGTGGCAAAGATGAATGAGGCAAAAGACTGAATCCGTGACCCAGCCAGGCGAGGCGGGCACCTCTCCTCCAGGGTGTCTTCCAACAGATGGGAGGCCAGAACGTACTGCCCCTTGCCAGAGGGAATTCACACCTGTATCTGTCCTCCCTAACACAGAAGTCCCTTCTCCTCTGCAGTATTGGGAGGGGTGGGGGCCAGGCGGTAAGTAAAGAGGAAAGAGAGAAGCCACAATCACCTTGTTCCTTAGACTCCAGGCCAGACCCAGCCTCTGCTTCCTGGGCTCCAGTCCAGTCCTTCTCCTGCTGGTCTGAGTGAGATGAAGGGTCTCGGAGCTTGGTGCCCAGTCCACCTACACCTGTGCTTCCTGCACTCTTTTGTACATGTTCCTCAGTGCCAAGCATGGGCACAGAGGCCCTGCTTGCAAATGTCCAAATGCCATGCAGGGCACACAAGGAACCCGCGATGCAAGCTCATTCCCTGTTTCCCCAAATGAAAAAACAAGAAGGGATGAACTAGATGAATACTTCTTTCCTACCAATTTTAACAGTCTAGATCAAGGGCTGAAAAACTTTCTCTAAAAGGCCAGATAAGTAGACATTTTAAGCTTTGTGGGCTGTATGGATCTGGTGTAGTGCCTCCATTCTGCCCTTGAGCATGAATGCCGCCATAGGGAACGTGTAAAGGAATGAATGTGGCTCCGTGCCAGTCTTGCTCCATATGCACATCAAAACTTGAGTTTCATCTAATTTTCATAAAATATTATGTCACAAATATTTGTCCTATCTTTGTTTGTTTCAACTATTTTAAAATGTGAAAAACAGTCTCAGTTCACAGGCCATGCAAAAACAGGCAACAGACCATAGTTGCCAATTCCTAGTCTACTAGTCTAGATGCAAATTCTCCTGATTGCCCAAATATGTGCACCTCTGTATCGGAAGGGTTACCTTATTTAAAAAACAGTTTTAATTTTTTTCCGTGAAAACACTCATTATTTTTGCAGTATTGTGGCCGTAGAAACACAAATCATTTAGTTCATGTCCTACTCCCATGTCTGAATTCTCACAATTTAAAGTCTTCCTGGTACTGATATACCTGGGCACAGGGTTGGATGCTTTACAACCATCACCTCATTTAATCCCACAATAGTCTTCAGAGTAGAAATTATTCACCCTTACTTTCCAGCTTCTTGCATACTCCTTGTGACAGTCCACTCACTCCCTTTGGTGGCAGCCCTAACAGATGCTAAAGGCTGATTCCTCTGGAGAACCCCAGCTGCTGAGAGCTCAGTGACCTGGCTGGCAGCCCTGCAAGGTCAAAGGCCAGCAAGGGTGTGAGTGCTCCCTCCAGGACCATCCTTTCCCATCTCCTCTCAATTCCAACTAAATCCCCTCCAGCTGTTGAAATGTGGGTTGGACAGGGGGCCACAGCCTTGACTTTCTGGGAGTTTCCCAAGCCCTGAGCTTTTGCAGGCCTTTGCAGCTGCCAAGTGACAAATCCTGCAAGGAATAGGCAAAAGGAAAGAATATGACAGAAAAAAGCTATTATAAATGTGTTACTTGCTAAAAGTGTTTCCAGGAAATCTTGCACAAGCGGAGGCCTCACCCTCTTCTTCTGCATCTTCAATGGCTTTTGCGCCCTCTGCTGATCAGATTGAATCCTAACCAGGCTCACTCGGATTCATCTTTCCTCTTCAAAAGGAAAAGCAACCCAGAACTTTATCTCCCTTCTATGTACCAGACGCTTGCTGGATGCTGAGCAGGAGTGAGGAGATATCCTCAGGGAGTGAAGTGATTGGAGAGAGATGGACAAATGTGTTTACAAGTGACAACAAGGTGAGGGGGAAGTGGATAGCTTCCTAGAGCAGGTGACATGATCTAAACCCCTTGAGGGGTACGGAGCTTCCAGCCACAGACGCAGCACGCTCATGCTTCTGGAGGGTGTTAGTGTTCCAGTCGGTGGCTGGCAACATGTGTCAGTATGTTTTTAAATGTTTGGATACTTTATTGCCAGCCACAACTGGCATTCAGAGACATAACAGCCCTCTGTGCTCCCTGCTTGGGGTGCCTCTCCATTCAGTCACGGGTTCCACTGTGTACTCCCCGACATGAAGTAGCCCTCAGAACCATCTGAAGAGCATGTCTTCAGTGGGGGCTTTGTCATCGTCCCCCTTACATTATCTCCTTTAATCTCACTCTGGGAAGAGGGCATTTTTACCTTTGATTTACAGGAAAGTCAGTAGAGGTAGCAGAGTAACTTCATTTGTCCAAGTGGTGAGCTGGTATTTGAACCATCATTCTGTCCATAGCACTGCAGTAACCTCTTTGGTTGGGGAGAGGGGTCCTCCACCTTCTGACTTAACCTCTGTTTTCTCTCCAAGGCCTGATTTCCACTGAGGTTTATACCAGTAGCTCCATCTGCCAAAGGTCACTTCCAGTCAGGTGTCCACAGACACGCTGAGCCCGCATCTGGATTCATCGTCTCTTGCCTCCCCACAGGCTGCCATTCCTTTTCCCTGTGCCCAGGCTGGGTGAGGGGCATCCGCTGGAGCAGCCATCAGTGTACACGTGCTTTACTGCCCGCCAACCAGGAGGGCCCAAGCGGCAGGCCCCACTCTTACCAGAGCACTCACAGCAGGCAGGGCATCCCCATTCAGCCGGCAGGGTAGCCAGTGTACTGGGCCCCTTCCATGGGCGAGCCCTGTACTGGCCCCAACCCAGATCCTCCCCAGCTGTTGGGGAGGGCATATGGGTAGAGAGGACAGAGGGTAACCAAATGTGGTGGCTTTGGGAAGGCCAGGCTGCTTTGGGAACCTGAGGAGACAATAAAGAAGGCTGCGGAGGGGACAGCTGAGTAGGTATCTGGGTGTATCTACGTGCTGAGCTCGGAGCAGGGGTTTGAGCCTTTCTGTGATGTCTGAGAAGTCACCCATTTTGAGGCTGAAGGGCTTGTTCCAGAAACAAGCTTGTTCCAAATGGTTTTACATTTGATGTTGCCCACAGCAGCTTGCCCTCAGTCAGGGAGCTACAACTTAGATGCTCCTAGTGCCCAAAGGCAGCCTGTAGACCCTGGGGCAGGTCTGAGGACCTCTGGTGTGGCCCCGTTTACAGGCCACATAACTGCTAGGAGTGTCATCGACTGAGCTGGAAATGGCACCTGCTAGTTACGCAATGCGCAGCCCCTGTCCCCCCAACCATGTCCAGCAGTCCTGCCAATTACTTGTTTCCTTCTGTTTTCATAGAACCAAATGGGGTTGAAGAGACTGTTGTCATTAAATTTTATGACATTATAGATGCCCCTTTCCCAAATGATAAGCTACAATTTGAGATCACAAAGGAAAACATATCCTGTTTTCATACTCATGTTAAAAATCTAACTTAATTTAGAAATCTACAGCCTAGCTATGTTATATTTCTGTTACAGATTAGAGCAAACTTTCTCTTGAAGTTTTGAGTAAGGGTCATATGACAGACTAAATTCTAAGACTGCCCCTTGATGTGTGTACACACCCTATGTAAGCCTTCCCCTTGAATGTGTGATAGACTGTCACTGCCCTGATTGTGTTACCTTATATGGCAAAGAGGGCTTCCCTGGTGGCTCAGATGGTAAAGAATCTGCCTGCAATGCAGGAGATGTGGGTTCAGTCCCTGGATTGGGAAGATCCCCTGGAGAAAGGAATGGCTACCCACTCCATTATTCTTGCCTGGAGAATTCCCATAGACAGAGGAGCCGGGGTCATAAAGAGTTGGACACAACTGGACAACTAACACCATATGGCAAAAGGGATTTTGCTAATGTGATTAAGGTCCCTAACTGATTGGTGATGAAATGATCGAAAGGAAGATTATTCTGGACTTGATTTAAGTAGATGACCCCTTTTAGACCTTCCTGGGGTCTGAGCAGTTCTTCTGCAGGCCTTGAAGTCAGTTGCCACATTGTGAGGGGGCACACAGGGGACCTGGGACCAGGACCCCACAGTGGCCTCAAGGAACTAAGAGCAAGGGAACAGATTCTGCTCACAGCCTGAGTGAGCTTCACAGTGGATCCATCGTCAGCTGGGCCTCCAGATGAGACCACATCCGTGATTGCTATTCTGTGAGAAGACCCAGCAGAAGACCCAGCTAAGCTCTGCCTGGACTCCCGACCCACAGACCCTGAGATAACATGTGTACATTGTGTTAAGCAACTGCATTTGCAATAATTTGTTATTCAGGAATAGAAACCAATTCAGTAAGTTACTTGTGCATGGGCCAAACCTGACTTCTGCCTCAGGAGAGAGACTACACGAGGAGAGGATACCCCTTTGGGGACCTTTGCAGAGGCCAAGTTGGGATTCCACTACTCCAAGGCACGCCTGCGAAGGGACTATCATGTGCCTCTGGTCCCCACATGCACATTGACTCCCAAGGAAGCCCCTTTGGCAGGCAGTTGGCCACAGTGTGGGCAGGACCTAGGTGGTGCTTCCTCACCTAGGGTGGAGAATGAGAGAAGTGATTCTGATCACCAGTGTCATGGTATCCTGCAACCGCCCACTCACTATGATTAAGAGTGAATCCAAGGAAGACTACACCCAGAGAAGGAAAGCTGCTCTAAGCCTCTTTGAGGCTGCAGAGCTGGCCAATGTTGCATGCAGACCCAGGGAAAACCAAGAGTGAGGCGGGGGAAGATGTGTGTCCAGTTCCTCTTTCTCCCATCCTCTGGGATCTGAGAGGCTGGATGAAGTAGCACATGGTCTTTGACTCCATTCTCAGATATCTGGCCTGGTGCAACCCGGGCCAGTCTGCTCAGTCCCCACTCCCCTATTTGAAGTTTGTTCTGTGGCTATGTCTCAGTCCCCCCAATCCAGCCCTACTCTCACAGCAAGTGTATTAACCACAGGATGCCTTCCCTCCCTCCTGGTGACAGACTTCAGTCACCAGGTCCTCCCCTCTGCCTGCTGCACCTGGACTTGAGCTCCTGGTAGGAGCCAGTTGTGGCCCATGAGACCAGACCTTTTTGTTGGCCAGGCCCTGGTCAACGTGGTTTGCATCCTGCTCTAGTTCTCTGTGTCCTCTTCTCACGCTGCCTCAGTTCAGTTGTTCAGTCGCTCAGTCGTGTCCAACTCTTTGTGACCCCATGAATCGCAGCACGCCAGGCCTCCCTGTCCATCACCAACTCCCAGAGTTCATCCAAACCCATGTGCATTGAGTCAGTGATGCCATCCAACCGTCTCATCCTCTGTCATCCCCTTCTCCTCCTGCCCTCAATCTTTCCCAGCATCAGGGTCTTTTCAAATGAGTCAGCTGTTTGCATCAGGTGGCCAAACTATTGGAGTTTCAACTTCAACATCAGTCCTTCCAATGAACACCCAGGACTGGTCTCCTTTAGGATGGACTGGTTGGATCTCCCTGCAGTCCAACAGACTCTCAAGAGTCTTCTCCAACACCACAATTCAAAAGCATCAATTCTTTGGCACTCAGTTTTCTTTATAGTCCAACTCTCACATCCATACATGACCACTGGAAAAACCATAGCCTTGACTAGATGGACCTTTTGACAAAGTAATGTCTCTGCTTTTTAATATGCTGTCTGCTGCTGCTGCTGCTGCTAAGTCACTTCAGTCGTGTACAACTCTGTGCGACCCCATAGGTGGCAGCCCACCAGGCTCCCCCCGTCCCTGGGATTCTCCAGGCAAGAACATTGGAGTGGGTTGCCATTTCATTCT
>SJYW01012604.1:78986-114046 GCA_006410735.1 Raphicerus campestris
GGGAGGGGACATGGGTAAATCTATGACTAATTCATGTTAATGTTTGGTAGAAACCAACGCAATACTATAAAGCAACTGTCCTTCAAGTAAAAATAAATTTTTAAAAAGAAAAAAAAAAAAAGAATTTCCCAGATTAAAAGGAATAAAATAAAAATAAACTTTAAGTTCTTGAAAAAAAAAAAAAATGCTGGCATGATTTTCTCCCATCCCCAACACTCCGGTCCACCTAAGCATCTTCTTGCAGAAGCTCAAGTCGCGGTCCAGAGCTGAGAGCAGGGCCGGAAGCCCAGGCTGTGGGACTCCTCTTTTGCGTCCTGGAGTCCCTGGCTGCCGAGGGACTGTCGAGTGCCTGCCAAGTGCTCTGTCAACTGTCCCCCAGCGCCCGACTCCCTCGCACAGGTCCCGCCTTAGGTTTCAGAACTGGGCATGAAGCCGGGCACTTTCTCAGGATGGGTGAGGAGAGAGAAGATGCAGATACCCCAACAGTACTGACGACTCAGCTGAGTCCTTGCTCCTTCCCTCCAGCCTCAGCTTTCTCTGCTGGGGACTTTGGACAGTTCCCCGTCCCTGAGACAATGAGAGTGAGTGGATTCCCAGAGGGTGTGAGACCAGAGGTGGCCCCAGGAGAGCCAAGCTGGCATGTGGAAGTTCCGAGGAAAAGAAGAGAGAGCTGCGGAAGGTGCTCCAGGGCTGCGCTTTCCTTCTAGAAGGCCTGTGAGGCGCCAGGCCCTAGCTGAGCACAGGTGTGACCAACCTGCCTGCGTGCAGCCCGCGCGCCCTCTGCTGGCTTCTCCCGGAGCAACAACTTAGCTCCCATCTCCCGCCTGCCCTTCTGGTGGCAGGAGAAAACAGGTTTTTCCCCCCACCCCCACAAAGAAACAAGTATTTGTTTACTTATGTATCGTGTGTGTTTTTTTTAAATCTCCGCCAAAGGCCTTTAATGTCCTTGACAACAACATTCACCAACCCCACCTTCACCACGGTGGGGAGAACTTTATGTTTTCTAGGAAGAAGTGAACTCGCTTAGTCGTGTCCGACTCTTTGCGACCCTATGGACTGTAGCCTATCAGGCTCCTCCGTCCATGGGATTTTCCAGGCAAGACTGCTGGAGTGGATTGCCATTTCCTTCTCCAGGGGACTTTCCCGACCCAGGAATCGAACCCGGGTCTCCCGCATTGCGGGCAGACACTTTACCATGGGAGCCATCAGGGATAGCTAAAAGAGGATTCTAGAACAAAGCCATCACTGCCTGTATGAGTTTCCTTTGGCTGTCATAAGAAAGCATCACAAACTTGCTGACTTAAACAGCAGAAATCTGTTTTTTGAGTGCTGGAGGTTGGAAGTCTGAAATCAAAATGTCGGCAGGGCCGTACTTCCTCTGAAGGCTCCAGGGAGGATCCTTCCTCTTCTCTTCCAACTTCTTGTGGCTGCTGATGACCCCTGACTTCTGGCTGCCTCACTCCAGTCTCAGCCTCTGTAGTTGAATAGCCTTTTCCTCTGTATGTCTGTGTCTTCATCTCCCTCCTTAGAAGCCTTCCTGTCATTGCTTTAGAGTTAACCTTCATTCATCATAACTGACTACATCTACAGAGACCCTATTTCCAAATAAAGTGACATTCACAGGTCCTGGGAGTTAGGACTACAGCACATCTCTTTGGGGAGCAGAGTTCACCCCACAACACTGCCCATATAGCACCTTTGTACAAATTACATAAAGACACTCCTTCCTTAAGGTGGGCATGGCTGCAGCAGTCAAGCACAGGCTGGGTTTGAGCCTCTCGCTTACCCCTGAGTTGGGTACCTGTGTGCAGAGAGCAAGCTGCACAGCTGTAAGCAACAGCCCTGTTCTGGAACCTCTTATTTAAATGCTTAACATCCATCCCAAGTAAAAGGTCCAGACTGAAATTTCAACTTCAGCCTGGGTCAACAGTGCTACAGAACCCAAAGGAAGACCCTGAGTGGCTCGGTCCCAAGGGTGGGGCCAAAGCAGGGTCTGCAGAAGACAAGACCATAAGTGATACGTTCTCTACAGAGAATTTAAGAGCAATAACAAAGCTGTCTAAAAGTTGGTCTCCTTTTTTTATTATCACCGTGTATCTGCTATTTTAAACAACGTCAATCATGAAACTCTCCTCCCTTACCCACATCTTATGCTGGTTCAAGTTCTAAACAACTGCTGCTATTATCATTGTTTTTATAATATATGGAAGCTTTAGGCTAGCACACACTATTATTTACCTTTTCATGAAAACTGTGGTCTGCATGGAAGTTACTTAGATAACTAGAAGTTAGGCAGTAGAGCCTGACATACATCTTGAATTTGTGAAGTTTGGGGACCATTGGTGAGCCCCAGTAGGATCACACACTCCTGAGATCAATGGTAAAGTCAGTGTCCATCCTGAAAGCAGGGTGACTGTGAAGACAAAGACAGACCTCAAGCTCCAAATCTACTTTCCGCCAGAGCACTGCCGGTCTTATTTTTTACTAGTGTTTAAACCTTACAACAGGGACTTCCCTGGTGGTTCAGTGGCTAAGACTCTGAGCTCCCAACGCAGGGAGTCTGGCTTCGATCCCTACTCAGGGAACTTAGATCCCACATGCCACGGCTAAGAGTTTGCTTGCTGCGACTAAGACCTGGCCCAGCCTAATAAATAAATAATGATAATGATAATTTTTTAAAAACTTACGACAATGAAACAGAGATCCAAGGGTAAAGTGTGACAGTCATATGTCCTGAATGGGCTGATGATTACTAGACAGGTGGGAAAATGACAGAGAACAACACACATGTACCAGCATCAGTCCCTGCTTTTAATTTGGATGAACGATAATTAGTCAACTATGTCACCTTAGTTAACCTAAGGTGTCACCAAGGAGAACAAGGTGGAGGGTGCACCAGACCTTTCTCTATTACCTGTGCAACTTACTCTGAATCTAAAATATAATTTAAAATTAAAAGTTAAAAAGGTAACTGTGGGCAAGAATAATCTCAAAAGCCAAACAGAACAATGAAATAGTGCAAAATGCAAAGTGTACTAGTTTTGTGAGTGCAGATTTATTTTGCACATGAAATATTTAACTTAAATTTATTATCCTTTTAAAATTACTCTATGTATTTTTAATTTGTTATTAAAACATAGCAGATCAATGTTTTTGTTGAATGTGATCCCCTAAAATATGTTTGTGTAAAAGTCTTAATCCATGTTAATTTTTCTTCTTATTTTATACCGTAATAATTTTTTTGGAATGAAGTTATATTAAAATTTTGCTGAGGGACTTTCCTGGCAGTCCAGTGGTTAAGAATCTGCCTGCCAATGCAGGGGACATTGGTTCAATCCCTGGCTGGGGAATATCCCCCAAATTGCACAACTCTGGTATTATTATGGCAAGCACCTCTTTGTGGGTAACTCTTGGTCACCTGGGACCACAAGTATATGGAGATCTGGGGAGAAGCTGCAGTAGATCCAGAAACACCTCCTGGCCTGGGTCTGCCTGGGTCAGGCTGGTTAATGGGGTCTCAGGAGCAGCCCTGGACCTAGCTGGCTGGTGCCTGACATGTGAGGTTCCCTTCATGGCCCTCATGTGTAAAGGGATCCATGGACACCTGCCCCCCTGCTGCTGTAAACAGCTGGCACCTCATGCATAGGCATGCCTGCATCCCTGCATCCTCACCACGCATATTTCTTCTTTTTGCTGCCTTCTACACAGCTTTGGGGCACTGGCCTTGCAGACATGATCCATTTCATTTTTGGACCTCCATCTCCCTGTATATGAGAGGAAGGATGGATTGGATTGTTCTCAAGGCTCCTACCACTTCTGACATCATTTTTGTCCTGGCCTTCTTTGTTTAGGATCTATTTCTTCATGTGTTTACTCAAGCCATGAGCCACTTAGCCACAACAATCCTAGGGTTTTGACACAATTATCTCTCTTTATGGATGAGGTTCAGCAAGGGTGGTAACTTGCTTGGTTTACCCTATAATAAGTGGCAGGGCTGAAACTGGAATCTGAGCACACTCTCAAAGCCCTCTAATCACTAGGCCACTCCGCTGGAGGCAGGAGGGAGCCCCCTGGGCCAACTGCCCACTGGTAAAAGTGAATGCCTGGTGTGGAGTGAATTACTGGAAGTGTTCAAGCAGAGGCAGGCTGATTGGTCAGGAAAGGTGTAGAAGGTCAGTAAAGGATTGGATAAGACCTGCATGTTTCAGTGGCAGCATCATATTAATAAAATGTTTCCAGTTTTGAGAGGTGTCCCAAATAGTTAGTTCTCATTGATTTGTGAGTAATTTACATTTATATAAACTTAAAATGCATCTTTTAGTATGAAAGAATGAAAATTCAAGGTTACACCTGTAACACCACCATCCTCAGTCTCTTGCCTTTTAATATGCTTTCCTGAGCAGGAAGAGGAATGAATGGAGTCACAGCCCTTTGGTCCCCAGAGGAGTAGGTCCACCTTGAATCTTCTCTGTGCCCTGTATACAACAATCATGACTCTAAGGTAGGTGTGTTAGGTATCCCTCCAATCTAGAGATCCCAGCGCCGATGATTCCACTCTGAACTTTTCAACAGCACCACGGCCTGGGGTGGCAATTTCCAGGAGCACCAGCCATGTGCCCAGTAAATTCTGAGCCCTGGAAAGTGCCCAGCAGAGGGTCCCTCAGTCTCTTTCGACTGGGATGTTTCATCATCCTGGCACTGATGTTCTCTGGCAAAGATCTTAACCCGGTCCACCACACCCTCCTTTCCTCAGTCCGTTCTCATATTTCTTGGCCAGTGTCTTTTCCCTCCTAGTTCTGATCCTACACCCCATGTTTTAGCTGTAGTTCTGAATATACATTCTATTTCTAGTAGTTACAATATCACTATTTGCTTTGAAAAGTAAACCTCAAGAGCTCTGTGGCTTAACCCACTTAAAATTTCTTTTTCATTCACGTGTTTGTCTGATGTGGATGTTCCTGGTCTATGGATGGTATTTCTTTCTCCATACAATGATTTAGGGATCCAGGCTCCTTCCTGGGAACAGTTATGGGTTAGTTGTGTACCTTGTGATATTTGATTTTTCTGCCCAGCCTTTAGCCCATGTTGATGAATGTTGCATATGCACTGGAACACAATGTGTGTGATACTGTTGTTGGCTGGGTATACGATAAGTGTCAATTAAGTCAAGTTGGTCCATATCCTCAGAGAAGGCAATGGCACCCCACTCCAGTACTCTTGCCTGGAAAATCCCAGGGATGGGGGAGCCTGGTGGGCTGCCATCTATGGGGTCGCACAGAGTTAGACATGACTGAAGTGACTTAGCAGCAGCAGGTCCATATCCTTACTGATTTGGGGCATCAAGTTTTAAGACACAAATGTTTAAATCTCCAACCGTGCATACGGATTTGTCTATTTCTCCTTTTTTTTCTATCGGTTTTGCTTCATGTATTTTGAAGTTCTGTTGTTAGATGCACACTCTTAAAGATTAAGTCCTTTTGAAGAATCAACTCCCTTATCATTATGACTTGCTCTTTGTTATCTGTGTCAATATTCCTTGTTCTGAAACATACTTTGTCTAATATCAATATAGCCACACTAAATTTCATTTGGTTTGATAGAGTTTGCATTGTACCCCTTTTTCAATTTTCAAATATGCAGCCTGTAGGCATTTCAAAATTTGAGATATAATTGACATATTAATTTCTGGTATGCAATATAATGATTTTATATTGGTATATATTGTGAAGTGATTACCACAAAAAGTCTAGTGAACATCCATCACCACACATAGTCATAAAAAGCTTTTGCCTGAGGGTTAAGACCTACTCTCTTACAAAATTTCAAATATATAATAGAGTATTAACTACAGTCACCATTCTGTACATTACATTCCTAGGACTTATTTATTTTATAATGGACGTTTGTACCATTTGACCACCATTGCCCATTTTTCCTGCTCAGTACTCCCTATTTTTGGCACCTGCGAGTCTGAGTGAACTACAGGAGTTGGTGATCGACAGGGAAGCCTGGCACGCTGTGATTCATGGGGTTGCAAAGAGTCAGACACGACTGAGCGGCTGAACTGAGCTGAACTGAATCTGTTCTCTGTATCTATGAGTTGGATTTTGTTTTTTGGTTTTTTAGATTCCACATGTAAGTGAGATCCAAAAGTATTTGTTTTTCTTTTTGATGTCAAATGCAAAAAATCATCACCAATATCAAGGAACATACCGTCTGTTTTCTTCAAAGGGTTTTATGATCTCTGGTCTTATATTCAAGTATTTAATCCATTGAGTTAATTTTGTGTATAGTGTGAGATCTAGTGGTCCAGTTTCATCATTTTGCATGCAGTTGTACAGTTTTCCCAACACCACTGAAGAGACTGTCTTTTCCCCATTGTATATTCTTGGATCTTTTGTCATAAGTTGATTGACCATATTTATAGCATAAGTTGACTCCGACTCTAGTGAAGTGAAGTGAATTCGCTCAGTCGTGTCCCACTCTTTGCGACCCCATGGACTGTAGCCCACCAGGCTCCTCCCTCCATGGGATTCTCCAGGCAAGAGTACTGGAGTGGGTTGCCATTTCCATCTCCAGGGGATCTTCCCGACCCAGGGATCGAACCCAGCTCTCCTGCATTCCAGGCAGACACTTTAACCGACTCTTGTAATCACTATTCTTTTCTGTGTATCTATGTGTGTTTTTATACCAATACCATACTATTTTAATTACTGTACCTTTGTAATTCAGTTTGAAATCAGGAAGCATTATGACATCAGCTTTATCTTCTTGGTCTTTTGTAGTTCCTTATAAATTTTAGGACTGATAGTTCTATTTCTCTGAAAAATACCATTGAAATTTTGTTAGGGATTGCATTGAATCTGTAGGTTACCTTGGGTAGCATGGCCATATAAGAACTGTTAATTCTTTCAGTCCCTGAGCACATCATATCTTTCCATTTATCTGTGTCTTCTTCAACTTTTTTCATTAATACCTTTTGGTTTTTAGTATACAGGTTTTTCACCTCTTTGATTATGACCAACATAGACAGCATATTAAAAAGCAGAGATATTACTTTGTCAACAAGGGTCCGTCTAGTCAAGGCTATGGTTTTTCCAGTGGTCATGTATGGATGTGAGAGTTGGACTATAAAGAAAACTGAGTGCTGAAGAATTGATGCTTTTGATCTGTGGTGTTGGAGAAGACTCTTGAGAGTCCGTTGGGCTGCAAGAAGATCCAACCAGTCCATCCTAAAGGAGATCAGTCCTGAGTGTCCACTGGAAGGACTGATGCTGAAGCTGAAACTCCAGTACTTTGGCCACCTGATGCGAAGAGCTGACTCATTGGAAAAGACCCTGATGCTGGGAAAGATTGAGGGCAGGAGGAGAAGGGAACAACAGAGGATGAGATGATTGGATGGTATCACCGACTCAATGGACATGGGTTTGGGTGGACCCCGGAAGTTGGTGATGGACAGGGAGGCCTGGCATGCTGCAATTCATGGGGCCACAAAGAGTCGGACATGACTGAGTGACTGAACTGAACTGATTTCTATGTGTTTTATTATTTTTCATGCAAATTATAAATGGGTTTTTTTCCCCTTCATTTCTCTTTCTGTTAGTTCATTATTAGTGTATAAAAAGCAACAGATTTCTGCATGTTGACTTTGTATCCTGCAATCTTACTGCATTTATTAGTTCTAATCATTTTTGGGTGGAGCCTTTAAGGTTTACTGTATATGTTATTTGCAAATGGTGACAGTTTTATTTCTTCATTTCCAATTAGATGTCTTCAATTTTGTTACCTAGTTGCTGTGACTAGGAGCCTATCTATGTTTTGATATTTAAGTGAATTTCTTATATACAATGCATAGTTGAGTCTTGTTTTTATATGTATATCTCTGCCTTTTGGCATGAGTGTTTAAACCATTCACATTTAATGTAATCATCCATATGGCTGCATTTGTCTCTGCCATACTGATTTTTTTATTTGCTCTTTGTTGCTTTTTTGCTTCTTTCCATACCTTCATTTAGAAAGAATACTTTTTATGATTTCATTTTGTCTCCATACTTATCTTATTAGATAAATCACATTTATTTGTTGATTTACTCTAGGGTTTACACTGATCATAGTCTATATTCAAATAATATTTTTCATATATAATATATAAACCTTGCAATAGTCAACTTGTATTTCCTTCCTCCCACCCAATATTCTGTGCTATTCTTATCAGACGTTTTAATTCTACATGTTATAAACCCCAAAATACATTGTCGCTTTTTGCTTTAAATAGCACTCTTTTTAAAAACTTTTTAAATTGGAAAATGTGTTCCACATTTATTCACGTATTTGCCATTTTGGATAGTCTTCATTTCTCTTGTGGAGAAACACAGTTTTGGGCTGGCATCTCTTTCTTTATTCTTGAAACAATTCCTTTAACATTTCTTGTTGTAAAAATCTGCTAGCAATAAGTTATCTCAACTTTTGTTTCTTTTTTGAAAGATATTTTCACTGAGTATGGAGTTCTGGGTTAACATTTTTTTCAGTACTTAAAAATACTGTTTTATTATCTTCTGAACTGCACGGTTTCTGAATAAAANTTTCTTTATTCTTGAAACAATTCCTTTAACATTTCTTGTTGTAAAAATCTGCTAGCAATAAATTATCTCAACTTTTGTTTCTTTTTTGAAAGATATTTTCACTGAGTATGGAGTTCTGGGTTAACATTTTTTTTTTCAGTACTTAAAAATACTGTTTTATTATCTTCTGAACTGCACGGTTTCTGAATAAAAATTTGTCATTCTTACTTTGCTCTTGTAATAAGTCTTTTTTTCTCTAGCTGCTTTATAAGATTCTCTCTTTATCACTAGTTCTCAACAATTTGATAATGTGTGACGTTCTTTGTTTCTTCTGTTTGGAGTTTGTTAAGCTTCATGGATATTTGGGTTTCCCATTTTTCTCAGATTTGGAAGTGTTCAAGTATCATTTCTCTAAATATTTTTCTTCCTTTTCTCTCCTTTGAGTACTCTAATTACAAATCTGTTAGATTACTCAGTATTGCAACACAACTCAGTAAAGTTCAGTTCTTTTCTTTCAGTCTTGTTTTCTCTCTATGTGCTTTATTTTGAATGGTTTCTATTGCTACAGCTACGAGTTCACTGATTTATTCTTCTGCAGAATCTAGTTTGCTTTTAATTCCATCTAGTTTATTTTTCATTTCAGTATCATATTTTTAATCTCTGTAACTTTCACTTGGATCTTTTTTTCCTCTTCTAGTTTTACTGATATACATTTAAGGTATACAGAAAAATGATTTGGCTTACATACATCTTGAAATGTACTTGGGGCTGTTTTATATCTTTTATTTTTCCTCGTTATGTTCACATTTTTCTTTATTGCCTTGAACATAGATACAAGATTTATCATTGTTTTACTATGTTTATCTATTAACTCCATTATCTCTGTCATTTCTCAGTCTGTTTCTGAGTTTTATTTTTATGGGAATATAATTGCTTTTTAGTGTGGTGTTTCTGCTGTACAGTGAAGTAAATCAGCCATATGCATCCATATATCCCCTCCCTTTTGGACCTCTCTTCCACCTCCCCCATCCCTACCATCTAGATCATCACAGAACACCAAGCTGAGCTTCCTGTGCTTTATAGCAGGTTCCCACTAGCTATTTATTTTACACATGATCGTGTATATATGTCAGTCTTAATCTCCCAGTTTGTCCCACCCTCTCCTTTCCCTGCTGTGCCCACATGTCCATTGTCTATGGTCGCACCTCTATTCTTGCCTTGGAGATAGGTTCATCTGTGCCATTTTTCTACATCTTACATTTATTTGTTAATGTACAACATTTGCTTTTTTCTTTCTGACTGCCTTCAGTCCGTATGACAGATTCTAGGTCCCTTTACATCTCTACAAATGACTCCATTTCATTCCTTTATTGGCTGAGTAGTATTCCACTGTATGTATGCACCAGATCTTCTGTATCCATTCATCTGTCATTGGACATTTAGGTTGTTTCCATATCCTGGCTATTGCAGATAGTGCTGCAATGAACACTGGGGTACATGTGTCCTGTAGAATTTGGTTTTCTCAAGGTGTATGCCCAGTAGTGGGACTGCTGGGTCATATGGTAGTTACATGTTCAGTTATTTAAGGAACTTCCATACTGCTTTCTGTAGTGGCTGTATCAGTTCACATTCCCACCAACAGTGTCTTTATCATATTGAAGTAGTTTACCTCTGTGCCTACTTTCTGGATAGTTTTTATCATAAATGAGTGTAGAATTTTGTCAAAAGCTTGTTCTGCATCTATTGAGATGATCATATGGTTTTCATTCTTTAATTTGTTAATATGGTGTATCACTTTGAATGATTTGCATATACTAAAGAATCCTTGCATTCCTGTGATAAATCCCACCTGATCATGGTACATGATCCTTTTAATGTGTTGTTGGATTCTCTTTGCTAGTATTTTGTTAAGAATTTTTGCCTCTATTCATTATGATACTGGTATGTCATTTTCTTTTTTGTGTGATGTATTTGTCTGATTTGGTATTAGGGTGATTATGGCCTCATAGAACAAATTTGGGAGTATTCCTCCTTCCATTTTTGGGAAGAGTTTAAGAGGGAAAGGTGTTAGCTAAAGACCATATACAATAAATTCAGAGCAAACATCATTCTCAGTAGTGAAAAACTGAAAGCATTTCACCAAAGATCAGGAACAAGACTAGGATGTCTAATCTGGCCACTCTTATTCAACATAGTTTTAGAAGTCTTAGCCACAGCAATCAGAGAAGAAAAAGAAATAAAGGAATATAAATTGGAAAAGAAGAAATAGAACTGTCACTGTTTGCAGATGACATGATACTATATATGGAAAATGCTAGAGATGCTACAAGAAGACTGCTGTAGCTAATCAATGAATTCAGCAAAGTTGCAGGATACAAAATTAATGCACAGAAATTTCTTGCATTCCTATACACTAACAACAAAAGAGCAGGAAAAAAATTAAGGAAACAATTCAATTTACCATCACAACAAAAAGAATAAAATACTTAGGAATAAACTATCCAAGGAGCCAAAAAACCTTGTACTCAGTCTGTTTCTGTTAAGTAATTTTTCTCCTGGCCATGGGCCATGTTTTCTCGCTTCTCTGCCTGTCTGGTAACTTGTGTTTGAACATTCCATACTGTGGATTTTACAGTGTTCTTTCATGCTGGGTACTGTTGTTGTTGTTGTTGTTGTTGTCATCTAGTTGCTGAGTCATGTCCAACTCTTTGCCACCCCATGCACTGTAGCCTGCCAGGCTCCTCTGTCCATGATATTTCCCAGACAAGAATACTGGGGTGGGTTGCCACTTCCTTCTCCAGGGAATCTTCCTGATACAGGGATTTAATCTGTGTTCCTGTATTGGCAAGTGGATTCTTTGCCACTGAGCCATGTGGGAAGCCCTGCTGGATACTGTTACATTATTTTAAAGAGTGTTGTTCTGGTAGCAGTTACTTTCAGATCAATTTGATAATTTTGAGGTTTATTTTTAAAACTTATAGGGGTTTCAGAGTAGCTCTTATTCTGGGGAAAAATTCAGCCCTACTATTAGCCCTGGCCCTTATGTATATGCTACTCAATCCCCCAGGCATTATTAGGAGGCCTGTGGGAACACAAACTATTCCCACCCTTACCTAAACCCCAGGAATTGATCTGTTTATTGGTTTGGGGGATTCCTTTCCTTGGTGAAAACATGCACAAGTACTCTAATAAAGCTTCAACAGGATCCTTCTGCAGATGTCTGGAACTCTATAATACAATCCTTTTCTAAATTTTGTCTGCAAATTTCTAACCTTTCAACTTTCCCAGAACCCAATATCTGTTTCTTTAACTCAACAATACTTCTGAGTATTGGGGGTTTTCCTGTCTTCTCTTACATTGCTCTTTGGAAGTTGATTCCAGGCAGCAAGTTTGGACAATTATAGGGCTCACGTCATTTGCTTCCTTTGTTTCTCAGTCCTACGCTACCTGATTTCCAATGTCTGAAAACTATTGTTTCAGATATTTTATCTGGTTTTCTAGTTTTTATGGCCAGAGGGCAATTCTCATAGCATTTAATCTTTCATAGACAGAAGTACAAGTCATCCATTGAGTTCTTAATTTCAGTTATCATAGTTTTCAATTCTAGAATTTCCATTTGATTATTTTTAATAGTTTCCAGTTCTCTGAAGAAAAAAAACACCTCTATATTCTCATTGGATGTATTGAAGACATGAAATATGAAACAATTATTTTAAAGTCCATGATTGATAATCCTAGTATCTGGAACATCTGTGGAACCGTCTTCAGTCTTATTTTGCTTCTTTTAATTTTTGGTTAATTATTGTCATTTTAAATGCCTGCCTACATTTGGTTGATTGCCAGTTATCTGTGGTTTAAAAATAACAGAGATAATTTGAGACTTTGGATTCCTTCTCATGCAGAGAGGATTTACTCTTACTTTGTCAGGCAGTTTGTAAGGGATGGAGTGTAAGCCTTCAGGGACCAAGCTGAGATTCTGGGTGCTAGATAGGTCCCCTCTCCTTGATCAACTTTGAATGACAGTTGTTGCTCCCCAGGCCCATGGAACCACCAACAGTCTCATTGAGCTTCTCAGCCTCTGCAGCAGCAGCATTTCTTTCTGGCAAATATCTTGGGGAGAAAATGTGCCAGATGTTGGGTTCCCCTAACTGCACTTCCTTTCTCCCTACAATGATGTCAAAAGATGTGACTTTGGATTTTGTCCAGATTTTCTAATTGTTCTTGGTTGTGAGGGTTAGTTTGAAACAAACTGGTTCACCATTATAGAAAATGAAACTCAGTTTTGATTTCTTTTAATAAAATTTTTGAGGCTAAGAGGGCAGAAATTATGCCCAGTGATGATATCTACTCGACTAAAATCTTTCTGGTAGTCAGAGCTGACTCTAATTCCCTGAACAGTGAGATCATAAAGATGACTCTACCCAAATAGCTAGGGTGGATAGCCCCCTTGATGAAGCCAGACAGTAGCATTCTTAAACTAAAACATTTCAAGCAGAAGAGATTTACTACCATGACATGTGCAAGTAAGTTACTGAAAAAGGAAATAATGTTCACCCATGGTAATATGGGTGTTTGGGGGGAAAGTGCTTATAATATTAATATCCAGGAAAAATCATTATAATGGTAGTTTCTAGCATATCCAGAAAATGAATTTTCTAAGGCTATAAGTCTTTTCTGTCCATACCTGTCTATTAAACTCTAGACCCCTTTTTTCCATTGCCTCCAGTATCCTCTCCCTGGACGTCCAACAGCACCTCAGACTCAAGAGTCCAGGCTAAACTTCCTCTCTTCTCTGCCCTCTAAATCTTTGTTTTTCAGAGAAAAATTTCTGAGGTGAAACTATTTTAATAGAGGCTACATCTGGAGAGTTTAACTGTGGAACGCGAGAGGGACGGAAGGCAAGGACTTATGCTTTTTGTCTTTTACTCCTCCTATAACCTTGAAAAAAAATTAACTAGCAATATCATCCTTAAAATAAAAAGAACATGTTCTGTAGTATACACTCTCACGGCCAGTAAGGAAAGAACATTAGCATCCTTCTAGATGACTGCTCCCACCCCTCCCTGTCCGCTTGACACCAGGCCCTCTTTCCAACCCCACCATCACACGTGTATGAAGAATGTAGCCACCGCCAGGGCCTTCCAGCCTTCCCATCCCACTCCAGTCTACTCCATTCTGATTTGAATTCTCTTTTTATTTGTCTCAAATGCATAGCCGAGAATCTCATGAGGGTGAAGAATGAAGGGGGCATGAGGCCCCAAGNCTGCCAGGCTCCTCTGTCCATGATATTTCCCAGACAAGAATACTGGGGTGGGTTGCCACTTCCTTCTCCAGGGAATCTTCCTGATACAGGGATTTAATCTGTGTTCCTGTATTGGCAAGTGGATTCTTTGCCACTGAGCCATGTGGGAAGCCCTGCTGGATACTGTTACATTATTTTAAAGAGTGTTGTTCTGGTAGCAGTTACTTTCAGATCAATTTGATAATTTTGAGGTTTATTTTTAAAACTTATAGGGGTTTCAGAGTAGCTCTTATTCTGGGGAAAAATTCAGCCCTACTATTAGCCCTGGCCCTTATGTATATGCTACTCAATCCCCCAGGCATTATTAGGAGGCCTGTGGGAACACAAACTATTCCCACCCTTACCTAAACCCCAGGAATTGATCTGTTTATTGGTTTGGGGGATTCCTTTCCTTGGTGAAAACATGCACAAGTACTCTAATAAAGCTTCAACAGGATCCTTCTGCAGATGTCTGGAACTCTATAATACAATCCTTTTCTAAATTTTGTCTGCAAATTTCTAACCTTTCAACTTTCCCAGAACCCAATATCTGTTTCTTTAACTCAACAATACTTCTGAATATTGTTGGGTTTTCCTGTCTTCTCTTACATTGCTCTTTGGAAGTTGATTCCAGGCAGCAAGTTTGGACAATTATAGGGCTCACGTCATTTGCTTCCTTTGTTTCTCAGTCCTACGCTACCTGATTTCCAATGTCTGAAAACTATTGTTTCAGATATTTTATCTGGTTTTCTAGTTTTTATGGCCAGAGGGCAATTCTCATAGCATTTAATCTTTCATAGACAGAAGTACAAGTCATCCATTGAGTTCTTAATTTCAGTTATCATAGTTTTCAATTCTAGAGTTTCCATTTGATTATTTTTAATAGTTTCCAGTTCTCTGAAGAAAAAAAAAACACCTCTATATTCTCATTGGATGTATTGAAGACATGAAATATGAAACAATTATTTTAAAGTCCATGATTGATAATCCTAGTATCTGGAACATCTGTGGAACCGTCTTCAGTCTTATTTTGCTTCTTTTAATTTTTGGTTAATTATTGTCATTTTAAATGCCTGCCTACATTTGGTTGATTGCCAGTTATCTGTGGTTTAAAAATAACAGAGATAATTTGAGACTTTGGATTCCTTCTCATGCAGAGAGGATTTACTCTTACTTTGTCAGGCAGTTTGTAAGGGATGGAGTGTAAGCCTTCAGGGACCAAGCTGAGATTCTGGGTGCTAGATAGGTCCCCTCTCCTTGATCAACTTTGAATGACAGTTGTTGCTCCCCAGGCCCATGGAACCACCAACAGTCTCATTGAGCTTCTCAGCCTCTGCAGCAGCAGCATTTCTTTCTGGCAAATATCTTGGGGAGAAAATGTGCCAGATGTTGGGTTCCCCTAACTGCACTTCCTTTCTCCCTACAATGATGTCAAAAGATGTGACTTTGGATTTTGTCCAGATTTTCTAATTGTTCTTGGTTGTGAGGGTTAGTTTGAAACAAACTGGTTCACCATTATAGAAAATGAAACTCAGTTTTGATTTCTTTTAATAAAATTTTTGAGGCTAAGAGGGCAGAAATTATGCCCAGTGATGATATCTACTCGACTAAAATCTTTCTGGTAGTCAGAGCTGACTCTAATTCCCTGAACAGTGAGATCATAAAGATGACTCTACCCAAATAGCTAGGGTGGATAGCCCCCTTGATGAAGCCAGACAGTAGCATTCTTAAACTAAAACATTTCAAGCAGAAGAGATTTACTACCATGACATGTGCAAGTAAGTTACTGAAAAAGGAAATAATGTTCACCCATGGTAATATGGGTGTTTGGGGGGAAAGTGCTTATAATATTAATATCCAGGAAAAATCATTATAATGGTAGTTTCTAGCATATCCAGAAAATGAATTTTCTAAGGCTATAAGTCTTTTCTGTCCATACCTGTCTATTAAACTCTAGACCCCTTTTTTCCATTGCCTCCAGTATCCTCTCCCTGGACGTCCAACAGCATCTCAGACTCCAGAGTCCAGGCTAAACTTCCTCTCTTCCCTGCCCTCCAAATCTTTGTTTTTCAGAGAAAAATTTCTGAGGTGAAACTATTTTAATAGAGGCTACATCTGGAGGGTTTAACTGTGGAACGCGAGAGGGACGGAAGGCAAGGACTTTTGCTTTTTGTCTTTTACTCCTCCTATAACCTTGAAAAAAAATTAACTAGCAATATCATCCTTAAAATAAAAAGAACATGTTCTGTAGTATACACTCTCACGGCCAGTAAGGAAAGAACATTAGCATCCTTCTAGATGACTGCTCCCACCCCTCCCTGTCCGCTTGACACCAGGCCCTCTTTCCAACCCCACCATCACACGTGTATGAAGAATGTAGCCACCGCCAGGGCCTTCCAGCCTTCCCATCCCACTCCAGTCTACTCCATTCTGATTTGAATTCTCTTTTTATTTGTCTCAAAGGCATAGCCGAGAATCTCATGAGGGTGAAGAATGAAGGGGGCATGAGGCCCCAAGCATAGCTCCTGACATAGAAGTTCTACAACAAATACTGTGAGGAGGACCCTGGACACATCCTCCAGGGTCCCTGTTCTTACAATGCCCTCTTAAAGCGGTCCTTACTCAGCCTTCAGGCTTCTCAGTTGGCTTAAGGGTAAAGAATCCACCTGCCTCTGCAGGAGATGCGGGTTCTATCCCTGGGTCATGAAGATCCCCTGGAGGACATAGCAACCCACTCCAGTATTCTTGCCTGGGGAATTCCATGGAAAGAAGAGCCTGGCAGGCTACAGTCCATGGGGTCACAAGGGAGTTGGACACAATTTAGTGACTAAAACAACTCAGCCTTCAGCAGTCAGCTAGGGCCTGCCTGCTTTGTGGTCTGGCAGCACAACTGGGGCAGCATCCTTCCAGCGCATGGTATGCATAATAATCACCTCCGAAGATACCCCTGTCCTAAGCTCCAGAACCTGTGATTATGTTAGCTTACATGGCAAAAGAGACTTTCCAGATATGGCGGAGTTGAGGCTCTTGAGGTGAAATTTTCCTGGATTATCCAAGTGGGCTCAGTGTAATTCCAAAGGTCCTTACAATATGGAGGCAAGAGAGTCAAAGAAGCAACATGATGACAGAGGCAGAGATTGGAGTGGTTCTTTCCTCTAGAATCTGGAAAAGGCAAGGAAATCGATTTCCCCCCAGAATGAACCAGTCCTGCTGACTCCTTGATGTTTTAGCCCTGAGAAATTGATTTCACACTTTTGAGCTTCAGAGCTATAAGACAGTAAATGTGAGTCATTTAAGTCACTGAAAAAAAGTGAAAGTGTTAGTCGCTCAGTTGTGTCTGACTCTTGGTTACCCCATGGATTGTAGCCTGGCAGTCCCTTCTGTCCATGGAATTCTCCAGGCAAGAATAGTGTGGGATTGAGCCCACATCTGCAATGGCAGGTGGATTCTTCACTGCTGAGAAGAATCCGAGATTTTTCACTACCAGAGAAGTCCCATTAAGTCACTAAGTTTGTGTTATTAGGTTGCTGTAAACATAACTGCAGTTTCAGACTGTGAATTTTTAGTCATTATAACTAGTCTCAAACACTCATTAAATAGGAACCATTACAATCAACACATTTTTGCCAATGAAAAATAAGTTTGTTTATTCCTGCAGCATAAAAATCTGTGCTTCAGGATTCAACGAACTTTTGGAAAGCATTTTCTGCCTCCTGCTGATTGTGGAAGCATTTTCCTTGCAAAAAGTTGTCGAGATGTTTGAAGAGGTGGTAGTCGGTTGGCAAGAGGTCAGGTGAATATGGCAAAAATGCGTAGCCCAATTGACTCAACTTTTGAAGCGTTGGTTGTGTGATGTGTGGTTGAGCATTGTGGTGCAGAAGCATTGGGTCCCTTGTGTTGACCGATGCTGGCTGCAGGCATTGTAGTTTTCAGTGTGACTCATTGGTTTGCTGAGCATACTTCTCAAATGTAATGGTTTCACTGGGATTCAGAAAGCTTTAGTGGATCAGATGGGCAGCAGACTACCACACAGTGACCATGACCTTTTTTGGTGCAAATTTGGCTTTGGGAAGTGCTTTGGAGCTTCTTTCCAATCCAGTCATTGAGAGGGTCATCACCAGTTGTTGTATAAAGTGCACTTTTTGTTGTACATCACAATCCAATTGAGAAATGGTTCTTTGTTGTTGCATAGAATAAGAGAAGTCACTTCAAAATGACAATGTTTTTGATTTTCAGTCAACTCATGAGGCACCCACTTACTGAGATTTTTCACCTTTCCAGTTTGCTTCAGATGCTGAATGACCATAAGATGGTTGACCTTGAGTTCTTTGGCAACTTCTTTATAAGAGGATCAGCTTTGATGATCCTCTCAGTTTGTTGTCAACTTCCCATGGCTGGCCACTGTGCTCCTCATTTTCAAGGCTCTTGTTTCCTTTGCAAAACTTCTTGAACCACCTCTGCACTATACATTCATTAGCAGTTCCTGGGCCAGATGCATTGTTGATATTGTGTTATCTCCACTCCTTGACAATCCATTTTGAACTCGAAGAAGAAAATTGCTCAAGCTTGCTTTTTGTCTGACATCATTTCCCTAATTTAAAATAAATACAAAATAAACAGCAAGTAATGTCATTAGCAAAAGTACATAAAACGAGAAATGGGCATTAAAAATGATGTATAACACAACCATATTTATTTAAGAATGCATTCTAATATCAAATGGCAATGCTCAACAGTGCAAAGCCACAATTACTTTTGCACCAACCTATTAATTTTGTTACCAGCAACGGGAGATAGTACAGGGTCACAGCTAGAGCTGAACAGTGCACCACACCATCTTCCCGGTGGTTTGCTGAAGGGACAATGGTCCATTTTCCTTAGGTCATAGGTCCATATTTGATTTATTTGAAAAGATCAATGCAAAGCCTGCTGAATTCAGTCAATAGCTGACATCGAAAAGGTCAAAATCTGTCCTACTCCACAGTTTCATGATTGTCATGATATCATTTTTAATCCAGAAATACCTTTGAAAGTTGCTTTCATACCTATGATTGATCATGAGTCAGGCCTGGGACCTGAGACCCTTTGATGCATGCTGCAATGCTTGCCCCTGGACACACCTATCCTCGAGCTAGAAAATACAAAGAAATTATATGAGAGTGAAAATAACAGTGCATGTGCAGTTGGGGCAAATTCTGGACCAAAAGAAAAAAATCCCAACTGCTATTTCTGAAGAGCCAGAAGCAAAAACTGGGTGTTGGGAGCAAAATAGGGTGCTGGGCATGCCCCCAGCACTTAAGACCACAAAGGGGTGAGCAAATCACCTAAGCCACCCCTCCAGCCTGACCCCTACCCTCACCCCATACAAGGAATGAGCTTGCCCACCCTGCCCTGCTCCTGCTCTGGGAGCAAGGGAGAGAACTTATTTCTTGTTTTTGCTCCCTCCTGTAGCTGGCACAGGAACCCCAGTAAAGCCTTGCCTGAATTTCTTGCCACTTCCCTAAGAGGGCATAATTTCCCTGACCCTAGGTGAGAGGTAGCTCTACTACAAGTTACCCCACAGGGACTAGTGACTCTTCTTGGGTAAAGAGTACTGAGGCACATAGGGAGGTAGAGGCTGGGATTGGTCTGAGAGACGGGGAATAGCACGTGACTGCAGAGAAGTGAGTGGCTCTGGAGAAGTAGAAATACTGTCGGGAGTTGGGGCAGCCTGGTGATCCCCTCTGAGAGATAGGAGATCATAGAAGGGGGTCATATGAATGTCAGGAAAGCTTCTGGTTCCCCACGTTTTGGGTTACAAGAGCTATATAGGGCAGGGTTTTGGTAAAGAACCTTGAAAGCCTGAACATAGGAAACTTCAGTCCACTTTCCCATCCTGCAGCAATAAAGATCCAATTGCAGAATGGTATTATAATTTAGAGACCTTTTTTCAGGCTATTTTTCTCCATTTCCCAACAAACAACTTAAGTTTTTCCTTTCTAAGCCCTTCTATTAAAAAAAAATTCCAGTTCTTAAAGATACACTTCAGAGGTGTTTCTTCTGGCTTGGAGAGGGATCCTCCCATGTCAGTTAACTTGCAACTGAGAACAAGAAAGTTCTACAAATGGAATCTGGTGTTCCAGAAATATTTACCAGGAGGAATTAACCTGAAGGGGTTCAGAGTATCCCTCAAATTCCTTTCAAACCTGATGGGGTTTCAAGCATTCTCTACTCTGCTATCAAGATGTCTCTGGTCTTCCTTAGTGCCTTGCCCAAGCTATCCCCCAATGTGGCTGGCAGTTGTGGTGGGGGCAGGGGGGACATTTGAATCATTGCAGACTGGTTGCCAGGATTTTCCTTTGGAAGGATCCATTGTCTACACAGCTATGTCCTACGATAAGTCTTCCTACACTGGGGTGTATTGCTCATGATTGAGCATCTACAGAGTTTTTAATTTGGGCTTCTGGGTAGTAGCCAGCCAGATAGGCTGTTCATAACAATACATAGGCTGTCAAAGCCTGGAGTGAAGGAGTCCAATAGATACAAAGAGGGACCTTTGGAGAAATTGAAGCTGGATGTTATGGAAGATGGCACAGGGTTCAAGGGTGGAGGCTGGGAGACAAAGAAATTCTCATAGTAAATTTTGGGCATTGAGTAAAGTAAGAGACTAAATAGCAGAAGAACCCAAAATGCTTTGCCCTATATGTCTGGCAGCTAAGATAGAATTGGGAATCGTCTGACAATTTTGTCTGACATAGACAGCACCGAATTTGNTGAGTAAAGTAAGAGACTAAATAGCAGAAGAACCCAAAATGCTTTGCCCTATATGTCTGGCAGCTAAGATAGAATTGGGAATCGTCTGACAATTTTGTCTGACATAGACAGCACCGAATTTGGCAGAGCAGGGACACAGTTTAGGAATGATGTCCAAGAAGTCCTCCCCTAAAAGGGCATGGAGATATAAAGTGAGAAAGATACCTTGTCGTGAACGTAAAGCGCAAAAGAAAAGTATAGTGGAGGATTCCACACTGGACAGTGAGAGCGAGAGAAACCTCATGGGCTCCTTCACGATGGGAAATCACATTTTCACCAGGTCCCAAAGGACAGCATCAGCTGTCAGTCAAGTGATTATTATTTGAATCTTTGTGACCTGGGGAATACCCTTGCCATCCCCACCTTTGGGGGGAAGACTTAGTGCAATAGGAGAACAGAATTTATGCCCCGTGGGTATTGAAAATAGAGCAAAGCAGAGAGTGAGAGAAAGTGGGCAAGAAAGACAGTCAGGGACCTCAAGCTGCAGTTGGGCAAGGCCTGTAGTTTACCTTGAGTTCTTGAGTTTTGGCACCAAATNGTAAAGGAAGGATGGAGGATGACTCCTGGTTTCTGATTTGAACTTACAGATCAAAAGAGGTTCTTTAACTTAGTTAGAAGGAAAAGCAATTTGAGGGAAAGAGAGAATCCAGTTTTAGAATGTTGAGTTAGAGGTACCTGTTTGACAAGCAAGTAGAAGGGGCTAATAAACTGTTGGAACATAGGAGGGAGATGTGGGATGTATGTAAACCGAAGACACTCTTAGAGTGTTATTAAGATCACAGTCTCATAGCTTGTATGTGGATGTGCTATATCCAGAGGCTTTTAAACTCTCCACCTTCATTCCTCAGAATTTGTTAAAAGGAAACTAAACAGGGAATCCCTTTAAAAACACACATATTAAAGGCTCTTTACATAGCGTAAATCTTTATTGTTCATGGTTAAGCTTGGAAACACTCAGATTCATAGTGGTCTTTTCTAAGAACACTGCTTCCCGGGTTCTTTTCCAGGATGGAAGATTTGTAGCATGTGTAGTGTTGCAGTCAAGAATTTCCATCCACATTCAACCTACATCTCTTTTGTCTGGTTAAGCCCATTGCTTTCAGTTCTTATTCTCACTGGAAATAATTTCTTACTGTTAGCTTACACAGTAAAGTTTATTACTTTAAACCTGTGATTGAACATTTCCAAACATATGGATGAAAAATTTTAAATGCATTTGTCAATATGTTTCCAAATCTCAACTACAATTAACATTCTACATTAATTTCTCATACCCCTCTTTCCCATTGCCCACTCCTTGCCTGCCATAATGGACTTGTTTGCATTTCTGGCAGGCCCAAGGCCTTATTTTTACTAACTGTTTCTTTATAATGACTGGAAGTAAATTGACATGCAATTTAACATTAAGAGCAAAAATAGATCACTTCCTTTCTCTTGTGTCATAGTTTATTCATCTGTAAAACAAGAAGGTTGTGATAGGAAATAGATTACAAGAATGGAACCCCTGGATTCCCAGGGGGCTCTCAGTGATGTAAACAAGAATAACTAAGCTAATAAAATGGAACTTTTGCCCACAAAAATGCTACAGAAGGAATAAACATTTACTAAGTACACATGTACTTAGGTTTATGTTTCCTTGAGGTTGCATAATAAAGTAGGTATTTCCATTTTCAAATGAAGAACTAGCACACAGAGAGGGAGATAACTTTCCTAAGGCAGAATTGGCGTTTTACAAAACTAAATAAAACAAAAACTCAGGTTTCTTTGCTCTTAAATGGAATTATATCAACTTAATAATTTAGCCAGGATTATCCAGTTAACTGGAGAAGGAAATGGCAACCCACTCCAGTATTCCCAGTGCTGGAAATCCTATGGACAGAAGAGCCTGGCAGACTCTTGGCATTCCATGAAGTGGCAAAGAGTCAGACACGACTCACTGATCAAACAATCAGTTACAGAGGGAAAAAAGGAAAAAGAACTGGACTTTTGTTCTATAGATATGACTCATAGGGAAGGCATACAATTATGTGTATCTTTCTCAATAAGGTTAGAAATATATGGAATAGTTGTTTTCTAAAGCAAGGACCTACCCTCTCAAAAAAAATCCTAGGATTCCAAGAAAACCTTTTGATACACAGTATGTGCATTGATAACTAGCTGCCACAAGGTGGCACAATTTCTCAGTAAATGCAATGAGGTTGCACGCATGCGTGCAAAGTCACTTCAATAGTGTCCAACTCTGAGAACTCGTGGACTGTATAGCCCGTCAGGCTTCTCTGTCCATGGCATTCTCCAGGCAAGAATAGTGTAGCAGATTGCCTTTTCCTACGCCATCAATGAGGTTGGTCTAAGTCTAAAATCTCAAATTTGCCTTCTCCACTCAGAGCATCCTTTCTCTTTTAGAAACTCATTCTGATTTTTCTATATAATAAGGGCTGCTGCTGCTAAGTCGCTTCAGTCGTGTCCGACTCTGTGCGACGCCATAGAGGGCAGCCCACCAGGCTCCGCCTTTCCTGGGATTCTCCAGGCAAGAACACTGGAGTGGATTGCCATTTCCTTCTCCAATGCATGAGAGTGAAAAGTGAAAGTGAAGTCACTCAGTCGTGTCGGACTCTTAGCGACCCCATGGACTGCAGCCTACAAGGCTCCTCCATCCATGGGATTTAATAAGGGCAAGCTTACATAAATGTGGTTATTCCTTTAATCTGGAATCCCTCCCACCGTCTCTTATCTCTCTCCTCTCGCTAACTCACATTCATCTTTAGCTTACACCTAAAATATAATTTCCTTAGAGACTCTCATCTCCCTGAACAAGGTTAGTTTCCTGAGAACATGCTCCTGGAGCATCTTTGCCCTTGGTCATACTTTATACTCTTGACATTTCTAACTTCAAGGTTTGAAGCTTCATGTAAGGACAAACAACCACACTGATCTCATTTGCAGCTCAAATCTAGAGGCCAGCCCAGTGTCTGAGTCATAGTAGGCATTCAATAATTAGCATTGCTCAATGAATAAAGTAGTGGCAGACTAAACATTAGAGAAATAGATAACGTCTAAGATTTCTTCCTCCAGATTTCAGGAGAAACATTTTTTCCCACCAAAAAGAAACAAAAGTTTGACCAAGATTCCATAATTTCTGGTCTTTAACTCCATATAGTGGTGGGAGATGATTAGCAACACTTAGGAACTACTTTTTATTTCCTTAGTTAATGTCACACTATTATCCATAATTGTGTAATTTAACTATCCACTTCTGAAGCTGTCATCTAGAGTAGTAATAAATGAGTCTCCTGTGACTGAGGAGAACAACTTGGATCTAGTGTGGAGAGGGGATTTCTTCCAAGCTTGCCTCTGGCAGCTGAACAACTTTCTCCCAGGAACAGGGTCTGAAATATGATATCTTCCAAGAGAAATGTGCTCTAACCAATTGGCTCTGTGCTTTGAGGCTGCTCTGGTTGGTGTGTGCAAAAAGCCTGAGCACTATCTATTGGGGAGATTTTTATGTGATCTTTGCTCCTTTTTTCTTTGCATGCTAATAAAACTTAAATTTAATTCAACAGTGAACATTTGCTGTGTGCAAGAAACTGTGCTGAGTCCTACAGAGATGTGAAAAGCAAGACTCCTGTCCTCAAGAAGTTTACAGTCCACTATTTCTTGCTGCTGTTGTTCATTTGCTAAGTCATGCCTGACTCTTTGTGACCACACGAACTGCATCATTTCAGGCTTCCCTGTCCTTCACTGTCTCCCGGGATTTGCTCAGATTCACATCCATTGAGTTGATTATGCTATCTAATGATCTCACCCTTTGCTGCTCCTTTCTTCTTTTGCCTTCAATCTTACCTAGCATCAGGGTCTTTTCCAATGAGTCAGTTCTTTGCATTAGGTGGCCAAAGTGTTAGATTTCCAGCATTTCTTATTTCAGCACTATTAGTCATAGTTTACATTAAGTTCATATTTTGGACAGATGATTCCTACTCTTTAGGAGGGCCTAATGGAATCTTGAATTGGGTAACAGAAAGGGGTGATGATGAGGTCATTGGAAAGGATAGATTCAATATGTGCATATTAATTTGATTATTCTAACTACAGAAAGTGTGTGTGTGCTAAGTTGCTTCAGTCATGTCTGATTCTATGCAACCCTGTGAACTGCAGCCCACCAGGCTCCTCCGTCCATGGGATTTTCTAGGCAAGAATACTGAAGTGGGCTGCCGTGCCCTCTTCCACAGGACCTTCCCAACCCAGGGATCAAACCCACGTCTTTTACATCTACCTGCATTAAGTGGGTTATTTTACCACTAGCACCACCTGGAAAGCCCAACTACAGAAAGTAAAACACAACAAAACTATCCTTCTGAGGGTATATGCATGAGATTGAAGGATCAATAAGTATCAGTTATGTGGAGTCAATATTAGAGAGGTGAAAACAGACTCAAGTATAGCACAGAGGTACCCTAATCTCCCTCCAGCATGTCCACTCCAAGGCTCCAGCAATAATCAATTAACAGTTCCCACTGACTGAGTACCCACCTGGGCTTTAGGATCAGCAGCTATTATCCACATCTTNCAAAGCTATCCTTCTGAGGGTATATGCATGAGATTGAAGGATCAATAAGTATCAGTTATGTGGAGTTAATATTAGAGAGGTGAAAACAGACTCAAGTATTAGCACAGAGGTACCCTAATCTCCCTCCAGCATGTCCACTCCAAGTCTCCAGCAATAATCAATTAACAGTTCCCACTGACTGAGTACCCACCTGGGCTTTAGGATCAGCAGCTATTATCCACATCTTCACATGTGCTGTTGCTTCTGTTTGTGCTGCTCCAACTTAGTGTGGCTGGGAAACCCCTTCCCTTCAAAACCCAGTCTGAGCTGACAGATGCCTCTTACAAAGCCTCTCTTCCTCCTCTGGAGCTTCTGATCACTTTGTTGTCTCAGCTTATTCATATGGACACCATCCTCTCACATTGCAAGGCTGGAGCTGCGCCTCATTCCTACCGCACCTCCAACCCTGTAGCTTGGGTTTTTCAAGATGCTAGAAGGTATCCTTCCCTCTGTGTGCTCCCTGAAGTCTGCCACAGTGGAGAGGAGTCCCTGGGGAGTCAGAAAGTCTCTTTTCCCTATATGACCACAGCTGTAGCCCTAAAATTACTTTTAGGGCTTTTCATGGGATTACTTTTCATGGGAAACTGTCCTAGAAAATCCCAAGACGGCATCAGATGACTAGACACATCATTAGATTGATTACTATTCTCAATTCACATGTTTTCTCAAGATTAAAGTGCTTTCATATGTACTATTTTCTTTCCATCTTTATAAAAACACAGTTTTAAGAACCTTAGAATCATCTGAGCTGGAAGTACCTTAAGGAACATACCAATTCTCTTTCAAATGAAAATGAAGGCCAGAACATTTTAAAAACTTGCTCTGAGTCCTAAGATTTAGCAAGAGAAGCAAGCTGCAAAACAAATTACCACAAATTTAATGGCTTGAGACAACACCCATTTATTAACTCACAGTTCTATGGGTCAGTTCTATGGGTCAGAGGCCCTGCCTGGATCAGCATGACTGGCTTCTTGCTCAGGGTCTCATGAAGCTGTAATTAAGGCATCGGTGGGCTGAGTTCCCATCTGGAGGCTTTAGGGAAGAACCTACTCCCAAGTTCATCCTTACTGGCAGGACTCAGTTGCAGGATTGAATGCCCAGTTTCCTTGCTGGCCATTGGCTCTCAAATCCTTTCTACCTGGCCCCTCCATCATCAAGCCAACAACAGGACATCAACTCCTTCTAATACTTCCAATCTCTGATTTGTGACATGGCTACCAGCTACAGAAGATCCTGTTTTCAAAGGCTCCATGTGATTAGGTTGGGCCCACCAGGATCCTCTCTCTTTTTCTTATCATCAACTGTGCCAGATAATGTAACCTAATCACAGTGGGAAAACCCATCAGATTTAATCCCAAGGATGATTCAGGATGTATATGTGGAAGGTAGGCAGAAACTCTTGGAAAACAAGTTAGAATCCTGCCTACACACAGGGAATGGAAATCAGAGAGATGGTTTTGATACCAGCTTCACTACTCAACCATCTCTGTGGTTCGACATATCACTACGTTTGATTGAGCTCATGTTTCTTCATTGGTGGACTGAAATTAATAAATACTCCACAAAGTTTTTGTAACTGTTAATGAGAAGATGGATATGAGAATGGCTTTAAGCTATAAGGCATAACCTGGCAAGGTCTAGCTCAAGTTAATAAGTACAAGTATGTGGCATCACTAGACTCAAAATTGCTAAAAGTTAGAGGAAAGTTTGCCTCTTCAGACCTGCCAAAAACAGGGGCTTCCTCCTCTGCAGTGTCAGCCTTGCAGTCATAATGACATGGAAGTTGACGGCATCAGAAAAGGAGAGGAGCTACAGGATTTCAAAAGGCAGTTTCTTCCTATCCAGGACTAAACTGTATTTGGATATATCTGGACTGCTCTAGCCCTTGGCTAAAGCTGGGATTTCTTCAAGTGACCAAACAGTCCTGGACCCCCAAGCTGACATGTTCATCTGATAAAGTTGGGGCCTAACTCAGAAAGGGAAGGCACAGCAGATGACTGGGCACATGTTTCAGCAAGGAAGACAGCTCGTCTATCCCTCCCGACTCTCCAGGGTTCCTTAGGGCAAAAACTGTGAGTTATGTTAACATCTAATCAGAGCTCTCTTCATGTAGAACACCACCAAAGGGGCAAGGTTCTAAAGGTACAAGTAAGCCAGCACACACATCTGTAGGAGCCTCATTTTCTCTTCCTTCAATGTAGCTTACGTTCTGAGAAAGGAGCACATGAACCTGCATGTATATTGCTTAAGAATGATGGCTTACATATACTAACCGTGTTTGCCCCTTCAGCAGAAGAAACCATTACGTGACGGTCTCCCTCAACCCTTTTTTGCTAAATACATAGAATAGAGCAGAGTCTGGCATAAAACAGATATTTCAAAAAGCACTTGCCAAATGAACAAATTTATAATAAAAGTAATGATAATAAAACAGTGAACTGGACCCATATTTCCTATTTCCCACCCATCACTCTTTCTAGTAAACCATTTCCCACTGTATTGGGCTGCTGCTGCTGCTGCTGCTAAATCACTTCAGTCATGTCCGACTCTGTGTGACCCCATAGATGGCAGCCCATCAGGCTCCCCCGTCCCTGGGATTCTCCAGGCAAGAAAACTGGAGAGGGTTGCCATTTCCTTCTCCAAGGCATGGAAGTGAAAAGTGAAAGTGAAGTCGCTCAGTCATGTCCGACTCTTAGCAACCCCATGGACTGCAGCCTACCAGGCTCCTCCGTCCATAGGATTTTCCAGGCAAGAGTACTGGAGTGGGGTGCCATTACCTTCTCCATGTATTGGGCTAGTGGCTGCCTTTTGAACAGACTTAATAAGCAGGTGTTAAAGCTCAGGCTAAATCTGAATGTGTCAGCTCCTATAGCCACTAGAAATTCCAACCAGTCTGTCAAGTTAAATGTCTCTATAAATAGTCATGCAGCTGAGGAAGTGAACAGCACATTGACCATCTGTTGTCTTTCTTCCCTGGGAAGCTGAGTTGAAGGAATTTGAAAGGTTAATGAGCTCTCTCTGCCTCCTGTGATCTTGCATAATCTTTGGATGTGGGTCTTGTCCATTTTGGAAGATCAACGCCCATGAAATACCTTGGAAGTGTACATGCCTATGCAATGATTAGAGGTGTCTCTCCTTAGGGATCTGTGATGTTTTTAGAGACTCTGAAGGAATACTGGGAAATTACTTGGGCTTTGTAGTCAGCTCAGTGTTTTAAACCTTGATTCCTCCACTTAGTCGGATAACTTTGGTTCCTCTCTGATCTTCTGTTTCTTCACATGCAAAATTGGAACAATAATATTAATAATATTTATATCATGGGGTTATTATGAAGGTTAAATGAACTAAGTACACAAAGCACTTAGTATAGAAATAGGCTCTTCATAAATTGGCTATATGATTGTTTGTATGTAACTAAATTTCCTCTTGAATACCTGTACATTTATTTCTTCAAACCATGCAAACATTTATTCCATAAACATTCACTAAGTGCTTAATAATATTCCAGTCCCTGTGCTAAATGATAGATGTTGAATTAAGTGAGAGGATGGCTCAGGGGAAAGGGAGAGGAAATTAACATTGAGAACCCACACGGAGCCAGACTCTGTGCTAAGTGTTGGGAATCGCAGGCGAACAAGTCACAGAATTTGAATCTCATATCTGCTTTTGTTTCTTCATTTCACACATTAATTCATTTAAGAGACATCAAAGCTCAACAAGCCACTTTGGCGTACTGGTCACCAAAATTCCTTTTTGACTCAGTCTTCTGTGAATTCCACTGGGGCAGGAGAGCATACCTAAGAGACTTGCTTTACACTCCAGCCAAGCCTGAGCTCAGTCTTGGCCTCCCACTGCTCCCCAACTATCTTTGATTTCCCACTTGTAGTGAAGAATAACTCCCCTTTCTCAACAGAAGCTTCAGTGCCCTGGGCCTCAATGTGATTGCTTTTGAAAGTAATTGTGTTTTGGCAAGAACATCCCGGTCTCTTAATTAAGGGCTTCTGTGGTTTGGTCCTTGTCCTAGATCCTTTTAATTTATTCCCTGTTGTCAATTTCATCACTAAGTGTGTCCTCTTATATAATGCTATTATAGCACAAGTGACATAGTTTCATAACATTTCAGGAAAAAGTGGATTTTACTGGAAATAAAAGTACTCAGAGAACCGCATTATGAAGAAACATTCCACAGTGCTGATTTGTTCTCTATTTCCCACAAATCTACAGCAACAAGTGACTCATTTTAAAACTAGCTCTAGAGTTGCCCATCTAAAATAACTCAAGTAAAACACACACACACACTTGTCATGTTTGTCACAATTAATCAATCTTACAACACAATTCCAGAGCAATTAAAAGTTAAGTAAGATATAAAACAATAAGAATTTTAGAACAACATATGTGTGGAAATGTTTATACTTCTCAAGTGGGAAAGGTATTACTAAGCATTGTATCAAAGGAAGAAAGCATTAAGAAAATGACCAATAGAATTGATTTCTGAAAAAATTTTAAAACTTTTACAAGGCCAAGAATTCTGCTAAATATTGCAAAACATAAGTTAGGGAAAATATTTGTAGTCCATAAAGAGCAGTTAACGTATAGTTTTTCACATTTGCATGCTAGACAAAAGTCATGAGAAGACAATTCACAAATGTCCAGTAAACATATAAACATGTTTGACTTTACCAATAAAGCAATACAGATTAAAACTATGAAACATAGTTTTTAACCATTAGAATGGTAAAGCTTAAATTTATGGATAAGGCAAGTACATGCAAGAACCAGCACTCTCATACATTCTTAGTGGATGGGATTAATTCTTTGGATGGCTATTTTGTAATATGCAAATTGTTTTTAAAAGCATATACCATTCAACTCAGCAATTTTACTTTTAGGCATTATCCTAAAGAAATAACTGGAGAAGTCACAAAAACTCCAGTACTCTTACCTGGAAAATCCCATGGACGGAGGAGCCTGGTAGGCTGCAGTGACTTCACTTTCACTTTCCACTTTCATGCATTGGATAAGGAAATGGCAACCCACTCCAGTTTTCTTGCCTGGAGAATCCCAGGGACGGGGGAGCCTGGTGGGCTGCCGTCTATGGGGTAGCACAGAATCGGACACGACTGAAGTGACTTAGCAGCAGCAGCAGCAGCACTGTTTATAATAAAGAAGAATTTGAAACAACTTTCCTTCTACAGAGGGTAGTTAAATTATAGGACATTTGTACAGTGGACTACTAGGCTACTGTTATGGGCTTCCCAGGTGGCTCAGTGGCAAAGACTCTGCCTGCCATGCAGGACACCTGAGTTTGATCCCTGGGTTGGGAAGATCCCCTGGAGAAGGGCATGGCAACCCATTCCAGTTCCACGAAATGTCATGAACAGAGAAGCCCAGTGGGCTACAGTCCATGGGGTGGCAATTCTCACTCCTTTACTGGCTTCAAAGAAGCTGCCAGGTTGTAAGAGGGTCAGTGGAGAGAACCATGTGGCAAGGAATTGAGGACAGCTTCTAGAAGCTGAGAGCAGCCCACTGCTGACAGTCAGCAAAACAAAATGGAACCACAGTCTAGAGCTGTAGGGAAATAAATCTTGTCAATATCAGCTTGGAAGCAGATATTTCCATGGTCAAACCTCTGATGGGACTGCTGTCCTGGCCAATAGCTGATTGCAGCTTGGCAACAAAAACTGTGAGATAATAAATAAGTATTGTTTTAAGTCACTAAGTGTGTGGCAATTTGTTATTCAAAGCTGTCTATGTTACGTTAGGTAAAAAATAAATTATGAAACAGTATGTCATATGATCTTATTTAAATTAAGCTTATGTTTGAATAAATTTGTAATAAAAAGTCTTGGACAGTATAAGCCATTTTTATATATTTTAAATGTATGTATTTTTATATAAAATTTATATATTTTAAAGGTAATCCTCATAGTTTTCTGCTTTATTGCAATTTATTTTTTCAATGAATTTTTTAATAATTAAAGATAGATATATTCTCATTTTCAAAAATAATATATTCAAAACCTTGAGAGGAGAGTTTATCATTTTTGTGTCATAATGATGCAACATTTGGGGGGGGGACCTTGGAACATATTGAAATTCATTGATTTAAAGATAATGTAACATACTTCTGTTCATTAAGGTAATCTGTGAATATGATTAAACATGAATGTCCATCTTTTATTAATACTAAGGATAAAATGAAAATATGCAATCAGAGCTTTTGCACTGCTAAAAACAGCTCACATTAACTTGAGACAATTACTTTATGGCTTATTTCAAACACAACTGCAAATAATTATCAGTTCAGTTCAGTCATTCAGTTATGTTCAACTCCTTGTGACCCCATGGACCATAGCGCTCCAGGCCTCCCTGTCCATCACTAACTCATGGAGTTTAGCCAAACTCATGTCCTTTGAGTCGATGATGCCATCCATTTCATCTTCTGTCGTCCCCTTCTCCTTCTACCTTCAATTTTTCCCAGCATCAGGGTCTTTCCAACTGAGTCAGCTCTTTGCAACAGGTGGCCAAAGTACTGGAGCTTCACCTTCAATATCAGTCCTTCCAATGAACACTCAGGGCTGATCTCCTTTAGGATGGACTGGTTGGATCTCCTTGTAATCCAACAGACTCTCAAGAGTCGTCTCCAACACCACAGTTCAAACCGTCAATTCTTCGGCACTCAGCTTTCTTCACAGTCCAACTCTCACATCCATACATGACCACAGGAAAAACCATAGCCTTGGCTAGACAGACCTTTGTTGGGAAAGTAATGTCTCTGCCTTTCAATATGCAGTCTAGGTTGGTCATAACTTCCCTTCCAAGGAGTAAGCGTCTTTTAATTTCATGGCTGCAGTCTCCATCTGCAGTGATTTTGGAGCCCAAAAAATAAAGTCAGCCACTGTTTTCACTGTNGATATTTCTCCCAGCAATCTTGATTCCAGCTTGTGCTTCTTCCAGCCCAGTGTTTCTCATGATGTATTCTGGAAATGCAAATCAAAGCTACAAGAAGACATCACCTCACACCAGTCAAAATGGCCATCATCAAAAATCTACAAACAATAAATGTTGGAAAGGGTGTGGAAAGAAGTGAACCCTCCTACACTGTTGGTGGGAATGTAAGGTGGCACAGCCACTGTGAACAATATGCAGGTTCCTTGAAAAAACTAAAAATAGAGCTACCATATGACCCTGCAGTCCCACTCCTAGGCATATCAGCTCAGTTCAGCTCAGTTCAGTCGCTCAGTCGTGTCCGACTCTCTGTGACCCCCTGAACTGCAGCACACCAGGCTTCCCTGTCCATCACCAGCTCCCAGAGCTCACTCAGACTCGCGTCCATCGAGGCGGTGATGCATCCAGCCGCCTCGTCCTCGGTCGTCCCCTTCTCCTCCTGCTATTGTCATGGCTCTTTTGTCTCATAAGGTGATAAGGTGAAGGTGATAAGGTGAAGGTCACAGAGAGTCGGACACGACTCTCTGTGACCCAGTGGACTGTAACCTACTAGGCCTCTCCGTCCATGGGATTCTCCAGGCAAGAATACTGGAGTGGATTGCCATTTCCTTCTCCAGGGGATCTTCGCATGAGGTGGCCATCAAACCCGGTCTCCCGCATTGGAGGCAGATGCTTTAATCTCTGAGCCACCAGAAAAGACCCTATTGTCTCAAGGTACCACCAAGTACTTCTGGCTTCTCAACAGCATACCAAAGTGAGGGTGTGAGGCTGGAAAGACAAATTAAGAATTTTTCATGGCTCTGCCCAAGAAAAGACTACTAAAGAAATACCAACAAAAATAGATGGAAAAAAAGACCAGAAAATTGTATGTATTCCCATAAATTAAAGAGTAGTTGGCCATTAAGATGGCCATTATTTTAAAAAAAAATTAACAAGTGTTGGTGAGAATGTGAAGAAGTTGGAATCTTTGCACGTTAGTGGAAAAGTAAAATGATACAGCCACCATGGCAAGCAGTAGAGCAGTTTCTCAAAAGGAAAAGCAGGCAATTACGATCTAGGAATTCCATTTCTGGCATATACTCCCCCCCTCCCCCTGCAAAGAACTGAAAGCAGAGGGCAAGTGGGCTAGAAAGTGGAGTTTGGAGAACAGACCAATGGAGGGGACAGCTGTTGGATATTAAGAGACAGCCTGAAGGGTTGGGAGTAAGAAGTCCCCATCACTTCTGGCAGAAGAAGCGAAGCTTGGGCCGCCAGAGAAGCACGGTGCCACTGCAGAGCGACACACGAGTTTGGGGGGACGCCCATCATAACCCCTTGCCCCACCCCCTGGACCCTGCCTTGACAATCACTGGGAGAGGTACCCACCTGAGCAAAAACAAGACCTAGAGCTGACTGTAGCTCAGTTAATCAGCATCTCAATGCAAAATTCAGGCTCAAATCAAAGAAAGCCAGGAAAATCACTCGGTCATTCAGGTAACACAAAAATCAAATCCTTTATGATTTTACAGTGGAGGTGAGAAATAGATTCAAGGGACTAGACCAGTAGATAGACCGGTCAAAGAACTACAGAAGGAGGTTTGTATGTAACATTGAAAGTGGTGACCCAAACCATCCCCAAGAGAAAGGAATGCAAGAAGTCAAAGTGGTTGTCTGAGGAGGGCTTACAAATAGCTGAGAAAAGAGGAGACGTGAAAGGCAAAGAAGAAAGAGAAAGATAAACCCACCTGAATGCAGAGTTCCAGAGAATAGAAAGGAGAGATAAGAAAGTCTTCTTAAGGGAACAGTGCAAAGAAATAGAGGAAAACAACAGAATGGGAAAGACTAGAGATCACTTTAAGAAAGTTGGGGATACCAAGGGAATATTTCATGCAAAGATGGGGACAATATATGACCAAAAGAATACACAGAAGAACTGTGCAAAAAAAGGTAATTTTCAGAATGGGAAAAAATATTTACAAATGAAGCAACTGACAAGGGATTAATCTCTAAAATATACAAAAAGCTCAAGTCAGTCAGTCAGTTCAGTCACTCAGTCATGTCCGACTCTCCAACCCCATGAATCACAGCACGTCAGGCCTCCCTGTCTATCACCAACTCCTGGAGTTCACTCAAACTCATGTCCTTCGAGTCAGTGATGCCATCCAGCCATCTCATCCTCTGTCGTTCCCTCTTCCTCCTGCCCCCAATCCATCCCAGTATCAGAGTCTTTTCCAATGAGTCAACTCTTCACATGAGGTGGCCAAAGTATTGCAGTTTCAGCTTTAGCATCAGTCCTTCCGAGGAACACCCAGAACGGATCCCCTTTACAATGGGCTGATTGGATCTCCTTGCAGTCCAAGAGACTCTCAAGAGTCTTCTCCAACACCACAGTTCAAAAGCATCAGTTCTTTGGCGCTCAGCTTTCTTCATAGTCCAACTCTCACATCCATACATGACCACTGGAAAAAACATAGCCTTGACTAGATGGACCTTTGTTGGCAAAGTAATGTTTCTGCTTTTCAATATGCTATCTAGGTCATTCATAACTTTCCTTCCAAGGAGGAAACGACTTTTAATTTTATGGCTGCAATCACCATCTGCAGTGATTTTGGAGCCCCCCCCAAAAACAAAGTCTGACACNCAATATGCTATCTAGGTCATTCATAACTTTCCTTCCAAGGAGGAAACGACTTTTAATTTTATGGCTGCAATCACCATCTGCAGTGATTTTGGAGCCCCCCCCAAAAACAAAGTCTGACACTGTTTTCACTGTTTCCCCATCTATTTCCCATGAAGTGATGGAACTAGATGCCTTGATCTTAGTTTTCTGAATGTTGAGCTTTAAGCCAACTTTTTTGCTCTCCTCTTTCACTTTCATCAAGAGGCTTTTTAG
>SJYW01012605.1:9737-20611 GCA_006410735.1 Raphicerus campestris
TCTGTCGTTTTTGAGATTGCATCCAAGTACTGCATTTTGGACTCTTTTGTTGACCATGATGGCTACTCCATTTCTTCTGAGGGATTCCTGCCCGCAGTAGTAGATATAATGGTCATCTGAGTTATATTCACCCATTCCAGTTCATTTTAGTTCGCTGATTTCTAGAATGTCGACGTTCACCCTTGCCATCTCTTGTTTGACCACTTCCAATTTCCTTGATTCATGGACCTGACATTCCAGGTTCCTATGCAATATTGCAGCATCGGATCTTGCTTCTATCACCAGTTACATGCACAGCTGGGTATTGTTTTTGCTTTGGCTCCATCCTTCACTCTTTCTGGAGTTATTTCTCCATGGATCTCCATTAGCATATTGGGCACCTACTGACCTGGGGAGTTCCTCTTTTGGTATCCTATCATTTTGCCTTTTCATACTGTTCATGGGGTTCTCAAGGCAAGAATACTGAAGTGGCTTGCCATTCCCTTCTCCAGTGGACCGTGTTCTGTCAGACCTCTCCACCATAACCCGCCTGTCTCGGGATGGCCTGCAGGCATGGCTTGGTTTCATTGAGTTAGACAGGGCTGTGGTCCTAGTGTGATTAGATTGACTAGTTTTCTGTGAGTATGGTTTCGGTGTGTCTGCTCTCTGATGCCCTCTTGTAATACCTACCATCTTACTTGGGTTTCTCTTACTAGAGTGTGGGGTATCTTTTCATGGCTGCTCCAGCAAAGCACAGCTGCTGTTCCTTACCTATAGTAAATGAGATTGCACTGGGCAAATAGTCCATTTGGGTCTTTGCATAACATCTTACTGTATCATGAGCTTTATCTCAAGGGCTCCGTGTTGCTGTCAGTGAAACTATAGTGTTTCTGGGGAAATGGAGGCAATGAGAACCAGAGAGGAAGAGAGATGGTAGCTGGCATCACAGCCCTCTTCCACCTTCTGTATGGATGCTCCACATCAGAGTCCTGTCTACCCAGTCAAAAAGAAAAGGGTCAGAGTAGACCCAGGAGGAGGAGAGGCTGGCCTGATTTGGGAAGTTCAGAGACTGCCTTGGCCCCTTGCTCTTAATGTTTTCCCAGAAGTACCTCTGACATACAGGTGCTTTCCCAATTAAGGAGCATAAACACTCATTCCTAGATTCAGACCGAATGTCTCTTGCTTACAGCTGTCTTTCACCACCAGGCATATCCTTCCCACCCCCTTCTACCATCACGTCTCCAGGATGGAGGGTCTACTCAGTGCATTCATGTGGAGGGACCAGAAGCTCTCGCCTGCCCCATCAGTGCTCTGAGGGATGACAAAGTCAAGGACAGGCAGGAGGTCAACCTTCCAGAAAGAATAGTTCTCCTTCAGTGGGTATGAGGAAGGTTACTGTTCACCCCTTCTGTCTTTTCTCCCCTAGGATCCACTACAAGTTCTTGCCCGTCAACCATGGATCCACACACCACAGAAGGTAAGCAAGACAGTCTCCTATCTCAGCAAGTTTTTGAGAAGACAGAGGGCTCCTGTGTGAGTGTTGGCTCTGCCACCTCCCAGCTCTGTGGCTTTGGGCTCCTCAACCTCCCTGTCAGGTCAGCATTTGAGACCGTGGTCTGCCTAGAACCAGAGGAGCCATTGAACTCCTCATGCTCTGTGGCTGGGAATTTCTAAATTGAACCAAGCAGGTCAGAGTGACCTAACCCCATACTAAGGGAGATGCTTAACCTCCCTCCACCNATAGAACCAGAGGCGGGCATTGAACTTCTCATGCTCTGTGGCTGGGAATTTCTAAATTGAACCAAGCAGGTCAGAGTGACCTAACCCTATACTAAGGGAGATGCTTAGCCTCCCTCCACCAGGATCTTTTGGGATGGATGGCAGGGAACCAGAGGATTTTAGGGAGCACCTTCAATATGTGTTATTCCTCTGTTAGTGTTTTGTGAACTAAGCATTCCACAGGGCAGAAATAAGTGTCGTATCTTCTTGAGGATTCCATTCCAGGTCTATGTGGATGGAGGGGGAAATGTATTGTGGATTAAAGGGTCACATTCAACCAAAAACACCATGCCTTGTCATACGGGGCAGCAGAGAAAACTGCATCCGTGCCCGGGGGACCTTGGTTCAGATGTCTGCTGGTCTTGCACAGCCTCTCTACTTTATCCACTGCCAGCATCTCTCCTGGTTGCTTTGGTACCTCCTGGGAAGTAGAGACCATAGCTGATCAGGTTGTTAGACACTGACAGTTTGATGCAAGGATACAATAAATCCAGTGTATAGGGAGACAGCGTGTGCAACGAATACCCAGACCTTCTCTTTGCTTGTTGGCAGAAGCATCCCTTCCTCAAGAACACTCCAGCACGTAGTACATTGTCCTTGGACTTGTCATAGCTTTCACCTCTACCAGCATCTTCCTCGCTGCTCTTGTCTGTCACTGGTGTTCTACCCCAAATCGTAAGTCTGAAGAGGCGAGCTCAGAATCATCTGACCCAGGGGGAGGTGGGCTCACAGGAGAGAATTACATTTTCACTTCCTGTAGGTTAAAAACTGATTTCCGTTGTTGTAATCCCTGATGGAACATCTTCCAGAGACCCAGGGAACTCTGTTCTTTTTATGAAAATATGTATTGATTTATTCTTGGCTGCATCAGGTCTTGGCTGCAGCATGGGGAATCCTCATTGTGGAGCTGGGGTGCAGTTCAAGGCTGCAGAGCTCGTGGGCTCAGCAGTTGCAGCATTGAGGATAGTTGCTCCAGGCATGTGGGATCTCAGTTCTCCCACCAGGGATAGAACACATGCTCTCTGAACTGGAAGGTTGACCCTTAATCCCTGGACCACCAGGGACATTCCAAGCCCTGTTTTTCCCTTCAACTACAACAATCCATTTTTCTCCCTACATGATCTTGGGACTCTGCTGATAGGTAGAAGAGATTGATCCACAACAGAAGATGTAGGATGTGTCCGCGGGTTTGCACAGGTTCCTGAGACAGTCCATGGATGGCTGGGCTTGTATACGGAATGTTTTGTTTGGTTTCATTTAGTGGAAAAGACAGGTTCAGCAACCTGGGGCACACCCTTGCCTTTTTCTAACTTTGATGTAACTATCAAAGTTACGGAGGTCTGAAATAACTGCATCAACCCTGAAGAGCCTTGACTTTCTTCCATTCACAGATGTTGCCATCATGGAAGGAGAGCCCATGGAAGACCGAACAGTGAACGGTGGGGTGAGTCCTCCCAGCCCAAACCTTTGCCGAAGTCTAGGCCCCTCCAATGCCCAGTGGCCCAGCCTTTGAAGATCATGTCTCAGTCCATCATTCTCATCTCTCTCTCCTCTCAGGATTCTGCAGCAGAAGACATGATATACGCTCACTTGGACCTCGGGACCATCTCCCAGAGACAGTCCACTCCCGCTCCCCTGAGGCCCATGCACCCCTCTGCCGAGCCCATTATCTATGAGGAATTCAATGTAAACCAAGACCGTGCTGAGGCCTGACCTGGCCCCATCCTCTGAGCACGCAGAGTGTTACAAATCAAGGACCTAGAACTCTTGTTAAAGGGGTTCCTCGTGGACACTACTTCTCCTCCAAAGCAGCCCAGCAGCTCAGAGCTGAGGAGTGAAGTCCAAAAAATATAATATCATCTTCAAAAATCCCACCACCTCTTAATAATCTCCCCGTTATTCTAGGACTCTATTGTAACTATTTTATTGCTGAAGAGATGCTATAATCAATCGCTCATACTAGGTTGCTTATCATGATCACCCTACTTTTTCTAAAATTCTAATAAAGCATAAAAAACTTGCCAGTTGATTCTTCAAATTATTCAATTTAAAATAAAACAAAACCAATAAAAGAAAACCCCTCTATTCAGTAACATTTTACAAGAGTAAACTTATTTCCAGGCCAAAACAGACTTGTAGACTTAGAGAACAAACTTAGAGTTACCAGAGAGGAACAGTGATGGGACAGATCGAGGGGAGTTTGGGATTGACATGTGAACACTGCTATATTTAAAATAAAATGCATTCCATGAAAAAATAATAATGCTAGCTGGCAAAATAAAAAGATGAAGTATACTCTGTTTGAGATAGCCAGTATGGTGCCACTAACCATATGAGGAGGAATACATGCATGCTAAGTCAACTCAGTCATGGCCGACTCTTGTGACCCATGGACTGTAGCCACCCAGGCTCCTGTGTGCATGGGATTCTCCAGGCAAGAATACTGGAGTCGGTTTCCATTCCCTTCTCCAGAGGATCATTTCAGCCCATCTAACCCAGGTCTCTCATGTCTCTTGCACTGGCAGGCGGATTCTGCACCACTGAGCCACCAGGGAAGCCCCCTCAGCTTTTCAAAAAGAACAAAATCCTGGCTTTTGAGAACATGGATTGACTTGGAGGCCATTGTGCTTAGTGAAATAAGTCAGACAGGGAAAGAGAAATGCTGTATGTTTTCACCTATATGTGGAATCTAAAAAGAAAAATAGGGATTTCCTTGATGATTCAGTGACTAAGACTCTGGGTTCGCAATGCAGGGGTTCCAGGTTCAGTCCCTGGTCAGAGAACTAGATCCCACAAGCTACAACTAAAAAGATACCACGTTCCACAACTCAGATCTGATGCAGCCAGACAAACAATAATAAGTATTAAAAAATAAAAATAGATGAACAAATATAACAAAAGAGAACCAGACTCACAGATTGAAAGAAGAAATTAGTGGTTATCTGCGGGGAGAGGGGTGGGTGTGAGGGGGCAGCTAAGTATGTAGAGTGGGTTAAGAAACACCTACAACCATTTATAAAATAAATAAGTCACAAGGCTATAATGTCCAGCACAGGGAATATGGCCAATATTTTATAATATTTTTACTGTATGTAATCTCTGAAAATACTGAATCACTATTTCACCTGTAACTAATATAATATTTAAGCCAACTATACATAAATTTTTAAAAATTGTTACACGTTCAAGGAACTTGGCCATGCATACATAGAAAAGAAAATACAATATAGGAAAATTCATAAATTAAAAAAATCATGAAATTAGCGTTTTCAGTAAAGACAGTTTTACTGTGGATGTCATAGAGATGGTTGAACATTTAAGATAAAATTTAATGTTTGGAAATTTTTAAATATAGGAATAGAATAAGAAATTCTATGAAAATCATATCAAAAATGAAAACAGAAAATAATTCAGTGCCTCAAAGTCATAGCAGGTTAGATATTGCGGCATACATTTTTGGTAAACTTGAAAATGTAGCCAAAGGTGGGTTGGGTCAGAGGTTGTGGTTCAAGTTTGTTAAACACTCTGAAGAGACAGCACTGGCCTTAAAATTTTCCAGGAAGCCCAATTCCTCCCTCAGCCAGGGCCCCCACACACTGCCTTTTTTAAGGTATGAAGAGCCTGTGTGAGTCACCTTTCCGTCCTGTGCTCAGCTTGCACACGATGTTAGTTTGGGCATCATCATAACATCCTGTGTACTCTTCAGGTCTGCTGAGCTGCTGCCTGCTCAGTAGAAGCAGCGCCATGCTGTCCACCATCGTCAGCCTGGCATGTCTTGGTGAGTCCTGGAAGGGAATGAAGCCTGGTGCAAATATTGACCTGGAGGGCAGGGTCCACCTTAACAGAGAGCCCTGCCTCCATGGGGATGAGGTGAACATTGATGATTGTGTTCATCAAGGCCAAGCACCATCTGTGTCAACGAGGCCCACAGCCCAGGCCAGGGGTGCAGGAGGCCAGGTCTGACATGAGATAAATCATCCATCACGAGTCTTTTTTTCCAGGGTTCTTCTTGATCCAGAGCATCTGGGCACAAGAAGATGAGTCTTTCCCCAAAACCATGGTTGCCATCCTCCTCAAGTAAAACTCTCCTGTAATAAGAGGAGAAATGGCACAGAAGGTAGGGTGATGGTCAACCATGGGAAGTCATAACCATTTAGGGGTGAGTATTTTGGAAGTAGAAAATGGGAGCCCAGGGTGGCTTTGATGGTAGAGAGTCTGCCTACAGTGTGGGAGACCTGGGTTCGATCCCTGGGTCATGAAGATCCCCTGGAGAAGGAAATGGCAAGCCACTCCAGTATTCTTGCTGGACAATTCCATGGATACAGGAGTCTGGTGGGCTATAACCCATGGGATCACAAAGAGTCAGACACAACTAGTTGACTAACACTTTCAAGGAAATCTAACCCCTGATTGTGGCCCAGAGACCCTCCCCCAGACACTCTTCCCTCTGCTGAGCCAGGCCCTATGGGCCCCTACAGGAGACTGTGATGCTCAGAGCTGGGGTGACTGGGAGGGACTGGTGTTATCTGTAGACTGAGGGAAGGCAGTGGGGCCAGGGACAACAGACCCCTGGAGGGCAAGGTGATGGCTCCAGCTCTCCAGCAGTTCCATGGATAGGCATTGCAGAGAATTGCTGCTGCTGGCCTCCATTCAGAAGAAGGGGAGAATCTGTGCCCTGCCCCCTGAGATTCCAGAAGGTTCTACCAAAGACTCCATCATGTCCTGTGTTTCTCACATGAGCTGACATCATTTCACTCACACAGGTTGTTCTTCCATTGGGTGTCTACTCCGTCTTGTTTTATAACACAAATTTTACATTGTCAACATCCAGGAAGAATCTGTTAGTTGACATTTGCTCAAAATTCTCAGGCTTCCTGGGTAGCTCAGTGGTGAAGAACCTGCTTGCAATGCAGTGGTTGCAGAAGATGGGGCTTCATTCCTGGGGTTGGAAGATCCCCTAGAGAAGGAAATGGCAACCCACTTCAGTATTCTTGCCTGGACAATCCCCACAGACAGAAGAGCCTGGCGGGCTACAGTCCATGGGGTCACAAGAGTCAGATACGGCTGACCACACACATGCTCAAAATTCTCAGCAAATGTTTTTCGTGTAGGTTGTGCTATGCCCCTGTAGTGTTGGAATCTCCATGCAGCATGGGTTCCCCTGGTTTGAAAAGGAGCCTTAGAGATGTGGGAAAGGGGTGGGTCATCTGAGCCCAGCGAGGGGAAGGAGTTCCCCATTTTCTACTGTAGACCATGCATTCTTTTCCCCCAGGTGATCACTATAAACCCTTCCTGTCAGCTTGGCCAAGCCCTAGGATTCCTCAAGGACAGCTTATGTCCCTCTGGTGTCACTCCCCTCCTGGATTTGACATGTTCAGGCTGCTCAAGGGTGACAGAACTGATGTCCCTGAGCTCCAGGCCGTGATGTTCTGGAAGGACTTCCTCATGGACCCCATGACCGAAGCATATGCAGGGACCTACAGGCATCATGGTCACTACTGTCACCTCCTCCGCGCGTGGTCAGCACCCAGCGACCCCTGGAGATTGTGGTCACAGGTCAGAGAGCTCTTGTCCAGAGAAGCCACCCATTGTCCCAGTCTCCCAGACCCCAGAGATTTCTGGTGGGAGTGTGAGTCAGGGTCCAGTCAAACAACAGGAGATGTGAGAAGGCTGCTTTTCATGGAGAGAAACCGACTTGGTAAGAGTTGCATCCAACAGACAAAGAAAGAGGAGAAACAAGTACAGACCACCTGTTTTGACAGAAAAGACAGATGCAAGGGCAGAGACAGAGGAACTCAGAGATGGAGATGAAGAGTGATGTGAGAGACACAGACAGAAGGGCAGGGAGCAGAGAGGGCACCCTTCCTCCCTGACTTTGCTCAGAGACCAGAAGCAGTTTCAGTTCAGTTCAGTTGCTCAGTCGTGTCCGACTATTGGCGACCCCACGAATCGCAGCACTCCGGGCCTCCCTGTTCATCACCATCTCCTGGAGTTCACTCAGACTCACATCCATCGAGTCTGTGATGCCAGAATCAGTTTAGGAGCCTGGTTTCCATTTCAACGCTACACTCTCTTCTCTACTCAAAGAACCCAAGTTTACACCATGCATCTACCCAGGACTTCATGACCAGGTTGGTCTGTCTCAGGCTGTTTCCCCAGGAGCCCTAGTCCTCATGCCCCGGGTGATGCACAGATACTGTGTTCACGCAGATGTGGCTTCGTTCCAGGTGGTTGGCCACACTGTGCCCCAGGACACCAAGCTCCCTGGTGACGGAGCCAAACGCCAGCTCCTGTGTGCTGTGTGTTTCATGGGTTCTCATGCTGTATGCTCAGGCCCACGTGCAAGTTCACACCAAACACTGTAAGATTACGGAGGTCAAAGCCCACAGAGAGATGGAACCAGAGAGAAAACAGAGTCAACAAAAAGAAGAGGCAGAGACACACTTGCTGTGGGCGCACAGAAAATAAGCAGAGGCAGGAACATGGTTGCTGTGTGCACACACAGAAAATAAGCCAGAGGGACTGGGGCGGTGGGGAAAACATTAAAAAAATAAAGGTAAATAGAAAGAAAAAGGGACAGAGAATGAGAAAGAAGGGAGTGGACAGAGAAGCCCTAAAAATAAGAGACTAGGGAGGGTGGATGGGTGCAAAGATCGAGAAGGACGGTGATGTGGGGGGGATAATGGGGATTACAAAAGAGAGCCAGGGAGACCGAGAAGCAGAGGAAGTCTTGGAAGTGGAAATAGAGGAGAGACAGGTAGAGAAAGTGATGGATGAACATATACATGGATGATAAACTAGGCAGAGAGCTGCACCCACAGAAAGGTAGATAGATGGAACGATGGGTGGATATATAGATACATGATAAGATGGGTAGATCAAACGGTGAATGGAGATATAGGCAGATAATAGAATAGATGAATAAAGCTGAAAGATAGAGATGAGATAGAGAATGAGAGTCTCAGAATGAAAGAAGACAGATCAAATCAACNACTTTTTCTAAAATTCTAATAAAGCATAAAAAAACTTGCCAGTTGATTCTTCAAATTATTCAGTTTAAAATAAAACAAAACCAATAAAAGAAAACCCCTCTATTCAGTAACATTTTACAAGGGTAAACTTATTTCCAGGCCGAAATTGACTTGAAGACTTAGAGAACAAACTTAGAGTTACCAGAGGGGAAGAGTGTGGGACAGATAGAGGGGAGTTTGGGATTGACGTGTGAACACTGCTCTATTTAAAATAAAATGCTTTCCATGAAAAAATAAGAATGCTAGTTGGCAAAATAAAAAGATGAAGTATACTCTGTTTGAGATAGCCAGTATGGTGCCACTAACCATATGAGGAGGAATACATGCATGCTAAGTCAACTCAGTCATGGCCGACTCTTGTGACCCATGGACTGTAGCCACCCAGGCTCCTGTGTGCATGGGATTCTCCAGGCAAGAATACTGGAGTCGGTTTCCATTCCCTTCTCCAGAGGATCATTTCGGCCCATCTAACCCAGGTCTCTCGTGTCTCTTGCACTGGCAGGCGGATTCTGCACCACTGAGCCACCAGGGAAGCCCCCTCAGCTTTTCAAAAAGAACAAAATCCTGGCTTTTGAGAACATGGATTGACTTGGAGGCCATTGTGCTTAGTGAAATAAGTCAGACAGGGAAAGAGAAATGCTGTATGTTTTCACCTATATGTGGAATCTAAAAAGAAAAATAGGGATTTCCTTGATGATTCAGTGACTAAGACTCTGGGTTCGCAATGCAGGGGTTCCAGGTTCAGTCCCTGGTCAGAGAACTAGATCCCACAAGCTACAACTAAAAAGATACCACGTTCCACAACTCAGATCTGATGCAGCCAGACAAACAATAATAAGTATTAAAAAATAAAAATAGATGAACAAATATAACAAAAGAGAACCAGACTCACAGATTGAAAGAAGAAATTAGTGGTTATCTGCGGGGAGAGGGGTGGGTGTGAGGGGGCAGCTAAGTATGTAGAGTGGGTTAAGAAACACCTACAACCATTTATAAAATAAATAAGTCACAAGGCTATAATGTCCAGCACAGGGAATATGGCCAATATTTTATAATATTTTTACTGTATGTAATCTCTGAAAATACTGAATCACTATTTCACCTGTAACTAATATAATATTNATATAACAAAAGAGAACCAGACCTACAGATTGAAAGAAGAAATTAGTGGTTACCTGCGGGGAGAGGGTTGGGTGTGAGGGGCAGCTAAGTATGTAAAGTGGGTTAAGAAACACCTACAACCATTTATAAAATAAATAAGTCACAAGGCTATAATGTCCAGCACAGGGAATATGGTCAATATTTTATAATATTTTTACTGTATGTAATCTCTGAAAATACTGAATCACTATGTTCACCTGTAACTAATATAATATTTTAAGCCAACTATACATAAATTTTTAAAAATTGTTACACATTCAAGGAACTTGGCCATGCATACATAGAAAAGAAAATACAATATAGGAAAATTCATAAATTAAAAAAATCATGAAATTAGCGTTTTCAGTAAAGACAGTTTTACTGTGGATGTCATAGAGATGGTTGAACATTTAAGATAAAATTTAATGTTTGGAAATTTTTAAATATAGGAATAGAATAAGAAATTCTATGAAAATCATATCAAAAATGAAAACAGAAAATAATTCAGTGCCTCAAAGTCATAGCAGATTAGATATTGCAGCATACATTTTTGGTAAACTTGAAAATGTAGCCAAAGGTGGGTTGGGTCAGAGGTTGTGGTTCAAGTTTGTTAAACACTCTGAAGAGACAGCACTGGACTTAAAATTTTCCAGGAAGCCCAATTCCTCCCTCAGCCAGGGCCCCCACACACTGCCTTTTTTAAGGTAAGAAGAGCGTGTGTGAGTCACCTTTCCGTCCTATGGTCAGCTTACACACGACATTAGTTGGCATCATCATAACATCCTGTGTACTCTTCAGGTCTCCTGAGCTGCTGCCTGCTCAGTAGAAGCAGCGCCATGCTGTCCACCATTGTCAGCCTGGCATGTCTTGGTGAGTCCTGGAAGGGAATGAAGCCTGGTGCAAATATTGACCTGGAGGGCAGGGTCCACCTTAACAGAGAGCCCT
>SJYW01012606.1:0-11699 GCA_006410735.1 Raphicerus campestris
ATTGCTTTTCACAGGAAGATTTCTGACCCCTGTTTCCAGATAGTCTGGTTTAATAAGAGTGCACTGAGGCCTGGCAACCAGAATTTTTGTAGAGGTCGTACCTGATCATTGTGATATGAGAACACACAATGAGAAACAGAGCTGTGCAGACATGTTGCCGGTCCCCCAGCATCTGCCCTCTTCCCTGAAGCGGGTGTCATAAACTGTGACACCCCAACCCACAGCCTGCTGCCAACAAGCGAAGGCTGCCCTGATGAGTCATCAGGCACAGTGAGCAGGCCCTTAGGGTGACAAAGCCTCTAAGGAAATCTTGATGGATTGTGTGTCTCCCAACCTGGAAGCCCTGAGTCACCCTGGTTACCAAGCAGCTCCCAATTCTGTTAGCTTTGCCCTTTGTGGGAGGCAAACTCACCCCTCATTCAAATCAGGGCCCATCGAGGAAAACTTTATCTCCCTGGGGAAATTATGACTCACGCAACAGGAGTGGTGGGTGAAGGACAGAGAGGAGAGGAGTAGAGAAAAGAGACAGAAACAAGGCTGGATTCATTCAGAGGGTGGGAGGAATTAAAAGGTGAAGGAAAAAAGAGTAGAGAGGGAAAGAAAGCAAAATGACTAGAATTTGAGGGAAGTCAGAGAAAGCAACGAAAGAGAAAGGAGAGGGGGAGCAAGAAGGAGGAGAAGAGGAGAGAAAGGAAAGACAACGTGGAGCAGAACGTGGGATGAGCTCCTCAGCTGGCATTTTGGATCAGTCAAGAAAAAACTGCTCGTCAGATCTCAGGAAGACTCCGATGGTGTCTGGCTTGGTTCTCAGGCCCTATCAATAAGTCAACTTGCATTTTCAGCCTCATCACCATTCCCTGGCAGTCAGTCTTCTGGAGGTGAGCGGTGGAGGTCAGTCTCTGAGCAGCAGGCAAAAACATCATGAGGAGCAGTCATACCCTATGTGCTCAGATAAGGGGTACGGCCTTCCTAGTCATTTGGCAACAAGGAATAGATCTTCAAAAAAGGTGCATACTCCTTGCTCAGTGTCTTAGCTATAAAGGATGCTCCTTGCAGTGCTAGTTATGGTAAAGGAGAAAAAAGAATGAAGGCAGAAATGAAATGTGGTTTAATATATTTATGATACATTCTTATGACACACTGTGATATAGCCATTACAGTGGTATAGTTCAGCCCTTAATAAAATGGGGGAAATCTTCACAACACTAGATGGAAAAAAAAAAAGTACATGTTTAAATTAACCTTTAAAATGGTATAATTCAAACTTCCCAGGAGGTCTGTGTTTACACTGCAGGGGGTGCAGGTTTGATCCCTGGTCAGGGCAGTTCTGCATGCCACAGGATGTGACAATAATAATAATAAAGGTATGATTCCAATTTTGTTCGTAGATATGGGTGTAATGGGGATGACATTGCCTCTGCCCTGACCCAAAGTCTTCTGCAAGTTCAGTTTAATACTGTGCTAAGAGAAAGTTGTCTTATTTTTCTTTTTTGTCAATCTCATGTCCAGCCTCTACCCCTTCCTCACTAGCCTCCTGCTCTCCCTGTAGGGGACATTCCCATCAAAGTCTTGCCAGGGCAGTAATTCCTAGTCTAATTCCTAGTCCCTGCTCACACTGCAGAAGCCTGTATGATTGGATTTCTCTTCTGCCTGCCCCTGGTGTAGCCGGAGGCCTGCCTGTGATGACGACAGTGGAAGTCACTCAGTCTTGCAGTGTGATCCTGGCCAGGCTCCTGCCACTGGGCTCCCTGAGCCCATCCCCTGGGAATACTGATGTGTGCGTGCTAAGTCGTGTCCAACTCTGTGCGACTCCATGGATAGTAGCCTGCCAGGCTCCTCTGTCCATGGGAATTCTCCAGGCAAGAATACTGGAGTGAGTTACCATACCCTCCTCCAGGGGATCTTCCTGATCTAGGGATCAAACCTGCCTCTCTTATGTGTCCCGCACTGGCAGGTGGGTTCTTTACCACTAGTGCCGCCTGCGAAGCCCAGGGAACATTGATAGTCTAAGAAATTTCCTTTTGGTTTAAGGAGTTGGCCTTGGTTGGCCACCAGAAGCCTGGTCTGACACTTTCCCTGGGTTCAGCTGCTGGAAGTTCGGCCACCACTGCCCGCTCAGTGGGTGGCCCCCCTCCCTTCCTTGGGTTCGGGTGTCCTGGGGCTGTGTGAGGAAGTGCCTGTCTAGGGTAATCAGGTGGGGCCTGCACCCTGGAACTGGGCAGCCGGTGAAGGAGGAACTGGATAGGATGCAGTTAATTCTTCTCCAGGAACCCAAGGCGGATGAGCCAGAAGAGGTCCTGAACACAGGCTGCAGGATGCGCTCTTCTCAGTGACAGCAGGTAAATAGTAACTAGCTCCCAAAAAACTGGCCCTGCAAGCCAATAAATGGCTGACAGCATGACCTGAAAAACAAGGTCTGGGGAAGAGATAGGAGGGCTGCCCGCTCTCAGATCGGACCAGAGAGAGGCCGGGGACCCAAGCAATGGCCCAGAGGGGGAGGCGCCACCCTCCAGGAGTGAGAATCCACTGGCTCTGGAGGGCCCAGGATTGCAGCACTATCTGTGTCAGCTATGCTGGTCTATACTATGTTTGCTGGGCAGGATTCTGTCAGAAGCCCTTAGATGAAAAGGGTCTCTGGGTATCCCTTGGGGAGGATTGAGGGAAAACAGCTGGAAAGATGATCCCCATTTCACAGCTTGTCTGGTAGGGGGAGCCAGCAGCAAGAATGGGTAGCAATGTTTGTTGTTGTTGTTTAGCAACGGGCTTTTTAAAAAAATCTTTTGGGACTTCCCTGGTGGTCCAGGGGTTAAGAATCTGCCTGCCAATGCAAGGCACACAGGTTCGATCCTTGGTCCTGGAAGATCCCACATGCCAGGCAGCAACTAAGCCCAAGTGCCACGACTACTGAGCCCATGTGCCCTTGAGGCCATGCTCTGCAGCAAGAGAAGCCACCAGAGTGAGAAGCAGGCACACCGCAACTAAAGAGCACTGCAACTAGAGAAAGCCTGCATGCAGCACTGAAGACCCAGAGAGGTTAAAAAATAAACNGGAATAGATCTTCAAAAAAGGTGCATACTCCTTGCTCAGTGTCTTAGCTATAAAGGATGCTCCTTGCAGTGCTAGTTATGGTAAAGGAGAAAAAAGAATGAAGGCAGAAATGAAATGTGGTTTAATATATTTATGATACATTCTTATGACACACTGTGATATAGCCATTACAGTGGTATAGTTCAGCCCTTAATAAAATGGGGGAAATCTTCACAACACTAGATGGAAAAAAAAAAAGTACATGTTTAAATTAACCTTTAAAATGGTATAATTCAAACTTCCCAGGAGGTCTGTGTTTACACTGCAGGGGGTGCAGGTTTGATCCCTGGTCAGGGCAGTTCTGCATGCCACAGGATGTGACAATAATAATAATAAAGGTATGATTCCAATTTTGTTCGTAGATATGGGTGTAATGGGGATGACATTGCCTCTGCCCTGACCCAAAGTCTTCTGCAAGTTCAGTTTAATACTGTGCTAAGAGAAAGTTGTCTTATTTTTCTTTTTTGTCAATCTCATGTCCAGCCTCTACTCCTTCCTCACTAGCCTCCTGCTCTCCCTGTAGGGGACATTCCCATCAAAGTCTTGCCAGGGCAGTAATTCCTAGTCCCTGCTCACACTGCAGAAGCCTGTATGATTGGATTTCTCTTCTGCCTGCCCCTGGTGTAGCCGGAGGCCTGCCTGTGACGACGACAGTGGAAGTCACTCAGTCTTGCAGTGTGATCCTGGCCAGGCTCCTGCCACTGGGCTCCCTGAGCCCATCCCCTGGGAATACTGATGTGTGCGTGCTAAGTCGTGTCCAACTCTGTGCGACTCCATGGATAGTAGCCTGCCAGGCTCCTCTGTCCATGGGAATTCTCCAGGCAAGAATACTGGAGTGAGTTACCATACCCTCCTCCAGGGGATCTTCCTGATCTAGGGATCAAACCTGCCTCTCTTATGTGTCCCGCACTGGCAGGTGGGTTCTTTACCACTAGTGCCGCCTGCGAAGCCCAGGGAACATTGATAGTCTAAGAAATTTCCTTTTGGTTTAAGGAGTTGGCCTTGGTTGGCCACCAGAAGCCTGGTCTGACACTTTCCCTGGGTTCAGCTGCTGGAAGTTCGGCCACCACTGCCCGCTCAGTGGGTGGCCCCCCTCCCTTCCTTGGGTTCGGGTGTCCTGGGGCTGTGTGAGGAAGTGCCTGTCTAGGGTAATCAGGTGGGGCCTGCACCCTGGAACTGGGCAGCCGGTGAAGGAGGAACTGGATAGGATGCAGTTAATTCTTCTCCAGGAACCCAAGGCGGATGAGCCAGAAGAGGTCCTGAACACAGGCTGCAGGATGCGCTCTTCTCAGTGACAGCAGGTAAATAGTAACTAGCTCCCAAAAAACTGGCCCTGCAAGCCAATAAATGGCTGACAGCATGACCTGAAAAACAAGGTCTGGGGAAGAGATAGGAGGGCTGCCCGCTCTCAGATCGGACCAGAGAGAGGCCGGGGACCCAAGCAATGGCCCAGAGGGGGAGGCGCCACCCTCCAGGAGTGAGAATCCACTGGCTCTGGAGGGCCCAGGATTGCAGCACTATCTGTGTCAGCTATGCTGGTCTATACTATGTTTGCTGGGCAGGATTCTGTCAGAAGCCCTTAGATGAAAAGGGTCTCTGGGTATCCCTTGGGGAGGATTGAGGGAAAACAGCTGGAAAGATGATCCCCATTTCACAGCTTGTCTGGTAGGGGGAGCCAGCAGCAAGAATGGGTAGCAATGTTTGTTGTTGTTGTTTAGCAACGGGCTTTTTAAAAAAATCTTTTGGGACTTCCCTGGTGGTCCAGGGGTTAAGAATCTGCCTGCCAATGCAAGGCACACAGGTTCGATCCTTGGTCCTGGAAGATCCCACATGCCAGGCAGCAACTAAGCCCAAGTGCCACGACTACTGAGCCCATGTGCCCTTGAGGCCATGCTCTGCAGCAAGAGAAGCCACCAGAGTGAGAAGCAGGCACACCGCAACTAAAGAGCACTGCAACTAGAGAAAGCCTGCATGCAGCACTGAAGACCCAGAGAGGTTAAAAAATAAACACATAAAAAGTTAAAAAGATTGATTGAAGTATGACTTAGATACAGAGGAATGCACCCAAGTAATTTTCACAAAATGTAAACATGCCTGTGTAACCATTACCTAGGCCACAACAAAAAACATAACTCAGGATCTCAGAAGTTTCCCATTTGATGACAATGATGATTTTAAAGAGGAAAGTAGACAGGGTCTGAGAGCAAAGGAGGAAGGAAAGAAAAGATCCTCCCAGGTGCCAGTTGGTTGACAGACTCGTGGTCTGGAAACACAGCAAGAGGCACCCCCCCTCCCCACCCCCGTCTGTATTAGCACCAGCTGTTGAACTGGCCTGCATGCAAAGCTCCAGGACACACACCCGGTGTTCAGAATCTGCCCTTGGGAACTTGGTGAGCCATGGGCAGCTCTGCCAAGAAAAGCAAGGAACTGGGTGTTTGGAGAAGATCACAGAACCAGGTAGGACAGGGCTGAGAGCCTGAGGGCAAACAGGAAAGAGGATTGCTTCCGGGCTGGTAGGGCCTGGGAATGCTTGGTCCCGGGGAGTGGCTGCCACAGTCACTATTTGTTCCCCCAAGTTTCTGTTTGTCCAAGAATGATTCATGTAGGTTCCACTGATCAGTCCCTCCTTCTTTTCCCCACTGTGAGCTGCTGTGCCAAGGGCAGAGGGGCACTGGAGGACATGCACAGCTGTGATGCCAGGGAAACGTGAGCTTGAACTCCAGCTCTAGGCTGTGTGACTCTGGAAAATTTCATTCCCTCTCTGACTTCAGTCAGAGAAATGGGACAATAACCTCATGCAATAGCTGTGAAGAGGAAATGAGACAAGCCACATAAAATACCTGACATTGGGCAGGCACTAAAAAAATGCTTGCTCATTTTTCTTTGTCCTTTTTCCACTTAACAGTTATCTGGGGCCTGCTGTAAAGCAGGCAGCTGTGCTAGGTGCTGGGAAAAAAATGGTGAACAAAACGAGTATGGAGACTGGCTCCTGTTATGGAGCTTAGAATCTAATGAGGGAGAGACATTCAATAAACACACCGTGAAAGAGAAGCACAATGTGTTATGAAAAAGAACATCAGGACTTCCCTGGTGACCCAGAGGATAAGAATCCGCCTGCCAGTGCAGGGGACATGGGTTGGATCCCTGGTCTGGGAAGTTTCCACATCCTGCAGAGCAACCAAGCCCACGTACCACAATTACTCAGCCCGTGCTCCAGAGACCGAGAGCTGCAACTACTGTCCCTGTGCCGCAACTACGGAAGCCCGTGCACCTAAAGCCTGTGCTATGCAACAAGAGAAGCCACTGGAATGAGAAGCCCAAGGGCTGCAGCTAGAGAGCAGCCCTTGCTCTCCACAACTAGAGAAAACCTGCGTGTAGTAACGAGGACCCAGCACAGCCAAAAATAAATTAATAATAAATAAATAAATGAAGCAGTGTGTACATGTCAAAAAAAAAAAAAGAATATCAGTGGTGACTTCCTTCCAACAGAGTGGTGAAGAAAGGCCTGTTGGGAGAGGTAACACTTAAGCAAAGACCTTAAAGGATGAGAATGAACCAGGTGTTTTGGAAAGCAGGACCCAAAGTGGGAAAAAGGCACAGATTTTGAAGCCAGATGTGGATGGGTTTCAAATCTTGGGTCCACTATCTAGCAGCTGTGGGACTTTAAGTAAGTCCCTTTACCAGTTGGGACCTCAGTTTTATCTTCCTTAAAATGTGGCTAAAAACACTTTACAGAATTGTGACAATGAAACCCAACTGTGTATATCAAAGGCCCTGCCTGGAGTCTCAGTAAAAATCAGTTCCCTTCCTGTACCAGCTCTTAATTGCTGAGCAACTGGCATAGAAATGATGCATGCATGCATTTAACGCACGCGTGCGTGCACACACACATGTGCAGTACATACACACCATCAGAAACACACACAGGCAGGACACAGGTACCTCCTCAAACTGGGGATTCGAGGAGAGGTCCATGAAGGGACCCTGCAGAGATATGGCAGGGACTGAGAGAAGCAAGGAATAGTGCAGTCCCTCAGGGCAGCTAACTGTGGGGGAGGACAGTGGTTACCAGAACCACAGAGAGGGTGTGGAGAGGGTGCCTGAGGGACACAGCTGACTCACAGGGACCTGGCAGGGAGGGAGCCGGGAAAGAAAGAGTCTGATCCCACTTTCCTTTTCCCTCTGATCTCTAGGCCTCAGTGGCCAAACTCAGACGCATGCTGGAGGCCACAGGAATCACTCAGTCGTGTCTCTTTGCGTCCCCATGGACAGTGACCCACCAGGCTCCTCTGTCCGTGGGGATTCTCTGGGCAAGAATACTAGAGAGGGTTGCCATGTCCTTCTCCAGGGATCTTTCTGACTCAGGGATGGAATCCTCATCTCTTTTGTCTCTTGCATTGGCAGGTCTCTTTACCACTAGTGTAGTCTGAGAAGCCCTCTGTCCTCCACACATGATTTCAATTTTTAAAAATTTATTTTTATTGTTTTCTATTTGTTTGGCTGTGTTGCTCAGCTTCCAGGATCTTAGTCCCCTGACCAAAGATCAAACCCGTGCCCCCTGCAGTGAAAGTACAGAGTCCTAACCACTGGACCACCAGGAAATTCTCATGACTTCTTTTTAAAAAAAAAATAAATAAGAAACGCTCCTAGATAGCATTCGGAAAAGAAAGAAAGGAATGAGGGAAGGAAGGAAGACAGGCCCTTGTCCAACTCCCAGTACCTGACATCATGATTGACACATAGTAGGCCCTCAGGTATCTGTTTCCCCATCTCTAAAGGGGAATAGCACTACCTGCTATTTGTTCTGAAGATGAAATAAAACTCTCCAAAGAACGTGGCCCAAAGTCAGACCAGTCCAGTTCAGTCCTGGACCAATCTATAAAGACCTGGATAGGGCTTCCCTGGTGGTCCGGNGGTCCCGGGGAGTGGCTGCCACAGTCACTATTTGTTCCCCCAAGTTTCTGTTTGTCCAAGAATGATTCATGTAGGTTCCACTGATCAGTCCCTCCTTCTTTTCCCCACTGTGAGCTGCTGTGCCAAGGGCAGAGGGGCACTGGAGGACATGCACAGCTGTGATGCCAGGGAAACGTGAGCTTGAACTCCAGCTCTAGGCTGTGTGACTCTGGAAAATTTCATTCCCTCTCTGACTTCAGTCAGAGAAATGGGACAATAACCTCATGCAATAGCTGTGAAGAGGAAATGAGACAAGCCACATAAAATACCTGACATTGGGCAGGCACTAAAAAAATGCTTGCTCATTTTTCTTTGTCCTTTTTTCACTTAACAGTCATCTGGGGCCTGCTGTAAAGCAGGCAGCTGTGCTAGGTGCTGGGAAAAAAATGGTGAACAAAACGAGTATGGAGACTGGCTCCTGTTATGGAGCTTAGAATCTAATGAGGGAGAGACATTCAATAAACACACCGTGAAAGAGAAGCACAATGTGTTATGAAAAAGAACATCAGGACTTCCCTGGTGACCCAGAGGATAAGAATCCGCCTGCCAGTGCAGGGGACATGGGTTGGATCCCTGGTCTGGGAAGTTTCCACATCCTGCAGAGCAACCAAGCCCACGTACCACAATTACTCAGCCCGTGCTCCAGAGACCGAGAGCTGCAACTACTGTCCCTGTGCCGCAACTACGGAAGCCCGTGCACCTAAAGCCTGTGCTATGCAACAAGAGAAGCCACTGGAATGAGAAGCCCAAGGGCTGCAGCTAGAGAGCAGCCCTTGCTCTCCACAACTAGAGAAAACCTGCGTGTAGTAACGAGGACCCAGCACAGCCAAAAATAAATTAATAATAAATAAATAAATGAAGCAGTGTGTACATGTCAAAAAAAAAAAAAGAATATCAGTGGTGACTTCCTTCCAACAGAGTGGTGAAGAAAGGCCTGTTGGGAGAGGTTACACTTAAGCAAAGACCTTAAAGGATGAGAATGAACCAGGTGTTTTGGAAAGCAGGACCCAAAGTGGGAAAAAGGCACAGATTTTGAAGCCAGATGTGGATGGGTTTCAAATCTTGGGTCCACTATCTAGCAGCTGTGGGACTTTAGGTAAGTCCCTTTACCAGTTAGGACCTCAGTTTTATCTTCCTTAAAATGTGGCTAAAAACACTTTACAGAATTGTGACAATGAAACCCAACTGTGTATATCAAAGGCCCTGCCTGGAGTCTCAGTAAAAATCAGTTCCCTTCCTGTACCAGCTCTTAATTGCTGAGCAACTGGCATAGAAATGATGCATGCATGCATTTAACGCACGCGTGCGTGCACACACACATGTGCAGTACATACACACCATCAGAAACACACATAGGCAGGACACAGGTACCTCCTCAAACTGGGGATTCGAGGAGAGGTCCATGAAGGGACCCTGCAGAGATATGGCAGGGACTGAGAGAAGCAAGGAATAGTGCAGTCCCTCAGGGCAGCTAACTGTGGGGGAAGACAGTGGTTACCAGAACCACAGAGAGGGTGTGGAGAGGGTGCCTGAGGGACACAGCTGACTCACAGGGACCTGGCAGGGAGGGAGCCGGGAAAGAAAGAGTCTGATCCCACTTTCCTTTTCCCTCTGATCTCTAGGCCTCAGTGGCCAAACTCAGACGCATGCTGGAGGCCACAGGAATCACTCAGTCGTGTCTCTTTGCGTCCCCATGGACAGTGACCCACCAGGCTCCTCTGTCCGTGGGGATTCTCTGGGCAAGAATACTAGAGAGGGTTGCCATGTCCTTCTCCAGGGATCTTTCTGACTCAGGGATGGAATCCTCATCTCTTTTGTCTCTTGCATTGGCAGGTCTCTTTACCACTAGTGTAGTCTGAGAAGCCCTCTGTCCTCCACACATGATTTCAATTTTTAAAAATTTATTTTTATTGTATTCTATTTGTTTGGCTGTGTTGCTCAGCTTCCAGGATCTTAGTCCCCTGACCAAAGATCAAACCCGTGCCCCCTGCAGTGAAAGTACAGAGTCCTAACCACTGGACCACCAGGAAATTCTCATGACTTCTTTTTAAAAAAAAAATAAATAAGAAACGCTCCTAGATAGCATTCGGAAAAGAAAGAAAGGAATGAGGGAAGGAAGGAAGACAGGCCCTTGTCCAACTCCCAGTACCTGACATCATGATTGACACATAGTAGGCCCTCAGGTATCTGTTTCCCCATCTCTAAAGGGGAATAGCACTACCTGCTATTTGTTCTGAAGATGAAATAAAACTCTCCAAAGAACGTGGCCCAAAGTCAGACCAGTCCAGTTCAGTCCTGGACCAATCTATAAAGACCTGGATAGGGCTTCCCTGGTGGTCCGGTGGTTAGGACTCTGGGCTTGCAATGCAGGGGACCCAGGTTCAATCCCTGATCAGGGAAGTAAGANGACACATAGTAGGCCCTCAGGTATCTGTTTCCCCATCTCTAAAGGGGAATAGCACTACCTGCTATTTGTTCTGAAGATGAAATAAAACTCTCCAAAGAACCTGGCCCAAAGTCAGACCAGTCCAGTTCAGTCCTGGACCAATCTATAAAGACCTGGATATTCCTCAAAGGGCATAGGGCAGAGGGAAGGGAAGAGGCTCCTTGTGGGTTGGCAGGGGTCTCCACCACCGTGGAACTCACAAAGGGAGCCTTGTGCGGGAGTGGTGGCAGGATGCTTCAAACGACAGCTGGGCCCAGGGCTGCCAGGCCTGGGCTGGGCTGGGTTGGGCACTCTGCCACAGGCAGCCCTCTGAGGGCCCTTTCATCTGAGTCCCAGCTGCCACTTGGCCAGCTGGCGGGAAGCCCAGCAGCCTGGAGAGGAGAGGGGCTGGCAGCTTTGTCTTAGGAAGAAGAACAAAGAGGAGGGCAGAGGGAAGCAGTGCTTGCTCTTGGATTCAGGCCAAAGGGAAACAAGATCCGGTTCTAGGCAACACCAAGGTACTGTTTGAATTCCTTTGTTGCCATAGCATTAAGCAAGACAGTTTCACAGAGATGGTCTCAAACGATATCCCAACCCCGACCATGTTACAGGTGGAGAACCAAGGCCCAGAAACAGGCAGCCCAAGGTTACAAGTGGACGGCAGAGCCACAGCTGGAAACCCGGTCGGTCTCTTGTCCCCTGACGCTGAAGGATTCTGAAAGAGGCACTTCACCTCTGGGACCCCTGGGGTTCTCATATGTAAAGTAGAGGTGCTAAATCCTATTTTGAATGGTGAGGGTCAAATGTGCTAATGGATATAAAAGGAAGAAGAGGGCTATTTGACTTGGGTCTTAAAGGCTGTGTAGGAGTTTTCCAGAGAGAAGGAGCTGGTGAGGAAAGGCATTCTGAGCACAAGGAACAGCATAAACAAAGTTCAAGAAAGTATAGGAATGTAGGTCGTTTCAGGGCAGCTGGAGCTGGGGGAGAAACCGGAAATGGAGCCCAGGCTTCTTGATGCTGTCAGAAGTGCCCACTGCCCCTCCAAGTGTCCAGCCCTCCTTTCTGTGGTGATGACCTTTCAGAACACAGCCTCCGCATGGAATCATCCTGGCCCATGCAGCTGATCAGCCCTCTGGGAGGAGTCAGACAATGTGAAGTGAGGGGAAGGGGCTTCACATGCTGGGCAGAGCCAACCTGGCCCATGGGAGGCTCCCTAACCCAGATGCAGCAAGCA
>SJYW01012610.1:1632-17978 GCA_006410735.1 Raphicerus campestris
CTATTGAATAATGTTCCCTGTATTCAGGAATTCTCTGATGATCTCAGGATTTGGACTTATGCCTCCTGATTCTGGTGTTCAGTTTTATTTTTACAATAGCCTCAGGTCTTCTCCACCTATACAGCACTGATATTAAAACGTGTAGATTAAAGATGAAAGGTTTTTCCACAATGAGGGTCACCCATAGAGGATTACTGAGTTACATGGAGAAGAGAAGAGGGAGAGGGTAGTTAGAGGTGACTGGAATGAGATGAGGTGAAATCAAAAGAAGAGAGAGCGAGCTAGCCTGTAATCACTTCCTTATGTGCGCTCCACAGTCTCAACCTCTCAGAGGTGTTCACAGAGTTATACAGGGAAGAGGAGAGGGAGAAAGCAGACAGAGGTGGCCAAGGAGATAAAAGAGGGAGATGAAAAGGAGAGAGACAGATCAGTCCAGTAACCAATTCCCTGAGTGTTCTCCACCTTCTGGAACACACAGAGATTCACAGAGTTGGGTATAGATGAGAAGGGGGAGGGAGGAGACAGAGGCCACCTACTGGAGAAAAAGGAGAGTCCAAAGGAGGAGAGAGTGGTCAAGCCAGTAATGTCGCTCTCATGTAAAACTGGATACTGAAGATTAGGTTTTTAAATGTACAAAATTGACAACAAATGCCAAAACGCAAAGATTAAAAATCTGGAGTAGAGATTGGATTTTCAAAAATACAATGTTAAAGCAATGGAGAAGAGGGAGGGGGAAAAAAAAGCCACCGGAATTATTAAAAAACAACATCCACCACAATAAGACTATACAGCGTTTGGTTTAAAAAATAGGTGTTTGGTTTTTTTTTTTTTTGTAAAGTAATAATAGGTTATAAAAATAATGATTAGGGAAATAGAAGACTTAGAAATTTAAGAAAGTTAAAAAAAAGGAGACAAAAAGAAGAAAAAATAGAATTAAAAAAAGGAGAAAATATTCATGCATCCACATCAACTCAAAAAAAAAAAAAAAAAGATTGATCATGAAATTAGTAAAAGAATACCTGGCCCTTTCTCTGGCGTTGTGGGCTGTGTGAGGTCACTACCAAGGCAGTTCCCTCTGTTTAACTTCCTCTGTTTGGTGGTCACTTCAGTGTCTGATTTCCATCTTGACACAGGGAGGTTGGTGGTGGACTCTACACTGGGCTTGCCCCTGATTGTGGTGCACACTGCTCAGGTTCTACGTTGCTCCGCCGGGTAACTGAGGCCGGCCCTAGGCTTCATGCACCTCCCCAGTCTAAGTCACTCAGGCTTGGTGCTCAAGAAGCCCTCCGAAGTGCAGATTTGGTTGGGCCTGCATTTTGTGCCCTTTCCTGTACCGTGTAGCTAGGGAGTTTGGTGAGCACAATTGCAGTGACTTAAGGCCTTTCTATGTTGCTCCATTTTCTGGGAGTACCGCTAGGGCTCCTTCTCAGGCAGACGGTGACTGTCCAGAGCCCCCAGAAGTCTTAGTTAGCAAAGAAACCTGCTTGCAGTTTGCTAGGTAATGTCTCTCTTGGGCTGTGATTGCCCCCTTCTAGCCCTTAAGGCTCTGGCTGCCTGTCACCGGAGGGGGATGGTCTGTGGCCGGCTTTTTCCGATCTGTCTTTTGTTCTGTGTGTAGTCCTGGCAGTGTCTTAGGTTGNGTCTCTCTTGGGCTGTGATTGCCCCCTTCTAGCCCTTAAGGCTCTGGCTGCCTGTCACCGGAGGGGGATGGTGTGTGGCCGGCTTTTTCCGATTTGTCTTTTGTTCTGTGTGTAGTCCTGGCAGTGTCTTAGGTTGGAGCATTTCGTGTGGTATCTGTCCCACAGTCTGGTTTGCTATCCCAAGTTAGTTCATTCTGGTTACACAGGGGCCACCCGATTCTCAGAGAAAGCACTGCAGCCCGCATCTCCTGTGGCCTGATTCTTAGAAAGCACTGCTGCTTGTGCCTCCCGCTCCTCCCGGCCCAAGCCCTACTTGCTAGTGGCAGATGCAGGCGAGTGCACTGCTTTCCCACTGGGAGATCTACTGTTGGGCTCATAATCTGTTGGTTTTAATTATTTATTATTTTTCCTTCCTGTTATGTTGCCCTCTGTGCTTCCAAGGCTCGCCACAGACTCGGCTGTGAGAATGTTTCCTGGTGTTTGGAAACCTCTTTTTAACAGTCTCTTCCTGGGACGAGATTCCCTTCCCAGAACGGAGCTCCCTCCCTACCTCCTTTGTCTCTTTTTTCGTCCTTTATATTTTTTCCTACCTGTTTTTGAAGCCAGTGATCTGCTTTGCTGGATGCCTGATGTCCTCTGCCAGCATTCAGAAGTTGTTTTGTGGAATTTACTCAGCGTTGAAATGTTCTTTTGATGAGTTAGTTAGGGAGAAAGTGGTCTCCCCGTCCTATTCCTCCACTATCTTTTCTAGGTCTCCTCCGGAAAGTTCTGATTCATCCGCCTTATTCATCAGGCATTTTACTTACAAATTTACGTTTATTTGGTTTTGTACACCCATGGCAGATTCATGTTAAAAAATTAAAAAAAAATTTTTTTAATTCGCTGGAAGACTGTTAAGGTCACCTGGAACAGTTCTTTGCTCAAAAATATACATTGACTTGTATGTTATGTATTTTATATTCTGCATTTAAGTGATGACAGAGTATTTATCTTTCTCTATGTGACTTATTTCACTAAGCATAGTACCTTCCAGGTCCATCCAGGTTATTGCAAATGGCAAAATTTTGTTCTTTTTCTATGGCTGAACAATATACCATTGTATATATATGACATATGTCTATCCATTTATCTGCTGTTGGATACTTAGGTTGTTTCCATACCTTGGCTATTATAAATAATACTGATGTGAACATTTGGTGTTAAGTTCAGTTCAATTCAGTTGCTCATTCGTGTCTGACTCTTTATAGCCCCATGGACTGCAGCACGCCAGGCCTCCCTGTGCATCACCAACTGCCAGAACTTACCCAAACTCATGTCCATCAAGTTGGTAATGCCATACAAACATCTCATCCTCTGTTGTCCTCTTCTACTCCTGACCTCACTCTTTCCGAGCATCAGGGTCTTTGCAAATGGGTCAGCTCTTCTCATCAGGTAGCCAAAGTATTGGAATTTCAGCATTAGCATCAGTCCTTCCAATGAACACCCAGGATTGGTCTTCTTTAGGATGGACTGGTTGGAGCTCCTTGCAGTCCAAGGGACTCTCAAGAATATTCTCCAACAACACAGTTCAAAAATATCAATTCTTTGGCACTCAGCTTTCTTTGTAGTCCAACTCTCACGTCCATACATAGCCTTCACTAGATGGACCTTTGTTGACAAAGTAATGTATCTGGTTTTTAATATGATATCTAGGTTATTCATAACTTTCCTTCCAGGGAGTAAGCATCTTTTAATTTCATGGCTGCAATCACTATCTGCAGTGATTTTCGAGCCCAGAAAAATAAAGTCTGACAGTGTTTCCACTTTTTCCCCATCTATTTCCCATGAACTGATGAGACCAGATGCCATGATCTTAGTTTTCTGAATGTTGAGCTTTATGTCAAATTTTTCACTCTCCTCTTTCAATTTCTCTCAAGAGACTTTTTAGTTCCTCTTCACTTTCTGCCATAAAGGTGGTGTCATCTGTATATATGAGGTTATTGATATTTCTCCTGGCAATCTTGATTTCAGCTTGTGTTCCTTCCAGCCCAGCGTTTCTCATGATGTACTCTGCATATAAATTAAATAAGCAGGGTGACAATATACAGCCTTGGCATACTCCTTTTCCTATTTGGAACCAGTCTGTTGTTCCATGTCCAATTCTAGCTGTTGCTTCCTGACTTGCATATAGGTTTCACAAGCGGCAGATCAGGTGGTCCGGTATTCCCATCTCTTGAAGAATTTTCCAGTTTATTGTGATCCAGTCAAAGGCTTTGGCATAGTCAATAAAGTAGAAATAGATGTTTTTCTGGAACTCTCTTGCTTTTTTGATGATCCAGCGGATGTTGGCAATTTGATCTCTGGTTCCTCTGCCTTTCTAAAACCAGCTTGAACATCTAGAAGTTCACGGTTCACATATTGCTGAAACCTGTTTTGGAGAATTTTGAGCATTACTTTAGTAGCATGTAAGGTGAGTGCAATTGTGCGGTAGTTTGAGCATTCTTTGGCATGGCCTTTCTTTGATGCTGCACTAATTTACATTCCTCCCAACAGTGTAATAGAATTTCCTGTTCTCCACCTCATCGCCAATATTTGCTACTTGTAGTCTTTTTAATAGTAACCATTTTGGCATATGTGCGGTGGTTTTGATTTGCATTTCTCTGATGATTAGTAATGTTGACCATCTCTTCATGTACTTGTTTTCCATCTATAGTTCTTTTCTGGGAAAACATATTTTCAGGTCTTCTAGCCACTTATTAATGGATTCTTTGGTCTTTTGGTATTGAGTTGCATGAGATGTTTATTTATTTTGGAAGTAATCACATTATCCATCAAAGCATTTGCAAATATTTTTCCCATTCTTAGTTTGACTTTTTGTTTTGTCAATGGTTTCCTATGCTGTTGAAAAAGTTTTAAAGTTTAACTAGTTATCATTTTTTTAGTTTTTCTTTTCTTTCCTTTGCCTTATGAAATAGATCCAAAAAATTTATTGGTAATATTTATGTCAAAGGATGTCCCACCTATGTTTTCATCTAGGAGTTCTATGTTTTCCAGTATTTAGCCCATTTTAAGTTATTTTGTGTGTGTGTGTATAGTGTAAGAAAATGTTCTAATTTCATTCTTTTAAATGTAGCTGTCTATTTTCTCCAGCATCACTTGTTGAAGAAACTGTCTTTCCCCATTGTATATTCTTGACTCATTTATTATCGACTAATTGACCATAAATGCATGGCTTTATTTTTAGCTCTTTTATTTTTCCATTGATCTAAGTGCCAGCTTTTGTGCTAGTACCATGATGTTTTTACTACTGGAGCTTTGTAATAAAGTTTGAACTCAGGGAGAATGATACCCCTAGATCTGTTCTTCTTCTGAAGATTATGATCTCTATTTTATGTCTTTTTTATTTCCACACAAATTTTCGGATTTTCTTTTCTGGTTCTGTGATACATATCATTGCTACTTTGAAACAGATTGTACTGAATCTATAGATTACCTTTGGTAGTATAATTATTTATTTTTAATTAATTAGTTTATATTAATTGGAAAATAATGACTTTAGAATACTGTAGTGGCTTTTTGCCATACATCAATATGGATTTGCCACAGGTATGCATGTATCCCCCCATCCTCAACCCCTCTCCCACCTCCCTCCCCACCCAATCCCTCTGGGTTGTCCCAGAGCACCTGCTTTTGGTGCCCTGCTTCATGCATCAAATTTGCACTGGTCATTTATTTTACATGAGCATATGTACATGTTTCAGTGCTATTCTCTGAAATCATCACAACCTCACCTTCTCCCACTGAGTCCAAAAGTCTGTTCTTTACCTCTGTGTCTCCTTTCCTGCCCTGCATGTAGGATCATCAGTACTGTCTTTCTTTTTTTTTTTTTATTTTTTTCAGTACTGTCTTTCTAAATTCCATTTATATGCATTAATATACAGTATTTGTCTTTCTCTTTCTGATTTCCTTCACTCTGTGTAATAGGCTCCAGGTTCATGCACTGCATTAGAACTGATTCCCTTTTCTCCACACCTTCTTTATTGTTTGCAGAATTTTTCATGATGGACGTAATGATGGGCATGAGATAATACCTCATTGTGGTTTTGATTCGCATTTCTCTAATAATGAATAATGTTGTTGAGCAACTTTTCATGTTTATTCAGTTCAGTTCAGTCACTCAGTCGTGTCCGACTCTTTGTGACCCCATGAATCGCAGCATGCCAAGCCTCCATGTCCATCAACAACTCCCGGAGTTCACTCAGACTCATGTCCATCGAGTCAGTAATGCCATCCAGCCATCTCATCCTCTTTCGTCCCCTTCTCCACCTGCCCCCAATCCTTCCCAGCATCAGAGTCTTTTCCAATGAGTCAATTCTTTCGCATGAGGTGGCCAAAGTACTGGAGTTTCAGCTTAACATCATTCCTTCCAAAGAACACCCAGGACTGATCTCCTTCAGAATGGACTGTTGTAGTGAAGTGAAGTGAAGTGAAGTCACTCAGTCATGTCCAACTCTTTGCGACCCCATAGACTGTAGCCTACCAGGCTCCTCTCTTCATGGGATTCTCCAAGCAAGAGTACTGGAGTGGGTTGCCATTTCCTTCTCCAGGGGATCTTCCTGACCCAGGGATTGAACCCAGGTCTCCAGCATTCCAGGCAGGTGCTTTAACCTCTGAGCCACCAGGGATCTATATATCTTCTTTGGAGAAATGTCGGTTTAGGTCTTTTGCCCACCTTTTGATTGGATTGCTCATTTTCCTGGTATTGAGCTGCATGAGCTGCTTGTATATTTTTGAGATTAGTTCTTTGTCAGTTGTTTTGGTTGCTATTATTTTCTCCCATTCTGAGGTCTGTCTCTTCACCTTACTTATAGTTTCCTTCATTGTGCAAAAGCTTTTAAGTTTAATTAGGCCCCATTTGTTTATTTTCTTTTTATTTCCATTACTCTTAGAGGATGGTCATATAGGTTCTTGCTGTGATTTATGTCAGGGAGTGACTGGTCTGACTATGTTTCCTTATGAGAGTTTTGTGCTCTCTGGCCTCACATTTAGGTCTTTAACCCATTATGAGTTTATTTTTAAAATGATATTAGAAAGTATTCTAGTTCTTTTACATGTAGTGAACCAGTCTTCCAGATGTTCAAGCTTGTTTTAGAAAAGGCAGAGGAACCAGAGATCAAACTGCCAACATCCGCTGGGTCATCAAAAAGGCAAGAGAGTTCCTGAAAAACATCTATTTCTGCTTTATTGACTATGCCAAAGCCTTTGACTATGTAGATCACAATAAATGTGGAAAATTCTTCAAGAGATGGGAATACCAGGCCACCTGACCTGCCTCTTGAGAAACCTATGTGCAAGTCAGGAAGCAGCAGTTAGAACTGGACATGGAACAACAGACTGGGTTCCAAATAGGAAAAAGAGTACGTCAAGGCTGTATATTGTCACCCTGCTTATTTAACTTATATGCAGAGTACATCATGAGAAATGCTGGGCTGGAAGAAGCACAAGCTGGAATCAAGATTGCCAGGAGAAATATCAATAACCTCAGATATGCAGGTGACACCACCCTTATGGCAGAAAGTTAAGAGGAACTAAAAACTCTCTTGATGAAAGTGAATGAGGAGAGTGAAACACTTGACATAAAGCTCAACATTCAGAAAACTAAGATCATGGCATCTGGTCCCATCAGTTCATGGGAAATAGATGGGGAAAGAGTGGAAACAATGTCAGACGTTATTTTTCTGGGCTCGAAAATCACTGCAGATGGTGAGCACAGCCATGAAATTAAAAGATGCTTACTCCCTGGAAGGAAAGTTATGACCAACCTAGATAGCATACTAAAAAGCAGAGACATTACTTTGCCAACAAAGGTTTGTCTAGTCAAGGCAATGGTTTTTCCAGGAGTCATGTATGGATGTGAGAGTTGGACTGTGAAGAAAGCTGAGCCCCGAAGAATTGATGTTTCTGAAATGTGATGTTGGAAAAGACTCTTGAAAGTCCCTTGGACTGCAAAGAGTTCCAACCAGTCCATCCGAAAGAAGACCAATCCTGAGTGTTCATTGGAAGGTCTCATGCTAATGCTGAAACTCCAGTACTTTGGCCACCTCATGCGAAGAGCTGACTCATTGGAAAAGACCCTGATGCTGGGAGAGGTTGGGAGCAGGAGGAGAAAGGGACAACAGAGAATGAGATGGCTGGATGGCATCACCGACTTGAAGGACATGAGTTTGAGTGAACTCCGGGAGTTGGTGATGGACAGGGAGACCTTTTGTGCTGCAATTCATCAGGTTGTAATGAGTCCAACATGACTGTGCACCTGAACTGAACTGAAGTGAACCAGTTTTTACAGCACCACTTATTGAAGAGACTGCCTTTTCTTCATTCTGTATTTTTGCCTTCGTTATCAAAAATAAGGTGTCCACAGGTGCATGGATTTATCTCTGGAGTTTCTATTTTGTTCCACTGATCTATATTTTTGTGTTTGCACCAGTACCAATACTGTCTGATCATTGGAGCTTTGTAATATAGTTTGAAGACAAGAGGGTCGATTCCCCCAGTTCTGTTCTTCTTTCTAAAAATCACTTTGGCCATGTTTTGTCTTTTGTGATTCCGTACAAATTTTGAAATTATTTTTTTCTACTTTTGTGAAAAATGCCATTAGTAGTTTGATAGTAATAGCATTGAATCTGTAGTTTGCTCTGTGTCATATAGTCATTTTCACTACATTGTTTCTTCCAATCCAAAAACATTCTATATTTCACCATCTGTGTCACCTTTGATTTCTTTCATCAATGTTGTATAGTTTTCTGTATACAGGTCTTTCTTCTGCCTCAGTTATTCTATTGTTGGTTCCCTCCAGAGTGAGGTTTTTACTCAGTTATTGCATTGTTCATTATTGATTGACTATTCTTTATTTCTTCTAGGTCCTTGTTAAAGATTTCTTGCATCTTCTCAATATATGTCTCTAACCTTTTAATCTGTTGATTCGTTTTGTTTTCAAGATTTTGGATCATCTTTACTATCATCATTCTGAATTCTTTTTCAGGTATATTCCCTATTCCCTCCTCTTTTGTTTGGTTTGATGTGTTTTTATCATGTTCTTTCACCTGCTGGATATTTCTGTCTTTTCATTTTGTTTACTTTGCTGTGTTTGGGGGATCTCCTTTCTGCATGCTGGAAGGTTGTAGTTCCTCTTAATTGTGGAGTCTGTTCTCTGTGAGTGTGGCTAGATCAGTGCCTTGTGAAGTTTTCCTGGTTGGGGGAACTTGTGTCTGTGTTCTGGTAGATGGAGCTTGATCTTGTCTTTCTGGAGGGCAATGCAGCATCCAGTAGTGAGTTTCGGGGTATCCATGATTTTTGTATGGCATTAGGCATCCTGCCTTTTAATATTCAGTGTTGCATTCCTGTTTTTCTTGAGGATTAGCATGGCTTGTCATGCATTGGATCTTGCTGGCTCTTGAGTAGATCTTGGTCCCAGCATAGGTATGAATGCTTTTGGGTAGGCTCTCATCTATTAATGTTTTCCGGGGTCAGGAGTTCTGTGGTTGTCCAATGTTCTGGAGTTGAGGATTCTGCCTCTGGCTTTTGGTGTCCCTATTACAGTTATATTAAGACTTTTCTGTCTACACAGCACAGAAGACAACCCCCCCCCCAGGTTAATGGTGGAACAATTCTCCATAACCAGGAACACCCAAATAGATTAGCAGAGTTATGTAGAGAAGAGATAGGAGGGAGATGGAGGTGACCAAGAGAAGAAAAGGGAGAGTCAAAAGGGAGGAGAGCAGTCAAGTCAGTAATCTAATCCCTAAGTGAAAATGAAGAATAAAAGTTAGATTCTTAAAAGTACAAAATTAATAACAGATATCAAAAAGCAAAAGTTAAAAACCTAGAATAGAGATTGGACTTTCAAAAGTACAATATTCAGGACTGGGAACTCATGTACACCCATGGTGGATTCATGTCATTGTATGCAAAACCAATACAGTATTGTAAAGTAAAATAAAGTAAAAATAAAAATTAAAAAAAATCAAACACAAAAATTAAAACAAATATTATGGGGTCTGTTCTGTGTCAGATAATCCCGTGTTCTGGCTTGCTTATACTTGTTCTCATAGTCTACAGTTACCCCTCAAATGCAGTCTCAGCTTAACTGCATGATTTTAATCCATTGCACCTGTCACTTCCAGGGCAATTCTCCTTTCTTTTTTTTGCTTAGACTGGCTTCTTCTGCTTGCAGATCTCTTCAGGATCAAATCTCTGCACTGACATGAGGGGACAAAGTTGACATTTATTCAGGCTCACTTTCTTGGCTGTGTTATGTAGAGGGAAGAACATTGCAAACAAACAACAGAAAGCTGTGATAATTTTACTTCTTCCTTTCCAATTTGGAATCCTTTTTTTCATTTCTTTTGTTTGATTACTCTGACTTGGGTTTTCAATACTTGCTGAGTAAATTTGTTGAAGTGAGCATCCTTGTCTTGTTCCTAATCTTAGAGGAAATGCTTTTAAATTTTATTCTTAAGATGATGTTAGCTGTGACCCTATCATACATGGCCTTTATTATGTCAAGGTATTTTGTTTCTATACCTTCTTTGTGAAGTTTTTATCATAAATGGATATTGGATTGTCAGAAAGTTTGTTTTGCATCTTTTGACATGATCATATCATTTTTATCCTTTTGTTATAGTGGTGTCTCACTTTGATGATTTGTAGATATTATATACATTCTTGCATTCCTTCAATAAATTCCACTTTTTCATGGTGCATAATCCTTTTCAAGGACTGTTGAATTTGGTAGACTATTATATTTAGTGGATTTTGCATATATATTCACAAGTGATATTGGCCTATAATTTTCTTTTTTGTGTGTTAAGCTTGGTTTTGGTGTGAAGATGATTCTGGCCTTGTTGAATGTTTTCAGGCCTTATTTTCTTTACAGTTTTTTGGAATAGTTTGAGAAGAATAGATGTGAGAAGAAGAAGTAGNCATATATATTCACAAGTGATATTGGCCTATAATTTTCTTTTTTGTGTGTTAAGCTTGGTTTTGGTGTGAAGATGATTCTGGCCTTGTTGAATGTTTTCAGGCCTTATTTTCTTTACAGTTTTTTGGAATAGTTTGAGAAGAATAGATGTTAACTCTTCTCAAACTGATAGAACTCACCTATGAGGCCATCTTGGGTCTTTTTTGTTGAAATGTTTTTATTAGTTTTATTACTGGTAATTGTTCTGTTCAGGTTCTTTATTTTTTCTTGGTTTAGTGTTGGGAAGTTGTATGTTTCTAGGAATTTGTCCATTTTATGGTATATAGTTGTTCATAATGATTGCATTTTTGTGATGTTGGTTGTAAATTCTTTTTTCATTTTTTTTATTTGAGCTCTTTTTTCTTAATGAGTCTAGCTAAAGCTTTATTCATTCTGTTTATCTTTTCAAAGAACCAACTCTTAATTCCATTGATCTTTTCTGTTATTTTATTTATTTGCTTTGATCTTTACTTCATTTATTTCTACTCTGGTCTTTATGTGATTTCTTTCCTTCTAAAAACTTTAGGCTTTTGTTTTTCCTTCCATTTCTTGTCTTTTAGGCGTAAAGTTAGGTTGTTTGAGTTTTTTTTTTTTTTCTTCTTTCTTCAGAAGGTCTGTATCACTCTGCACTTCCCTCTTAAAACTGCTTTTGCTGAATCTCATAGATTTTGGATTGTTACTTTTTCATTTGTCTCCAGGTAGTTTTTTAATTTCTTTTTTATCTTTCTGATTTCTTAAGTGATTCATTGGTTGTTTTGAAACATATAGTTTAGCTTTCATCTTTGTGTGTGTGTTTTTTTTCCTCTTTTAGTTGATTTCCAGTCTCATAAATATTTTGGACAGAAAATATGCTTGATATGATTTAAATTCTCTCTCTCTCTTTTTATTTTTTAAACTATTTTGCGTTTGAGTAGAGCCAATTACCAATACTGTGTTACATTCAGGTGAGCAGTGAAGGGATTCAGCCATACATATATATGTGACCATTCTCCCCCAAACTCCCTTCCCATTCTGGCTGCCACATATCATTGAAAAGAGTTCCATGGGCTGTACAGTATGTTATGTTGGTTATCCATTATTTTTTTATTTATTTTACTTTACATTATTGTATTGGTTTTGCCATATATTGACTTGAATCCTCCATGGGTGTACATGTGTTCCCCATCCTGAACTCCCCTCCCACCTCCCTCCTCATCCCATCCCTCTGGGTTATGCCAATGCACCATCCCCAAGCACCCTGTATCATGCATAAAACCGGGACTGGTGATTCATTTCACATATGATAATTTACATGTTTCAATGCCCTTCTCCCATATCATCCTGCCCTCGCCCTCTCCCACAGAGTCCAAAAGACTGTTCAATACCTCTGTGTCTCTTTTGCTGTCTCGCATACAGGGTTATCATTACCATCTTTCTAAATTCCATATATATGCATTAGTACACTGTATTGGAATTTTTCTTTCCAGCTTACTTCACTCTCTATAATAGGCTCCAGTTTCATCCACCTCATTAGAACTGATTCAAATGTATTCTTTTTAAAGGCTGGGTAATACTCCATTTTGTATATGTCCCACAGCTTTATTATCCATTCATCTCCCGATAGGCATCTAGGTTGTTTCCATGTCCTGGCTATTATAAACAGTGCTGTGATGAACATTGGGATACACGTGTCTCAATTCTGGTTTCCTCAGTATGTATGCCCAGCAGTGGTTTTCTTGGGTCATATGGCAGCTCTATTTCCAGTTTAAAGGAATCTCCACAGTGTTCTCCATAGTGGCTGTACTAGTTTGGACTCCCACCAACAGTATAAGAGGGTTCCCTTTTCTCCACACCCTCTCCAGCATTTATTTCTTGTAGACTTTTGGATCGTAGCCATTCTGACTGGTGTGAAATGGTACCTCATTGTGGGTTTGATTTGCATTTCTCTGATAATGAGTGATGTTGAGCATCTTATCATGTGTTTGTTAGCCATCTATATGTCTTTGGAGAAATGTCTGTTTAGTTCTTTGGCCTATTTTTTCATTGGGTGATTTATGTTTCTGGAATTGAGCTTCAGGAGTTGCTTGTATATTTTTGAGATTAATTCTTTGTCAGTCTTCATTTGCTATTATTTTCTGCCATTCTGAAGGCTGTATTTTCATGTTGCTTATAGTTTCCTTTGTTGTGCAGAAGCTTTTACTTTTATTTAGGTCCAGTTTATTTATTTTTTGCTTTTATTTCCAATATTCTGGGAGGTGGGTCATAGAGAATCCTGCTGTGATTTATGTCGGAGAGTCTTTTGCCTATGTTCTCCTCTAGGAGTTTTATAGTTTCTGGTCTTACATTTATATCTTTAATCCATTTTGAGTTTAGTTTTGTGTATGGTGTTAAAAAGTGTTTTAGTTAATTGTTTTTACAAGTGTTCGACCAGTTTTCCCAGCAACAATTGTTAAAAGAGATTGGCTTTCCTCCATTGTATATTCTTGCCTCCCTTGTCGAAGATAAGGTGTCCATACGTGTGTGGATTTATCTCTGGGCTTTCCATTTTGTTCCATTGATTTATATTTCTGTCTTTGTGCCAGTACCATACTGTCTTGATGACTGTGGCTTTGTAGCAGAGCCTGAAGTCAAGCAGGTTGATTCCTCCAGTTCCATTCTTCTTTCTCAAGATTGCTTTGGATATTCGAGGTTTTTTATATTTTCATGCAAATTGTAAAATTATTTGTTTTAGTTCTGTGAAAAATATCAGTGGTAGCTTGACAGGTATTGCGTTGAATCTATAGATTGCTTTGAGTGGTATATTCATTTTTACTATATTGTTTCTTACAATCCATGAACACGGAATATTTCTCCATCTATTTGTGTCCTCTTTGATTTCTTTGACCAGTGTCTTATACTTTTCTATATATAGGTCTTTTGTTTCTTTAGGTAGATTTATTCCTAAGTATTTTATTCTTTTCATTGCAATGGTGAATGAGATTGTTTCCTTAATTTCTCTTTTTATTTTATCATTATTAGTGTATAGGAATGCAAGTGATTTCTGTGTGTTAACTTTATATCCTGCAACTTTACTATATTCATTGAAGACTCCACCATTCATTTCTGGTAGTCGTTAGAGTTTTCTCTGTAGAGGATCATGTCATCTGCAAACAATGAGAGTTTTACTTCGTCTTTTCCAATTTTGATTCCTTTTATTTCTTTTCTTTGATTGCTGTGGCTAAAACTTCCAGAACTATGTTGAATAGTAGCGATGAAAGTGGGCACCCTTGTCTTATTTCTAACTTTAGGGGAAATGGTTTTGATTTTTCACCATTGAGGATAATGTTTGCTGTGGTTTTGTCATATATAGCTTTTATTATGTTGAGGTATGTTCCTTCTATGCCTGCTTTCTGGAGGGGTTTTATCATAAATGGATGTTGAATTTTGTCAAAGACTTTCTCTGCATCTATTGAGATAATCATATGTTTTTTTTTAAATTTTTCAATTTGTTAATGTGGGGTATTATATTGATTGATTTGTGCATATTGAAGAATCCTTGCATTCCTGGGATAAAGCCCACTTGATCATGATGTATGATCTTTTTGATATGTTGTTGGATTCTGTTTGTTAGATTTTTGTTATGGATTTTTGCATCTATATTTATCAGTGATATTGGCCTGTAGTTTTCTTTTTTCTTTTTTTTTGTGGCATCTTCTTGAGGTTTTGGTATTAGGGTGGTGGTGGCCTCATAGAATGAGTTTGGAAGTTTACCTTCCTCTGCAATTTTCTGGAAGAGTTTGAATAGGTTCGGTGTTAGCTCTTCTATAATTTTTGGTAGAATTCAGCTGTGAAGCCATCTGGACCCGGGCTTTTGTTTGCTGGAAGATTTCTGATTACAGTTTCAATTTCCATGCTTGTGATGAGTCTGTTAAGATTTTCTGTTTCTTCCTGGTTCAGTTTTGGAAAGTTGTACTTTTCTAAGAATTTGTCCATTGCTTTCAAGTTGTCCATATTATTGGCATATAGTTGCTGATATTAGTCTCTTATGATCCTTTGTATTTCTGTATTGTCTGTTGTGATCTCTTCTTTTCATTTCTAATTTTGTTAATTTGATTTTTCTTCCTTTGTTTCTTGATGAATCTAGCTAATGGTTTGTCTTTTTTTTTTTCCCCCCCAAAGGACCAGCTTTTGGATTTGTTGATTTTTGCTATGGTCTCTTTTCTTTTGAATTTATTTCTGCCCTAATTTTTAATATTTCTTTCCTTCTACTAACCCTGAGGTTCTTCGTTTCTTTCTTTTCTAGTTGTTTTAGGTGTAGAGTTCAGTTATTTATTTGACTTTTTTCTTGTTTCTTGAGGTATACCTGTATTGCCATGAACCTTCCCCTTAGCACTGCTTTTACAGTGTTCCACAGGTTTTGTGTTGTTGTGTTTTCATTTTCATTCATTTCTATGCATATTTTGATTTTTTAAATTTCTTTTGTGATTTGTTAGTTATTCAGCAGTGTTCAGCCTCCATATGTTGGCATTTTTAACAGTTTTTTTCTCATTTAATTGACATCTACTCTTACTGCATTGTGGTCAGAAAAGATTGTTGGAATGATTTCAATTTTTTTGAATTTACTAAGGCTAGATTTATGGCCCAGGATGTGATCTATCCTGGGGAAGGTTCCTTGTGCACTTGAGAAAAAGGTGAAATTCATTGTTTTGGGGTGAAATGTCCTATAAATATCAATTAGGTCTAACTGGTCTATTGTATCACTTAAATTTTGTGTTTCGTTGTTAATTTTATTTTTAGTTGATCTATCCATATGTTTGAGTGGCGTATTAAAGTCTCCCACTATTATTGTGTATTGTTAATTTCCCCTTTTATACTTGTTAACATTTGTCTTACATGTTGTGGTACTCCTCTGTTGGGTGCGTATATATTTATAATTATTTTATCCTCTTGGATTGATCCTTTGATCGTTATGTAGTGTCCATCTTTGTCTCTTTTCACAGCCTTTCTTTTAAAGTCTATTTTATCTGATATAAGTATTGCTACTCCTGCTTTCTTTTGGTCTCTATTTGCATGGAATATATTTTTGTAGCCCTTCACTTTCAGCATATATGTGTCCCTTGTTTCGAGGTGGGTCTCTGCGGACAATATATATAGGGGTCTTGTTTTTGTATCCGTTCAACCAGTGTTTGTCTTTTGATTGGGGCATTCAACCCATTTACATTTAAGGTAATTATTGATAAATATGATCCTGTTGCCGTTTACTTTAATGNGGTCTCTGCGGACAATATATATAGGGGTCTTGTTTTTGTATCCGTTCAACCAGTGTTTGTCTTTTGATTGGGGCATTCAACCCATTTACATTTAAGGTAATTATTGATAAATATGATCCTGTTGCCGTTTACTTTAATGTTTTCAGTTCGATTTTATACGCCATTTTTATGTTTCCTGTTTAGAGAAGATCCTTTAGCATTTGTTGGAGAGCTGGTTTGGTGGTACTGAATTCTCTCAGCTTTTGCTTGTATGGAAAGCTTTTGATTTCTCTTTCATATTTGAATGAGATCCTTGCTGGCTACAGTAATCTGGGCTGTAGGTTATTTTCTTTCATCACTTTAAGTATATCCTGACATTCCCTCCTTTCCTGAATAGTTTCTCATGAAAGATCAGCCGTTATCCTTATGGGAATCCCCTTGTGTGTTATTTTATTTCCTTTGCTACTTTTAATATTTGTTCTTTGTGTTTGATCTTTGTTA
>SJYW01012614.1:0-23478 GCA_006410735.1 Raphicerus campestris
AAAAACATTTAGCCAGATGTACTACTTTAGAAAAATTAGGTGATTGCAGAATTTCAAATCTAAGACTTTTAGGGGAGAATAAAATTTCACAGAGAAGGTACAATTATGTTAGAAACTTGGTACTGAAAAGAGTATGTACAACATAATGGTTTTTAGTAATAATTCCTTTTAAAATTTCCATACTATTTCTGTACTAATCATTTTTTCTCACCTAAACTACTACTAAAATCATCCTAAATCATTATCATACTTGTGGAACGTTTTAAGTATTTTTTAAATACAAAGGGCGGATCATTATTTGAAGGCTTCCCTGGTGGCTCAGACGGTAAAGAATCCACTTGCCATGGGGAAGACCTGGGTTGGGAAGATCCCCTGGAAAAAGGAATAGCTACCCACTCCAGTATTCTGTCTGGAGAATCCCATGGACAAAGGAGACTGGCAAGCTATACAGTCCATGGGATCGCAGAGTTGGACACAGCTGAACAACTAACACTTTCACTCTTCACACAGTCTAAGAAATTTCTCTAACAAAGTATATTATTTTCAATAATTGACAATTTTTAAATTAAAAATTTTAAGAAGTTTACTTAAATACTTTTACTTCTTGGATGCATTATTCAAACAGCAAATCCATTCCTCCCTAAACCAGGAAATATGGCATTGGAATCACATGAACTTACTGTTTTTATAGGTCAAATGGTTGAATATCTGTAATTTCATATAGTTCAACCTAATAAGATTAAAGCACTAAAAGCATAATAAATTTCTCATTAAAAAAAGAATTTTCTCATAAACTGTGAAAATTAGGCTTCTTTATATTTCAAGTGCTCTTTATCAAGCCAATAAGGAGAAATGAAAGAAAAAAGAGGAGAGGTAAAATCATTCATTTTAAACTCAGCTGTACATTTTTAGCAGATATTTGGGGGTTAGTAAGCTTTACGACTAACACTGTAAATTGGGAAAGTCACGTACCCAAATAATGAAGCAGACAAAAAACATAACCAGAAAGAGAAGGTGAGGGGCCCAAAGCTCTGCATCCTTATTCCCCTGGGTCAGTGCTACACCACAGTCTAAAACCCACTATTCTAACCAGTGTCATCCAATGTGGTATATGAATAATCTTGGGAGTTACAAAATCAACTCAAGAGTTTTCCTTCTTAAAAATTAAAATAGTATGACTAATGTTTATATGCTGATTGGAAAAGTGCTGGAACTTATAATCAGGTTGAATGGTTTAGAAAATAGTTTACCTGTTTGCAACTGTGTTCTTGGATGGAACACCGTCAAAAACAATGACTCGATCTGCTAGATAGGTGGCCATGATGAAGTCATGTTCCACAACAAAGGCTGTCTTCTTAGCATGGAGTATGAAACTAAAACACATGATTTTGAGATCTTAGTTTTAGATCATCAAATATTCAAATGCTATATTAAGCACATTTGTCTGCTAATACACATGATCACATGTAATACTCTTATGAGCAGGATATTACCGTTTGACAACTCGAGCAGCCATCAATCTTTGCTCAGAATCCAAATATGCGGATGGTTCATCAATTAAATAGACATCAGCAGGTTTGCCCAAACAAAGAGCTAATGCTACTCGCTGCAGTTCACCACCAGATAATGTCTGCACCTATTTGCAGAAGAAGTTAAATAAACCATGTAGAGATATCCACCATTTAAAATGATAAAACAACAAAAATTATTTTAAGAGTACCTCTTGATCGATGATGTTTTCAATTTGCAGAGGCTTCATTACATCAGTCACAAACTGTGGATGAGTGTAAGCATCTCTGATCTTTTCATGTAGTAGCTGGCGAACACTTCCCTGTTTTTAAGGGAAAAGTATTCAAATTTTATTTCAGTACAAAACTACCCTGATTATGCACCTTATCTATCAGCTAGGGCATGAGATTTAAAAAATTAAAAACCCATCATGTCCACATAAAAAAAAGTAAAGCAATAATCTTAAAATCTGAAAGAAAGAAATGACTGCCTCAAGGGAGAAATCACTGAACTAGAATACTTCTAAAGGTCAATATGTGTATCAAGTAATCTTAGGCAATCTGGGAGGTAACACAAATGTGCAACAGTATGACAGGGATGAATATAAGATGTCTTGAGAACTTAAGAACCTAAGTTTATAGAAAACATCAATGATGAAATTTTTAATGTAAGCCAAGTCATCATAAATATTTTCAATATGAGTACTGAGGTACTAAAGTTAATAAATTAAGTTCATTACAACACCTGCAGAAATCAAAGGAAGTTAATTTCACAATGTTTTAAGTCTCCTCCATATCGTAATATATATCAGTGTCTTCTTTTTATGGCTGAGTAACTGTGGCTCTACTGTTTTTCGTTCCTACCAGCAATCNTCAGGTTGAATGGTTTAGAAAATAGTTTACCTGTTTGCAACTGTGTTCTTGGATGGAACACCGTCAAAAACAATGACTCGATCTGCTAGATAGGTGGCCATGATGAAGTCATGTTCCACAACAAAGGCTGTCTTCTTAGCATGGAGTATGAAACTAAAACACATGATTTTGAGATCTTAGTTTTAGATCATCAAATATTCAAATGCTATATTAAGCACATTTGTCTGCTAATACACATGATCACATGTAATACTCTTATGAGCAGGATATTACCGTTTGACAACTCGAGCAGCCATCAATCTTTGCTCAGAATCCAAATATGCGGATGGTTCATCAATTAAATAGACATCAGCAGGTTTACCCAAACAAAGAGCTAATGCTACTCGCTGCAGTTCACCACCAGATAATGTCTGCACCTATTTGCAGAAGAAGTTCAATAAACCATGTAGAGATATCCACCATTTAAAATGATAAAACAACAAAAATTATTTTAAGAGTACCTCTTGATCGATGATGTTTTCAATTTGCAGAGGCTTCATTACATCAGTCACAAACTGTGGATGAGTGTAAGCATCTCTGATCTTTTCATGTAGTAGCTGGCGAACACTTCCCTGTTTTTAAGGGAAAAGTATTCAAATTTTATTTCAGTACAAAACTACCCTGATTATGCACCTTATCTATCAGCTAGGGCATGAGATTTAAAAAATTAAAAACCCATCATGTCCACATAAAAAAAATGTAAAGCAATAATCTTAAAATCTGAAAGAAAGAAATGACTGCCTCAAGGGAGAAATCACTGAACTAGAATACTTCTAAAGGTCAATATGTGTATCAAGTAATCTTAGGCAATCTGGGAGGTAACACAAATGTGCAACAGTATGACAGGGATGAATATAAGATGTCTTGAGAACTTAAGAACCTAAGTTTATAGAAAACATCAATGATGAAATTTTTAATGTAAGCCAAGTCATCATAAATATTTTCAATATGAGTACTGAGGTACTAAAGTTAATAAATTAAGTTCATTACAACACCTGCAGAAATCAAAGGAAGTTAATTTCACAATGTTTTAAGTCTCCTCCATATCGTAATATATATCAGTGTCTTCTTTTTATGGCTGAGTAACTGTGGCTCTACTGTTTTTCGTTCCTACCAGCAATCTATAAGGTTCAAATTTCTCTATATCCTCAGCAATACTTGTTCTTGTCTGACTGAAGTCTTTTTAGTGGGTGTGATGTGGTCTCTCACAGTGGCTTTAATATGCATTTCCCTTATGACTAACAATGCTGAGCATCTTTTCATGTGCTTATTGGTCATTTGTTTCTTTTCTTTGGAAAAATGTCTATTCAAATCCTTTGGGCATTTAAAAATCGAGTTTTAAGAGTTCTTTACATATGAGTATCTCATTAGATATATAATTTGCAAACAGTTTCTCCAGTCTTGTGGGTAGCCTTTCACTTTCCTGATGTCATTTGCACCACCAAACACATTAGGTTTTTGAAGATTTATTTTGGAAAAAGATGCTAAACAGGCTTAAAATTGCTCAGTCATGCCTAACTCTTTGTGACCCCATGGACTTGTAGCCCACTAGGCTCCTCTGTCCATGGGATTTACCAGGCAAGAATACTGGAGTGGGTTGCCACTTCCTTCTCCAGGGGATCTTCCCCACCCAGGGAACAGACCCTTGTTTCCTGCACTGGCAGGCGGATTCTTTACCACTGAGCCACTTGGGGGGCCCCGGACAGAAACTGATTTGGAGAAACATTCTAATACAGTGTGAGAGTAATGCTCTAGGTATATATACATATAAACTCTTCTTTAATAATAATAAAAAAAAAAATACCAGTATAACTCACGGTTGATTTGGGACTGATTTTCTGTGGCTTATAACTGACATTTAAAACTGGAACTTCCCCTACAAAATAATGCAAATAAATAAGACACTGAAAACGGTTCAGATCTTTAGAGTCTACTACATGGAAAGGAGTAAAAAAACTCAACATTACAACAGTACCTCCTTCATCAGGTTTAAGCCTTCCAGCAAGCATTCTGATAAATGTCGTTTTACCAGTACCTGGCAACACAAAACAAACTGATGTGAAAAATGTTTCACATTTAGAGTAAATCACTATGCATTACTGAGCTGTAACTGGGAAACTAGTTTCAAAAAAATATACTGATACTACAGAATTCTGAAGGCTATACAGAAAATTACTTGAACTTTCCTGATTCACCTCTCAAGCATCATTCTAAACTCATTAGGAGGGATACATACTATTTAAAGTTTATAATGGCCATTTTAATAAATGGGTCTATAAAGTCTTGGGTTGGTTCTTAAAAGACTTTTTTAGCTAAAATACTGATGAACACAATTTATTGTTAAAACAGGACAAAAACTATTATGATTGACACTGTTACCACAAAGGCCATTTAACATAAAATATTTAATTGCAACCAAGCTAAAGACTTATACATTAACTAAAGACTGATATACTACGACAATCTTCAGAGAATTTTTTTCTTCCAGTTTTGCAAGTTGTAAGCACAAAATTCCAAAATCATCTCAAAATCATCAGCACTCAAAATATCTCATAACTATATTTATGACAATAACCTATTATTTTAAAGTGTCAGTAATATAACTATTTACAAAGTTGCAAGGGAAACATTTTAAACTAGACTGCTTTAGAATTACCAATTCTTTCCTTTCTGGTCAGTTTCTAGGATGAATGAATGTCATCTGTATCAATATATACATAGAAAAATCAGCTTAGAAAAAGATCTAATTCTCAATGAAGGTTAACAAAATAAGAAATATGAACTTGATTAAATGACAAATTAAACCATATGCTATCACAAAATGTGAACCACACTGAGAAATATAGGAATTCAATCTAGTTCCCAGACCTATAATATAACTAAGTCAAAATTTTTCAGAGTAATTAAAACTCTCAAGTTACTGGATGAACAAAGTAAAAGTGAAGTAGCTCAGTCGTGTCTGACTCTTTGCGACCCCATGGATGGTAGCCTACCAGGCTCTGCTGTCCATGGGATTTTCCAGGCAAGGATACTGGAGTGGGCTGCCATTTCCTTCTCTAGGGGATCTTTCCAACCCAGAGATTGAACCTGGGTCTCCTGCATTGCAGACAGACGTTTTGCTGTCTGAGCCACCAGGGAAACCCCTGGATAAATAGAATCAACTTTCAAATATCACAGAATTAGGGAAACTTACCATTTTCNTCTTTGCGACCCCATGGATGGTAGCCTACCAGCCTCTGCTGTCCATGGGATTTTCCAGGCAAGGATACTGGAGTGGGCTGCCATTTCCTTCTCTAGGGGATCTTCCCAACCCAGGGATTGAACCTGGGTCTCCTGCATTGCAGACAGACGTTTTACTGTCTGAGCCACCAGGGAAACCCCTGGATAAATAGAATCAACTTTCAAATATCACAGAATTAGGGAAACTTACCATTTTCTCCCAGCATCACCATGATTTCAGAATCTGTAAACTCTCCAGCTACAATCGCTAACTCAAACTCTCCCATCTTTTTCTTCATTCCAGGATATTTATACATACACATCTTTTTAACTTCTTCTTCATTTGCTGTCTCAGCCACTTTAAAAACAAGTGATGCATCTCTGAATCTCAAGTTTTCTGTTGGAACGTAGCCATCCAAAAAAATGTTTATGCCTATTGGAAAGTTGTTGAAATAGATTAGCAAAGATCAATTAAAGACTAAACTTTTCCCACAGCAATAAATTATATAAAAACCAAACCCTAGGCTCTCTCGTGAGTAATCTATACATAGATTTAAATAGCAAGCAGTGCGACATGGTGTTTCAAGTACCTAATACCAAGTTTAATTCATGCACACATACATGCCTATATATAGAAAAACACATACACAAAGCACATCTTTTCATTATTATGTGATTTTTGTAAGACTTTTTCCATCAGATTTTATGTGAAAGGCTCTGATGCCATTTAAAATATAAAATTGTAACTTTTCTTTAAAAAATGACAAGTAAAATGGAGTATTTTCACAGACTGACATAAAATGAAAATAGTTAAGAATTTCAGTTATAAGCATTCACTTTCATGTGAGACATAACCATATGCTTAACTTATGATTTACTGTATTTGTTTTCAGATTAGCTTTGCAGATTTTTAAGAACTTCATTGAACTTTTCTTGGCTTTATTGTGCAAACAACATAATCTAAACAGATTTTAATAACCGAACAAAAACTAACATACTGGTACATGAAAATCCCTCCATACAAAGGTTGTTAAGAACCATAATGGCAGATGCACTGAAATGGAAAAGCGGGTTATTTGGGAAACAATGAAAAGATCTCTTTTGTGTTTACTATGTGTAACAGAAGAACAGTAGCTGAAGTTTCAGAAGGTCTTGAAAGAAAGTCTAGGATGTTATTCATTTCATTTGCAATTAAGAACCAAATCTAGGCCCTCTCAGTCTAGAATACAGGTGCTCAATAAATATATAATGACAGAACAAATCAACAGATCCATTTATTCTGCCCAAATTAGCATTTTTAATCTTAAGCCAATTAAGAATTAAGAATTCACGTTAAGAATAACATGAGGTTAAAAAATTAAAACCAAACATTAAATAAAAATATAAACTCAAAGGAACTTAAGTGACCATTTAGTACAACTGCCCAATCCATTAGGTAAGAAAACTAAAGCTCAGAAAAGTGACTTTGTGAGGAAAAAAAAAAAACAGCTTTATACACTTCAACTGCAATGTTTCTCTTAATTTAAAAATGAGTTCAAGCTAAAATTCCTTTATAGTTCATAAAGATCTTTTACATATAACATGTTAATTTCAGCATATTAAAGGAAAGCAGAAAGATTAAGTGCAGTCTGTTAGTTCAACAGTTTTAACAGATAAGGTACATTAAAACCTCACCAGAAACTATTTCCCAGCATATGCTTTAGACATGGCATCTATAACTAGAATCATATAGTGATATAGAATTAGCAACCATGGATCACAAAGAGTTGGACACAACAGAGTGACTTTCACTTTCAGGTCTTCCCTTGTGGCTTAGCTGGTAAAGAATCCACCTATAATGTGGGAGACCGGGGTTCAATCCCTGGGTTGGGAAGACTACCTACTCCGGTATTCTGGCCTGGAGAATTCCATGGATGGTATATGTATATAGTTCATGGGGTTGCAAAGAGGTGGACATGACTGAGTGACTTTCACTTTTCTCTAAAATTATGAAAAGTGACTGCCATATATCCGTGTCCGTATTATTAATATGATTCTAGAACTACTTAATACTTTAGGCAGAGAGCAGATACTCTGATATTAGTTGCTAACTGAAGAGAATGAAACAGTAATTGCTTTTGCTATCATCTCTTAAGACTACTGGTAAGAAAACTGGGCAATCTCACAAGTTTTTTCTTAAAATATATTATCTCAATAGATGGATAGTATCTATCTCAAATATATAGGTAGATAAGGGATAGTAAGTCCTTCTCCACATCTTAAATTATTTATACCTTTTTTATAGCTTTAAAAAAAGAAAAGCCTCTCCAACTGAAGCAACTATAAACTACATGAATAATTACTCTTATAGAATATGGAGATTTTCAAGATACGGACTAAGGAGACCTTTCATATCTAGATTATCAGTTTAAGGCACAGCTGGAGAGAAGAAACATAAAAAGTAAAAACAGCAGTGAGGAAGCAGTGAAGGAAAACAGGAAAGAAATTAAAGAAAGAAGGCATACCAGGTGGAGTGAAGGAGCCACTTAGTGGTAGGCTAGTTTTACTTTTGCCTAACTTGCTTAGGTAGGGAACACATGGAACTGAGAGACAGTCCCTAGTCCCTCTTTCCTGCAAGTAGTAGGAATAAGTGAAAATACACTTACTGAGCTGTTATATTAGAATTTTAGTCACTCACCAGACTATATTTAACTATTTTATTAGACTTTTGTATAACCTTAGTTCCACAGACTTAGGATACAGATTAAAGAAATATTTGAAACATGAAAACAAGATGAGCACTAAATGAATTTCAAGAGTTTTCCTACTGGTACTGGCCTGTCAAAGATAAAGCTGAAGATGAATAATACAGGGATGCTACAGAGGCCAAAATATAAAAGAACATTTTAGTATAGCAAATAAATAGTGAAACTGAGAGAATATTTTTAGCCACAACAAAAACTTCTCCAAAAAGAAATAGGTTATGTTTAACAACTGGCATATAGAACCTCATATATGTATATTCTATTGTGAGATTAAATTTAATAAGGCCAGAGTTTTGGATAAGTAATATGACAGCAACACTTAGTATCAACAATACATTTTCTAAGCATTAATGTGAAAAAGCATTGTGACAAGTTTTTCAAGTTACCTTCTCTTACACTAAAAGGCATAGTGACAACACCATAAGCACTTGGTACGCCATATAAACAGCAGATGAAGTCAGACAGATAGTCTAATACACTTAGATCATGCTCCACCACAATGATGTATCTGAAAATCAATATAGATTTTATTTAAAAATGTAATATAACATATAATTAAAATTAGACTTAATTATAATTAAAACATTTACATAGCTTTAAAAAAACTATAGTGGAAATTTTAGGAAGATAAATACATTAAAAAAAATTAACTGTAAAGACCACATTAAGCAAGTTATAAAATGTTTTCTTGGACTAAGACTCTAATCAATGTTCATATTTCAAATTGTTTTCCTAAACTAAAAGAAAAAAGCTAACATGATTAAATTTATGAATGTAAGAAATAAATGTTTTGCTAATAAGAAAACATTTTTTACTAAATGTTTAAAAGCATTTTTAAACTTTACAAAGCAGAAATAATTATATAGTTATAATAGACCTAAACTGTTTACTATGCTATTCAATTTATGCATTAAACCCTTCTACTTCTCCTATACCACACTAGTTACAATACAGTTGTAGTAGGGGATGCATAGAGAATATGACATAATCCTCAATCTGAGAACTTTCAATATTAGCTGTGGAGACTAGGAATTGATATGAAACAATACCACAAAGACTACATAGCAAAATGTTTTACAGGTGATAAAAACCTAACAAAAGTCAGGAAGGAAACAGGTTAGTGTGGGTACTGGAGCACTTAATAAATGGGATAGAATAGGACATGAATTTTTAATTAGTAAGGAAAAAAGTACTTCTAGTAGAAACTGTCAGGTAAATAAATAATAGTCATAAAGCTTTTATGTAGTATTTCATTCCTATTCAACTCAGTTTAAGATTTTCAAGAAGCAATGACCTGCAGACATCAAATCCCAATTTAATTTATCCGTTTTCTGTACAAAAACCAGCCATATTTTTGTTTTAATGAGATCATTTAATCATTTAATGAAATCATTACTCCCACAAAAACTGACTCAATTTGATTCACAATGATATACTGTTTAAATTGTTAAGCATGTCTAATTCATTGTTTTCTTTCTCTATTGAGATTCTAATCAGGGTGTCATATTTCTATTTAATATTGCTATATGCTTTTAAAAAATCTCATTTTTCTCTTCAGGGCCCCAGATAAGGCTCTTAGTTCCAGATAAAACAAATTTAACATCCTCAGACCTTCTTTTAAGACTTTCCAAAACTATAGCTACTATAGATATTCAATTTATACAGTTACACTCTGATAAATCCATCATACTTAACCTAATGTAATAAACATGATACTTAGCCTAGCCCACCTGACATGTTCAGAACACTTATATAATGCCCATTTTCAAATATAGTGCTGACTGCCACATGTAACGTGCTGAAGGCTACACTGCAAGTGAGCGACAGAATGGCGGCCAGGGCGCCAGCTGTCTGTCCTCTCAGTGGCTGCCTGAAAGCTGCGGCTTGCTGCCGCCGCTCAGCACCACAGACCAAGAAAATACCCAGAAGTANTTATACCTTTTTTATAGCTTTAAAAAAAGAAAAGCCTCTCCAACTGAAGCAACTATAAACTACATGAATAATTACTCTTATAGAATATGGAGATTTTCAAGATACGGACTAAGGAGACCTTTCATATCTAGATTATCAGTTTAAGGCACAGCTGGAGAGAAGAAACATAAAAAGTAAAAACAGCAGTGAGGAAGCAGTGAAGGAAAACAGGAAAGAAATTAAAGAAAGAAGGCATACCAGGTGGAGTGAAGGAGCCACTTAGTGGTAGGCTAGTTTTACTTTTGCCTAACTTGCTTAGGTAGGGAACACATGGAACTGAGAGACAGTCCCTAGTCCCTCTTTCCTGCAAGTAGTAGGAATAAGTGAAAATACACTTACTGAGCTGTTATATTAGAATTTTAGTCACTCACCAGACTATATTTAACTATTTTATTAGACTTTTGTATAACCTTAGTTCCACAGACTTAGGATACAGATTAAAGAAATATTTGAAACATGAAAACAAGATGAGCACTAAATGAATTTCAAGAGTTTTCCTACTGGTACTGGCCTGTCAAAGATAAAGCTGAAGATGAATAATACAGGGATGCTACAGAGGCCAAAATATAAAAGAACATTTTAGTATAGCAAATAAATAGTGAAACTGAGAGAATATTTTTAGCCACAACAAAAACTTCTCCAAAAAGAAATAGGTTATGTTTAACAACTGGCATATAGAACCTCATATATGTATATTCTATTGTGAGATTAAATTTAATAAGGCCAGAGTTTTGGATAAGTAATATGACAGCAACACTTAGTATCAACAATACATTTTCTAAGCATTAATGTGAAAAAGCATTGTGACAAGTTTTTCAAGTTACCTTCTCTTACACTAAAAGGCATAGTGACAACACCATAAGCACTTGGTACGCCATATAAACAGCAGATGAAGTCAGACAGATAGTCTAATACACTTAGATCATGCTCCACCACAATGATGTATCTGAAAATCAATATAGATTTTATTTAAAAATGTAATATAACATATAATTAAAATTAGACTTAATTATAATTAAAACATTTACATAGCTTTAAAAAAACTATAGTGGAAATTTTAGGAAGATAAATACATTAAAAAAAATTAACTGTAAAGACCACATTAAGCAAGTTATAAAATGTTTTCTTGGACTAAGACTCTAATCAATGTTCATATTTCAAATTGTTTTCCTAAACTAAAAGAAAAAAGCTAACATGATTAAATTTATGAATGTAAGAAATAAATGTTTTGCTAATAAGAAAACATTTTTTACTAAATGTTTAAAAGCATTTTTAAACTTTACAAAGCAGAAATAATTATATAGTTATAATAGACCTAAACTGTTTACTATGCTATTCAATTTATGCATTAAACCCTTCTACTTCTCCTATACCACACTAGTTACAATACAGTTGTAGTAGGGGATGCATAGAGAATATGACATAATCCTCAATCTGAGAACTTTCAATATTAGCTGTGGAGACTAGGAATTGATATGAAACAATACCACAAAGACTACATAGCAAAATGTTTTACAGGTGATAAAAACCTAACAAAAGTCAGGAAGGAAACAGGTTAGTGTGGGTACTGGAGCACTTAATAAATGGGATAGAATAGGACATGAATTTTTAATTAGTAAGGAAAAAAGTACTTCTAGTAGAAACTGTCAGGTAAATAAATAATAGTCATAAAGCTTTTATGTAGTATTTCATTCCTATTCAACTCAGTTTAAGATTTTCAAGAAGCAATGACCTGCAGACATCAAATCCCAATTTAATTTATCCGTTTTCTGTACAAAAACCAGCCATATTTTTGTTTTAATGAGATCATTTAATCATTTAATGAAATCATTACTCCCACAAAAACTGACTCAATTTGATTCACAATGATATACTGTTTAAATTGTTAAGCATGTCTAATTCATTGTTTTCTTTCTCTATTGAGATTCTAATCAGGGTGTCATATTTCTATTTAATATTGCTATATGCTTTTAAAAAATCTCATTTTTCTCTTCAGGGCCCCAGATAAGGCTCTTAGTTCCAGATAAAACAAATTTAACATCCTCAGACCTTCTTTTAAGACTTTCCAAAACTATAGCTACTATAGATATTCAATTTATACAGTTACACTCTGATAAATCCATCATACTTAACCTAATGTAATAAACATGATACTTAGCCTAGCCCACCTGACATGTTCAGAACACTTATATAATGCCCATTTTCAAATATAGTGCTGACTGCCACATGTAACGTGCTGAAGGCTACACTGCAAGTGAGCGACAGAATGGCGGCCAGGGCGCCAGCTGTCTGTCCTCTCAGTGGCTGCCTGAAAGCTGCGGCTTGCTGCCGCCGCTCAGCACCACAGACCAAGAAAATACCCAGAAGTACTGGGTATGTATTGCTTTTCCAACACTGCATTTTACACTCTTACACTCCCCAAAAGGGCTTCTGCCCTACTGGCACAGTGGTAAGGAACCTAACCGCCAGTGCAGGAAGCTGTGGATTCAACCCCTGGGTCAGGAGTGTCTCCTGGAGAAGGAAATGGGCACCCTACCCCAGTATTCTCACCTGGGAAATCCCACAGACAGAAGAGACTGGTCGGGTATAGTCCACGGGGTCGCAAAGAGTTGGGCGTGACTTGGTGACTCAACAACAGCAACAGTTTCCCAAAGAGCCTATCACAATGCCCTGACCTATGCATGGAGTGAAAATGATGGTCACCATTTACCTAACTAAGACTGTCTCCTTATTACTGACAGTCTAAGTTTTACTTCAAACTATGTACAGGAATCATTTGTTCCTTGAATCTAAGGAGTCAAGTTTTTCAATTCTGGAAAATACCTGGCCATTACCTTTCAAAGTTTGATTTTTTCAGATGCCTATAAAGACATATGCAGTCATCTTCTCATTCTGTTCTGTCTCATTCTATTCTCCATGTCCCTGAATCTCCTCCTGTTCTTCCATCTTTCTCTGTTGTACTCTGGTAGCTTGCTCAGCTCAGCTTTTAAAGTTTCTAATGCTCTTCTGTTGTCCCTAACCTGTCTAATCTGTCTAGTGAGTTTTCAATGTCATGACTATATTTTAATTTCTAGATTTGTTTGGGTTTTTAAAACATTTACCTGTTACTTTCTTTGTAGTATTATATTCTTAGAGCTTTAGATCTTTACGTTTTGAATCGTCTGAAGTACTGCCTTACAGTCTCTGAGAATGCCACTTTCAGTTCTTCACGATCTAAGTCCTGCTGTTTGTTGTGTTTACTGACTCACTTGTACAGTTTTCTTCCATCATTTATAACGCTGGGTATAAAGCTCTTGGTCTCTACCTGTAGAAACCCTGTGTGACCAGGGTTGAGAGCGTATGTCTCTGGAGTGTTTTTATTTTTGCGTTGTTTACATACCATAGAACTGAAGATTCCAGGACTCTCTTTGTGTTACTTTCTTAGCATGGAGGGTTTTTAGACATCCCTGATTACATAAATTTCAATTCCATATCCATGTGAGCTGCCAGTCCATAAACAGATATGAGGGGGAACCATCCCTCCATTCCCAAGGCTCTAACTGAGTGACAGGAGTATGTTTCCTTGACATCCTCATGTGTTTACTTACTCTTTTGCTGAGAAAGCAGTTGTTTGAGAGTCCTGGCATTTTGTGTGGTAATTCAAAAGAAGGCCTTGCTACCTGCCCACAAATGGTTGTTAAAGCTCAAGACTTATTACAGAGACAAGCACAACCCTTCAGGAAAGCCATCCTTGTTTCTCCCCTGTTAATTTATAGTTCTCTGTTTGTTTTTTGATCCCCAGGGATTTCTTTTATGAAGGAAGTTATGAAATCAACTACTAAGGAGAGGAACAGAAAATGCTATGCAGGAAAAACACTCTGTGTTCTGGCCACAGTCTTACCATATCATAAATTCAAAACCTAGAAATAAATAAATTTTTTGACCTTTAAACTTCTTCATCTGCAATATGGTAATACCATCTAAAGGTTCTAACTTACAAGATTAAGGAGGCTCAGATGAGATAACGGATATAAAAACTCTTCAAACTACAACAATATTCTATAAATACATGATGTTGTGACTAGTAAGAAGTTTTTAAAAACTCTTTTGTGCTCAGTAAAGACTTGGGACAACTGGAATTTCTCTGTTCTAAATGATGTGTATCAGCGACATATCTATTTGAGGATCTGACAGAAATTAAGGATCTGCTTCCTGAAAATCCATAAACGTATGTCAAAAATTTGCATATCATTATAGGGTATTCTTAGGCTCCCTGGAAACAGGTATGGTAGTACAGAGGAAAGTTAAGTTCAAGTGATAGCTTCAAAAACCAAGATGGAATATATGCACATGTTTATGACATGGATGGTCCTGGTGTTGAATCTTTGTAAAACTTTTCAACCAGAACGGCATAGGCATATGGCAAATCTTACTTACCTGTCCGGATTTATTAGAGATCGTATAGTAATAGCAGCCTTTAAACGCTGCTTGACATCTAGGTAACTAGAGGGTTCGTCAAACATGAAACTATGAAAAAGAAAAGCAAACATAATATGAAAGGCAAGTATGATAATAATTCTATCTTGCACGTTAAAGCACTGAAATACTTCTGATTTAACAACAAAAATCCCATAACGGTAAAAATTTCTGTATTCTGTTCAGAAATAGAAGGAAGAATTATGAAAAGCAGGACGGCATATCAAGTCTGGGGAGAGACTCGCAGATTAGGCTAACTTACAAACTGTTATCTCCTCATGAAAACTATTCTGATATATTCCAAAGTAATTCAGAGTGCTTCCCTTATAACTGGCTGAAGTCAGCTGCACTAAAGCAAACAGTTTTTGGAAAGGAGGGCCTTGCACAGAATTATAGAATACTTTACAGAGAAAAACTAGCCTACATTGGATGCCAGAGTAGAAGTGTGGAAAAAGATGAGAGCAAAAAATATCTGGGAAAAGTGAGGCATTAAAAGGTAGGAAGGAAACTCGCCTTTACATTTGTCTCTCACATGGCATGCCACCCTGATTTAGGATAACCTAGAAGACCTCATGTTCCACTTGACTATTAAAAACCTTGCTGGCCTGGTTGGAGAGCTTACATCTTAAGAAAATAATCTTCCTATGTATAAAGAGTTTACAAAATACCTGACTTTATATTAAAAAGCTCTAGAATTCATAAGTTGTAAAGTTTTTACCGATGATGGAGTAACAGGGGAATGGGCAATGGATGCAGAGCTGCTTCAACATCTGAACTCAAATGTTAAAACATTCACTACTCCTTCTATTATTAACAATTTATCCCAAACCACTGCTCTTTTAGCAGCATTATAAATAAAAACTCTAAAGTAAGGATAAGATTTACAAGAATATAAAGTAACCTACATATCAGCTTTCTGTATGCAAACGACAGCACAGGCAAATCTCTGCAACTCTCCTCCTGAAAGATCTTCAACATTGCGTTCTTTCAGATGGGTTAAATCTATAAGAGGAATTGTCTTTAATGTTACTCTATTTTACCTCTTCAGGGTAAAATGTGCATTGCAAATCATTCTGCATTTGAATATTTCAGCTGAAAGTATGACAATTACTAGAGATTTTCCCATTTATTTCAGTAATCCATATAAAGATATCAATCCTTATGAGTTAAGTTCATGGCCTATTAAAACATATACACAAAATAAGCACTTACCAAGCTGCTGACACACAATTGCTTGTGTCTTTGTTTCATCTTTTCGGTCCAAAATAGACCCCACTGTCCCCTGTCACAATATATCAGCAACAGTTACTATTATTTTCCTTCAAAACTAATCCCTTCAATATTAAGAAGAGTCACAAAGTAAGACAAGTTTACTTTATCTTTCATATATCCACCAATATTTATAATACCCACTACACATCTCCTAAAAAGCAACTGACCTTTGCAGCCTTGGGAATCTGGTCTACATACTGAGGTTTGATAATGGCTTTTAGGTCATCTTCAAGAATCTTGGTAAAGTAATTTTGCAATTCAGATCCACGGAAGTAAGTCAGAATTTCTTGCCAATCAGGTGGATCCTAGAAATGTATGTATAATTATCTGAATTTAGTAATTCAGTAATTTAGCAAAGAAGATAAATGTTATACAAAATAGAACACATATCCAAATAAAATACTTTTGCTTCTAATATACTAATAATACCAGAGGTGGATTTTTTTTTTTTTTCAAATCGAGGAACATAATAGTTTACAAAATCTCAGAATTATCAATTAAGTAGCATTAACACATTTTTAACTAAAAAGGAGTTTCGTTTATAGTTTCTCAGCACTAATTACACAAATAATCTTGAAAATAAGAACATCAAAAAATAAAATCACACATACTCTCTCCTTCACAGCCTCATAAAACTGACCCAAGATACTCATTTTTGTAAGGTGGTAATACATACATCATACTTCCCAAGGTTTGGCTTTTGCTTTCCTGCTAAAATTTTTAAAGCAGTTGACTTTCCAATACCATTAGTTCCAACTAATCCCAAAACTTCACCCGGACGAGGAATAGGCAACCTGTCACAAGTGTACAAAAATAATGAAACAACTCAGACTTAGGTAGAAAAAGCTACATAATACCAGAACGATGTCTTCTGATGCACTTGCACTCCACACACATTCATTAATAAGCCAAAAGAGAAATATGCCAGATATTATTGGCTATTAGGAAAAAAAACAAAAACAGCAGCCAAGATTAACTTAAACTGTTAATTGTTAGAAATGCATCCATGACCAATATTACTCTAAATTTATTTATTCAACTTCACTCAAGTCTAAACTAACCATTTTTCTTTACATATAAGGCTCAGTTTTAATGTACAATAAAATGCTTCGGTACAAAACTGCAGAGCAGGTGCAACCTCACAGTCTTTTTCCTTCTTTCTTTTTTTGGCCTGCCATTTACTTACAAGGAGAGAAGTGCCACATGAACCAGAAATATTCCACTTCATACTCCCTGCTGCAGTAGGGCCCCTTAAAGCTGGCAGGTTGAGAAATACCTTTTTATTAGTTAAATCTAGACTCCCAGATTCAAAATATTAGTGTTCAGCAGATTAAAAACCTCAAAGAATGTCAATAACAGTATATGTTGAAGCTCAGAGTAATATTCTCTGTAGATCATGAGATTAATAGATAAATAAAATCAACACAAGGTCCCTTAAAAATTATTTTGGGGAGAAGGATTTTATAACAACAATGATTCTCACCCTAATACTAGAATCACCTGGGAGCCTTTTCAGCTCACTAACGTCCAGAATATACATCCAGAGATAAGATGTAATTCAACTGGGTTGAAATTACATGGGCATGAGTACTTTTAAAAAGACTCTCAGGTAATTTTAATGTCAGCCTGAATGAACCACTGACATATACAACGCTCTTCTGCATGATGTTACATTATATTTTGCTTTAGTGGATGCAAAAGTTATTACCACTTTTTTTCCATTTTTTTATTTTTCTGAAAACTTCAAATGTATTTTACTCTTGACTAAAGTAAAGAAGAATGTTAACTTGGAAATATACCTGTGAAGCTTGAAGGCATTGGCACAATATCGGTGTGTTGTTTCTTTTTCCAAGTTGCTTGGTAAATTAACAATTGATAAGGCGCCAAAGGGGCATTTCTGTTATTTAAAATAAAGAATAAGTTTCTGTTAATTTTTAGAAATATATGCATGACTAAAATGAACAGATTAAGAAGTTTTTATAATTATTTTTCCAAATGTGGGAGTTTCACACAGATGTTAAGTACTGTTTTACTTCCTTTCCTTAAAAAAGCTAAGTTACTCAAAGGCAAGAATTGTAACTAATAACTGGCAAAATGCTGGAGATTTAATCTGTTTAACACTTAGTGAAAAACCTTACAGACCTGGAGATAGATTTTTGTGTTTTTTTTAAAAATATTATTAGATAAAAGAAGGTTAAGAGCAAGATAAAACTTGATCATCTGGCATAGCTCAGCCAGTAACGCTTCTCTCTGCAATGCTGGAGACCTGGGTTCAATTCCTGGGTCGGGAAGTTCCCCTGGAGAAGGAAATGACAACTCACTCCCTTATTCTTGCCTGGAGAATCCCATGGACAGAGAAGCCTGGCAGGCCACAGCTCATGGGATGGCAAGAGTCGGACACGACTTGGTGCTATCCTTCCTTTCTACTGAGCGTACAATTTCATACAGTTAAGAGAAATGTCCTCCCTTTATTTCCTTCTTCCTGTCTTCTGTATGCTTCCTTTTCAACTTTGTAAAGTCCTTTAAGGTCATGGTTTGTACCTTTCTTGATCTACTTACGTCTCAACAACAGAGCATAGTATCTGCACAGAGCAAGGATTAATGTCTTTCCACTGTGATTTTTAACCATCCCACATGAAAAAGATATTTGTATTCCAAGTGAGTAAATTCACATAAAAACATTTATTCATAGAAAAACTTATTCAAATGGTGACTGTCAATCAGATAAATGCCCAAGGAACAAGAATGGTAAAAACTGGAAGGTGATTTAAGAGTGGTAATGTGGCTAGAAAAATTCCTCAGAAGTACAGATAAAACCAAAAGGATACAAGCAAAATGTATAAATGCAGATTAGAAATCTGTCTGATACAACTGTTCAATGAGCTTAGGGAATTAATTCAAAAGTCTATATACAAAGATTTCACTGAATTCCCATTTTCTAAGTTATAAGAACACAGAAGTTTAAAAAACAAAACTCTTATTTTCAACCAAAATAATCAACCTCTAACAAAGAGTATTAATTCCTTACGCAATAGTTTTTTTAACAAATGGAGTCACTGCCATTTACAGATTTATCTATTATTCCATCAGTGTACATAAAATGCTTACAGGCATCAAGTAATTTAAACTTCTCTTAATCTTCAAAGAAAAAATATCCATGTTGTTCATATACATGCTGCATTACAAGTATCCTAAGTCTTCAGGAAGTATACACTACCCTTCTCCCCAAAGAGATTCATTATATCAGTATCTTTTCTGCCATGGAGTACACACCCAAAATCTGGAATCTCAATATGCTATAGTAGCCAAGAAAGAAAACAACATCAAATACAGTGTTCAAAATAAGATTTCCAGCACCCACAACATTGGCAGGCAAAAAATATTTGCTGGAAGAAATGTCTCCTGCTTATACTATCAAAGAAGAAAAAACGCTTTCAGGTACCAAGCTTGGTACTTCTGGATACTTAACTGAAAATTTAGAAACCAATTTAAAATATACTTGAGCCTAATTAGAAAAAATAATAGGTGGTAGCCATATTCCAGGAAAGGTCCTTTCTAAAATATATTATGTGCAAATAAAAAATAACTAATTTAAGACCTTTATACTCTGGCTCCTAAATATCTTTTAAGAACCAAAGTTGGAAACCCATCACTCTTTGAAAAAAAGCCCTAATCAAACTATTCAATATAACAAAAACTGAAGCATTTTGAAAAATTACATTATTGGGATAAATTCAACAATAAAAGAATACAGCAAAAGCAGTACTTCAGGATTAGGTTAAACTAAGAAAAGTTTTTGGCTGTGTCCATTTTTATTTAAAAGTGTGAATTTAAAATTAAATAAATTTGAAAAAAAATAATACATGACACATATTTTTCGTATTTATATTTCCAAAAAGTTCTGGTAAAGATCTGGAAAATGTTCTTCTCATAAGAGGGTAAAAAAGAGAAATTAATTTTGGTTGGAAATGGCTTTACAAAATTGCATACAGCAAGAGTAACTTTTCTTTTTTTAAAGGATAACGTTTAAATGGGGTGGCTTAGTTAATGGAAATTGCAATAATACTACCAATATAAGAAAACCATTTTTCTAAATCTGTATGATTTTTCACTGTTTCATACTTGGGTCTTTTTTTTTTTTAAAGTCGCTCAGTCGTATCCGACTCTTTGTGNTCTCAACAACAGAGCATAGTATCTGCACAGAGCAAGGATTAATGTCTTTCCACTGTGATTTTTAACCATCCCACATGAAAAAGATATTTGTATTCCAAGTGAGTAAATTCACATAAAAACATTTATTCATAGAAAAACTTATTCAAATGGTGACTGTCAATCAGATAAATGCCCAAGGAACAAGAATGGTAAAAACTGGAAGGTGATTTAAGAGTGGTAATGTGGCTAGAAAAATTCCTCAGAAGTACAGATAAAACCAAAAGGATACAAGCAAAATGTATAAATGCAGATTAGAAATCTGTCTGATACAACTGTTCAATGAGCTTAGGGAATTAATTCAAAAGTCTATATACAAAGATTTCACTGAATTCCCATTTTCTAAGTTATAAGAACACAGAAGTTTAAAAAACAAAACTCTTATTTTCAACCAAAATAATCAACCTCTAACAAAGAGTATTAATTCCTTACGCAATAGTTTTTTTAACAAATGGAGTCACTGCCATTTACAGATTTATCTATTATTCCATCAGTGTACATAAAATGCTTACAGGCATCAAGTAATTTAAACTTCTCTTAATCTTCAAAGAAAAAATATCCATGTTGTTCATATACATGCTGCATTACAAGTATCCTAAGTCTTCAGGAAGTATACACTACCCTTCTCCCCAAAGAGATTCATTATATCAGTATCTTTTCTGCCATGGAGTACACACCCAAAATCTGGAATCTCAATATGCTATAGTAGCCAAGAAAGAAAACAACATCAAATACAGTGTTCAAAATAAGATTTCCAGCACCCACAACATTGGCAGGCAAAAAATATTTGCTGGAAGAAATGTCTCCTGCTTATACTATCAAAGAAGAAAAAACGCTTTCAGGTACCAAGCTTGGTACTTCTGGATACTTAACTGAAAATTTAGAAACCAATTTAAAATATACTTGAGCCTAATTAGAAAAAATAATAGGTGGTAGCCATATTCCAGGAAAGGTCCTTTCTAAAATATATTATGTGCAAATAAAAAATAACTAATTTAAGACCTTTATACTCTGGCTCCTAAATATCTTTTAAGAACCAAAGTTGGAAACCCATCACTCTTTGAAAAAAAGCCCTAATCAAACTATTCAATATAACAAAAACTGAAGCATTTTGAAAAATTACATTATTGGGATAAATTCAACAATAAAAGAATACAGCAAAAGCAGTACTTCAGGATTAGGTTAAACTAAGAAAAGTTTTTGGCTGTGTCCATTTTTATTTAAAAGTGTGAATTTAAAATTAAATAAATTTGAAAAAAAATAATACATGACACATATTTTTCGTATTTATATTTCCAAAAAGTTCTGGTAAAGATCTGGAAAATGTTCTTCTCATAAGAGGGTAAAAAAGAGAAATTAATTTTGGTTGGAAATGGCTTTACAAAATTGCATACAGCAAGAGTAACTTTTCTTTTTTTAAAGGATAACGTTTAAATGGGGTGGCTTAGTTAATGGAAATTGCAATAATACTACCAATATAAGAAAACCATTTTTCTAAATCTGTATGATTTTTCACTGTTTCATACTTGGGTCTTTTTTTTTTTTAAAGTCGCTCAGTCGTATCCGACTCTTTGTGACACCGTGGACTATAGCCTACCAGGCTTCTCTGTCCATGGGATTCTCTAGGCAAGGATACTGTAGTGGGTTACCATTTCCTTCTCCAGGAGATCTTCCCGACCCAAAGATCGAACCCAGGTATCCCGCATCGGAGGCAAACGCTTTAACCTCTGAGCCACCAGGGAAGCCCAAACAGTTGTATTCAGAATTTTTAAATTTCATTTTTAGGTTATAATTTAATACAATAAATAATATCACTTACTTTAATACAAATACCACAGCCAATACAAAGAGTTTCAGAAATCCAGGCTATTTTGCTCTGGGCGGTAACCTCTATGCATAATTTTCCTGCAAAGGAAAAGACAGAATTAAGTCATTTCTTCTGATAGTCTAATTTTCTGAAAACACTGTTATTTCAGCAATTCTGGTTCCAAATTTCCATACAGAATCAAATTTTCAAAGATCACAAAAAGAAATACGTTTGAGATAATATCTTAAGTCAGTGCTTTGTATGGATAGACTGCTGGACTTATTTACTTATATGTATTCGTCATGCAAGACAGAGGTGACTAATATGCTTATTTTAAATTACTACAAAGAAGATGCTGGTTAAAATATCTGTTGTCATTGGGTCACCAAGTCATGTCCAACTCTTTGTGAGCCCATGGACTGTAGCCCTCCAGGCTCCATCCACGGAATTTTCCAGGCAAGAATACTGGAGTGGATTGCCATTTCTTCTTCATTTTTTAAAATATTTACTTATTTTTTATTTGGTTGTGCTGGATCTTAGCTGAGGCATGTGGGATCTAGTTTCTTGACCAGGGTTCAAACCATGGCCCCCTGCATTGGGAGCATGTGGTCTTAGCCACTGGACCACCAGGGAAGTCCTAGGGGTTGCTATTTCTGATCTTAAAAGTTGACTAACCTGAATATTTAATCCACCAAATACGCCTTGACAATGGTAATGTACACCCAACAGGAGAATGAAATACATTAGCTAGATCAGGAAAGCTCCCCAAAGACATGCATCTAATACACAGACTAAATTAAATTTAGCATTAAGAATACCAATAATGGCATTTCTGAATAGCACAGTAGACTGTAAGACATGACATCTAAACTTTCTTTTAAGATTTAGTAAGTTTATTTCTCACTAGTATATTTAAAGTAACAATTATTTAGCACAGCTTTTAAAGACTACCGATTCTGAATTTTTGAGAATTTAATCTTGAAAATGTAGCAAAAGCTCATGAACAGTCATTCATACTAAGCTGTTTTTAAAAAGAATATTATCAAACACAAATATCTTGGTAGTTCTTTCTTCATGACTTAAAGTAACTATAGGATTTTGTAGAAATGTAAGACTCTCACTAATTTGAACACTGGTTTGATTTTACAGTCAATGAGCTTAAACAATACGTGAACTGTGAACTTCAGGTGTTCAACTGGTTTCAGAAAAGGCAGAGGAACCAGAGATCAAATTGCCACCATCCAATGGATCACTGAGAAAGCAAGAGAGTTCCAGAAAAACATCTATTTCTGCTTTATTGCCTATGCCAAAGCCTTTGACTGTGTGGATCACAATAAACTGTGGAAAATTTTGAAAGAGATGGGAATACCAGACCACCTGA
>SJYW01012616.1:13729-40663 GCA_006410735.1 Raphicerus campestris
CAATAAATGCTGGAGAGGGTGTGGAGAAAAGGGAACCCTCTCACACTGTTGGTGGGAATGCAAACTAGTACAGCCACTGTGAATACTTTACAATATTGTAAAGTAATTAACCTCCAATTAAAATAAATAAATTTATATTTTAAAAAACTGGAAATAGAACTGCTATATGACCCAGCAATCCCTCTGCTGGGCATACAAACTGAGGAAACCAGAATTGAAAGAGACATATGTATTCCAATGTTCATCGCAGCACTGTTTATAATAGCCAGGACATGGAAGCAACCTAGATGTCCATCAACAGATAAATGGATAAGAAAGCTGTGGCACATATACACAATGGAGAATTACTCAGCCATTAAAAAGAATACATTTGAATCAGTTCTAATGAGGTGGATGAAACTGGAACCTATTATACAGAGTGAAATAAGCCAGAAAGAAAAACACCAATACAGTATACTAATGCATAGATACGGAATTTAGAAAGATGGTAATGATAACCCTATATGTGAGACAGCAAAAGAGACACAGATGTATAGAACAGTCTTTTAGACTCTGTGGGAGAAGGCGAGGGTGGGATGGTCTGAGAGAATAATATTGAGACATGTATATTATCATATATNAGAAAGAAAAACACCAATACAGTATACTAATGCATAGATACGGAATTTAGAAAGATGGTAATGATACCCCTATATGTGAGACAGCAAAAGAGACACAGATGTATAGAACAGTCTTTTAGACTCTGTGGGAGAAGGCGAGGGTGGGATGGTCTGAGAGAATAATATTGAGACATGTATATTATCATATATGAAACAGATCACCAGCCCAGGTTCCATGCATGAGACAGGGTGCTCAGGGCTGGTGCACTGGGATGACCCAGAGGGATGGGATGGGGAGGGAAGTGGGTGGGGGGTTCAGGACGGGAAACACATGTAAATCCATGGCTGATTCATATCAATGTATGGCAAAAACCACTACANAAAAGAGACACAGATGTATAGAACAGTCTTTTAGACTCTGTGGGAGAAGGCGAGGGTGGGATGGTCTGAGAGAATAATATTGAGACATGTATATTATCATATATGAAACAGATCACCAGCCCAGGTTCCATGCATGAGACAGGGTGCTCAGGGCTGGTGCACTGGGATGACCCAGAGGGATGGGATGGGGAGGGAAGTGGGTGGGGGGTTCAGGACGGGAAACACATGTAAATCCATGGCTGATTCATATCAATGTACGGCAAAAACCACTACAATGTTGTAAAGTAATTAGCCTCCAACTAAAATAAATAAATTTGAAAAAAAGAAAAGAATTGATGCTCTTGAACTGGAGAAGACCTGTGTTGGAGAAGACTCTTGAGAGTTCCTTGGACAGCTAAAGGAAATCAACTCTGAATATTCATTAGAAGGACTGATGCTGAAACTGAAGCTCCAATACTGTGGCCAGCTGATACAACAAGCTGACTCATTGGAAAAGACCCTGATGCTGGGAAAGACTGACAAGCAAGAGGAGAAAGGGATGACAGAGGATGAGATGGTTGGATGGCATCACTGATTCAATGGACAGGAGTCTGAGCAAGCTCTGGGAAATAGTAAAGGACAGGGAAGCCTGGCATGCTGCAGTCTATGGGGTCGCAAAGAGTCAGACACCACTAAGTGACTGAACAACCGTAAATGCTAGAACAGAAACCCCTCGCCATCCAGGCATTATTCTGCTACCCTGTAGATTCACAAATAAGTGATAGGCTAGCAAATGCTTAGCAACCAGCTCTCCAGGGGAAACAGAAGGCCTGAATTGTAGCAGCACTTGCTTGATTCCCATGCTGTGAATACTGCTGCCCCTTTTCAATTTCAGACTCGAAGGTGATGTCACTGATGGTGGAGCTGAGAAGAGAGTCAGGCACCTGGCTCTTGGCTCTCTCAAGCTGGTGGGCTGGGCTCCAGCCCAGCCGTGGAGGACCTTGGACCAGGGAAATGGACAGGACACTGCAGAGAGAAGGAATCAGAGAGCAGTACAACCCATATGCTTTTCATCTGTCCTTCACCGTGTGNTGGAGACTATAACTTGTGCTTGACGGGCTCCGGGCTTTTGTTTTTTTCTTTTACCAGTTCACTCACTTGCTTACATACTCCATAAAATACTTATCTGACCATTGATTCTGCTCCCTGCCTCCCCAGGTCATAATCAGGATGGACCTTCCTCACTCAGCAACCACACAGCCTGTCTGCCAGGAGGTCAGGTTCAAAACCTGCACTGAGAACCCACGTGGGGACACTGGCCCCTTCACGCCTGAGTCAGGAGAGAACCTTGAGCGGATTGTGCTTCGTGGTTTTTTTTTTTTTAATCTATCTTCCACTACAGAGAAGGGGCCACAGGAGAGCTTCAGTTTATGGACAGATGTGGTCCATGAACCTAGAACGTTGTCTGGTACATAGTAGACACTCAGAAAATATTTTGTGGAATAACACAGAGAAGAAGATTATGGTAAGAACTTTCCAAGGTGGTCCTAGAGATGTCACACAAAGTGAAATGTCAGAAAGAGAAAAACAAATGCCGTAATTAATGTATATATATGGAATTTAGAAAAATGGTACAGATGAACCTGTCTGCAAAGCAGAAATAGAGACATGGGCGTAGAGAACAAATGTATGGGCACCAAGTGGGGAAGGGGACTGGGGAGAAATGGGGGATGTGGATTGACTTATATATACATTATTGATACTGTGCATAAAATACATAACTAATGAGAATCTACTGTAGAGCAAGGGAGCTCTACTCAGTGCTCTGTGGTGACCTAAATGGGAAGGAAATCCAAAAGAGAGGGGATGTGTAACTGATTCACTTTGCTGTACAGCAGTAACTAATACAACATTGTAAAGCAACTATACTCCAATTAAAAAAAAAATTTTAAAGAACATTTCAGGAGTTTTTGCACAAGTTCTGTAAGATTCTAAGGATGAACTAGCACCTGATCACAGCAGTACTTGTTCCCTCGGCATCGCTATCCACCTGTTACAGGCAATATGTGGGAAGAACGAAAGGGCAAGGGAGACCAGAGCAGTCTTCTGTGGTTGCCTGGGGACCCTGTGAACTTGCCAGAGCCTGTGCAGAGCTGGGACTTACAGGATGTGCACTCACATCTCCCCTCGCGGTCCAGAGACCACATCTCCAGCAAATCCAAATTCCCTCTGGCCCACCCCNCCTCGGCATCGCTATCCACATGTTACAGGCAATATGTGGGAGGAACAAAAGGGCAAGGGAGACCAGAGCAGTCTTCCGTGGTTGCCTGGGGACCCTGCGAACTTGCCAGAGCCTGTGCAGAGCTGGGACTTACAGGATGTGCACTCACACCTCCCCTTGCGGTCCAGAGACCACATCTCCAGCAAATCCAAATTCCCTCTGGCCCACCGCGTGGCTGTTCCTAGCACCAACCAGCTAATCTTACACAGCACAAAAGCAGTGGGCAGCGACTTGCCTGGTGGTCCAGTGGTTATGATCCGCATTGCAATGCAAGGCAGGTGGGTTCATCCCCTGGTGAGGGAACTAAGATCCCACATGCCACAGGAGCAACTAAGCCTGTGTGCCAGAACTAGAGAGAACCTGTGTGCTGCAGTGAAAGATCCTACTTGACGCAACCAAGACCCAACTCAGTCAAATTAAAAAAAAGAAGAAGAAATGCAGTGGGCATGTTCAGTGCATGATGGAAAATCTTTCATTAGAATCTCAACCTCTGGCCCTAACGCATGGCACAGTTCCTGGTCCCCAGCCCTCCAAGTGCCCTGCAGCCTTTCTGAGGCTGCTGATGCCTCCTGGGCAGAAGCAGCAAAGCCAGCATCTCCCATTGGGAAGGAAGCTAGCAATCTCCTTCCAAGTCAAATCTTGGGGGCACATGCTCTCTACCAGACCACAGGAAGAGAAACTGTTTCTTAAACAGACTTGAGAGCCATGTGCAACCATTCCTGATCACAGACGTGTTACATGAATCCAGATCTCTGGTTACTAGCCAGACACCAGTTTTGTCTCTTTCTTTAAGGAGGCTGAAAGTGTGAAGATATTTTAGTGGTGAAGCATACAGGGCCCCTTCTCTACAGCTACCTGTCCACACAGAGGCAACAATCTGATTCTCAAGGGAGGAGGTTCCCTGGGAGTAAGTATGTTTGCGTATTATCTGTGTTGCTTCAGGGGAACAGAACAGTACTAATTGTGCTTGTTCCTCAATGAAACCTTACTTTTGAAACCTCCCCCTCCACCAAGTTCTTCTGCTAAAACGCAGTATGATCACTTCCTAACGTATCTCATTTCCCCCACTTCCCTCCACCCCACTCCTGTGCACATCACCTCTCATCTGGGTGACGACAGCTGTCCCAGATGGTGTCCCTGAAATCTTGCTACCTTCCCATCCGTTTGCCCCTCCAGCTGGAAATATCTTGCCTGAATCCCTTCCCTAAAGCTGTCTAATGGTTTCCAGTGTCCTTAGGGTTGAGTTCAGTTCTCCTTAACATGACCTGACCCTTCCCAACCACTTCAGCCTCGTCTCTTACTCAACGAAAGAGCCTTTATCAGCTCCTTTCCACTTTTCAAGACAATAATCCTCCATCCCTTCCAGATTGTGTAGAACAGAACCTCCTTTGTGGCAACATCCCCCAGAGCTCATCTTCCTTCCTCCCTCCCAACTGCTGTCAACCTACCTCTTCACCTACTAACTCACTCAGCTCATCCCTCTAGCCTGCCGCCTGTAGGGGATCTTATGATCCCCAGACAGTTACCACCTCGGCTGCGTACTATCGAGTACTATCATCTGTCTGAACTTAGTTCGTCTTAGCCCTCATTAACGCTTTGTGATGGCAGGTTTCCCACGTGACTGACAGCCAGCCCTGGTTGGGCTTGTTTGCTGGCTGCTGTTTAGCAACACCCCGTGCAGTCTTGCACCAATGAGTGTGATCATTTCAGAAGAGTAGCGAATCTCCACCTCTCTGCTCCCTTCCCAATCTCCTGCCCAGCACTAGCCTTTAGCTCCAGGTTCATTTCATACCTGGATCCTCCTTTTATTCAATCACTCGAGACTGGTTTACCTGTTGTATTAATACTTCCCTGAGATGGAACTGCCGTTCTCACTTTTCTTCCCCCTGTCACTGACTCAGCTTCGTATTCCTCCCCTAGTCAGAAAATCTCACCAGAGACCTCAGAAGTTCCCAGAAACTTTGAGAAATGCTGAAAATTTGGCTCCTTAATTCTTCAAGGCTGTCGGGAGGGCTGGAGCACCCCCTAGAGGTGACAGTGAGGACGACTTTTGTAAAGTTGCCTGGGTCTCTCTCTGGATCCCCATCAGCAACTCAGAATCGCCAGCTGTAAATCTGGAAGGACTGAGAGGTGTCGTCTAGCCCAGCTGCTTATAGCTACAGATGAAAAACTTGACAATAGGATCTCGAAGAGGAAAGATGGTGAAACTGTCGGTCTAATGTCCCTCCTTGTCCCTCCCAGCCCCCTGGCAAATTTTAAACTCACTCACATGGGTAACTTCCCAGGTGGCGCTAGTGGTAAAGAACCCACCTGCCAATGCATGGGACTTAAGAGAGCTGGATTCAATCAATGGGTCGGGAAGATTCCCTGGAGAAGGACATGGCAACCCACTCCAGTATTCTTGTCTGGAGAATCCCATGGACAGAGAAACCTGGCAGGCTATAGTTCATAGAGTCTCACAGTCAGAAGGGACTTAGCACAGCACAGCACAGCACATCATACTTAATGTTTCTGTGCATATGAATTAAATTAAAACTATTAATTCAGGATCAGTAGAGACAAATGCCGGGGATGGACACTCATCTGCTTTCCTTCCCTCTCTAACACGAGTGAAGAACTGTATGACCTTAATGAGAGTTTGTTTTACAGCCAAGAGCAGAGTCTAAGGCAATAAGTGATAGCCAAGGTCCTTCTTGCGGGGGAACATCCAAGAACTTGATTTCTGAATCTCTTTTCCAGAATCATACCAGACGGGATTGCACTGTATAAACCCTCATTTCCACAGACCTCCATCACCCATATGATAAAAAAACCTGGAACACTATGGACAAATTTAATAATCATAGAAAATGAGAAATATTTATTATTTATAGACCTTTTATGGGAACTACAAGGTAAAATGAGTGATGTTTTCAGAACACTCCCTCCCACCATGCTGCTGCTGCTAAGTCACTTCAGTCGTGTCCGACTCTGTGTGACCCCATAGATGGCAGCCCACCAGGCTCCCCCGTCCCTGGGATTCTCCAGGCAAGAACACTGGAGTGGGTTGCCATGTCCTTCTCCAATGCATGAAGTGAAAAGTGAAAAGTGAAAATTGAAAGGGAAGTCGCTCAGTCATGTTCAACTCTTCATGACTTCATGGACTGCAGCCTACCAGGCTCCTCCATCCATGGGTTTTTCCAGGCAAAAGTACTGGAGTGGGGTGCCATCGCCTTCTCCATCATACCCAAAAATAAACTCAAAATGGTTTAAAGACTTAAATATAAACTATGACACCATAAAAATCCTAGAAGAAAACATAGGTGAAACATATTCTGACATAAATTATCACAATATTTTATTAAATCAATCTCCCAAGTCAAAAGAATTAAAAGCAAAGAATAAGCAAACAGGACCTAATCAAATTTAAAAGCTTTTGCACGGCAAAGGAAACCATCCACAAAATGAAAAGACAGCGACTGACCAGGAGAAAATATGTGCAAATGATGCTACCAACAAGGGTTAATTTCCAAAATATACAAACAGCTCATCCAACTCAATATGTATTTTAAAAAAACAACCAGATCACAAAATGGACAGAAGATCTGAGTAGACATAGCCCCAAAAGACATATGGATGGCCAAAAGGCACATGAAAAAATGCTGAACATCAGTAATTATGAGAAATGCAAGTCAAAACTATGAGATGTCATCTCACACTGGTCAGAATGCCCATTATCAAAAAAATCTACAAACAATAAATGGTGGAGAGGGTACAGAGAAAAAGGAATCCTCCTATACTGTTGGTGGGAATGTAAATTGGTGTGGCCACTACGGAAAACAGTATGGCATTTCTTTAAAAAACTGAAAATAGAGCTGTATGATCTAGAGTCCCACTCCTGGGCATACATGTGGAAAAAAAAATTCTAATTCAAAAAAATACATGTACTCCATTATTCACAGCAGCACTGTTTACAACAGTCAGGCCATGGAAGCAACCTAAGTGTCCATCAACAGATGGACAGATAAAGAAAATGTGGTACATGTATACACTGGAATATTAGCCACAAAACAAGAATGAAATAATGCCATCTGTAACGAAATTGATGGACCAGAAATTGTCATATTAAGTGAAGTGGGTCAGACAAAGACAAATATTACGTGATATCACATATGTAGAATCTAAAAATCAGTATAAGTGAATCCGTTTACAGAGCAAATAGACTCAAAGACTAGAAAACAAACTTAACGATTATCAAAGGGAATAGGAAAGAGGAGAGATATAAATGAGTATAGGATTAATAGACACCCAGTACTGTACATAAAATAGATAAGCAACAAGGATCTACTGTATAACACAGGAAATGATATTTAACTCTTATAATAATCTGTAATAAATTTATATCTCAAAAATAAATCAAACGAGCCTCTCACTTCAGTGAAAGCAGTTGACAGCATTTGTTGCCAATGATAAAATGACCTTTCAAGCAAAAATATAATTTTGGAAACTGTGTATCTGCCATTGAAAACTAGACCACTTCCTAACCCTGAAAGACTTTTCCAGTGGAGTCAGTGGTGTCATTAACAAACGTGGCATTTTTTGTCGTGTATAATGAAATCTGTCAACATTTGGAAGTCACTATTTTCATTGCTCAGTGAGTCACTGTTTTCCAAATGACCAGGCCATGATGTCACTAAATCACGAAGGGGTGAAGATCCACTCAAGTGCGTGACTGACTGTTGGATTTTATTAATAATCTGAGCATGAAATTCACCCATGTGGTTTCAGATTCCACACTGCAGCTATCCTTTAAGAAACATCTACTTGTCAGTTTTTCGGGTAAAAAAAAAATCCCTGATTATCTATTAAATACTTATCCTCTTTATAACTACATATCTGTGTGAAACCAAATTTTCTCTGTACATTGCAATGGGAGTAACACATCACAACACATTTTATTCAGAAGTAAACATGAGAATTCAACTATCTTCTTTTAAACACACATTAGACAGAGTTGTAAGCAGGTAAAACAATGCCACTCTTCTCATTAAAATTTCTTTGCTTTGGAAAATATATTCTTTAATAAAAATTGTGTTATGTTAACATGTGATGAATTTATTGGTGTTATTTAAAAAAATTATTTATTTGACTGTGCCAGGTCTTAGTTGAGGCACACGGGATCTTTGATCTTCACTGTAGCATGTGGGGTCTTTAGGTGCAACATGCAAACCCTAAATTGAAGCATGTGGGGTCTAGTTCCCTAACTGGGGATGGAACCCAGGCCCCCTGCATTAGGACCATGGAGTCTTCGCCTCTGAACCACCAGGGAAGTCCCTCAGTGTGGTTTTTAATGAACACTTTTTAAAACTTCTCAATTTGCATTTCTAATGTATATGAACAAAAATATTTTGTCTGTCTCTGTCATCCTTATCTCCATAGCAGCTGTAAATAAATCAAGTTATTAATATATTAATCTCCTATATTAAAATTCTTTCAATTAATTCCACTGCAGTTAGAATAAACTCCAAACTCTTTCTGCAGCTCACAGGGCACTAAAAAAGGCCCACGGCCAGCATCTGCCATCATCTGGGGCCCCCAGTGTGAGTTCCAGCACAGCCCCCAGCTCCCTATTCCAGACCACACCAAGCTACTCTCACTTCAGGTCTTTGCATTTATTTATCCAGACCCTTGCATAGTGGCCTGATTGAAGGAGGAGTGGATGAAATTCTGGATAAAGAGGACCTGAAGACAGTGATGTCTTTCCTGGACAGGTCTGTAGATCAGATTCAACCTGAAGGTCACCAGCTGGTGACTTCTGTTCTAGAAGTTCAAAGTGAAAAAAATGAGGATAAAAACCGTGGTGGGGGGAGGGGGTTAAGAAAAAGAAGAAGAAGATGAAGAAGAAGTATCCTTTTAGCAAAATTAAATGGCAGGGGTGCAGAAAGGCCCTGGGTTCTGATACAATGTGAGTGTCCTGACAATTTCCATTTGAAGCCTGGGTCTCCTGCATTGCAGGCAGGTTCTTTACCATCTGAGCCACCAGGGAAGAGAGTTTCTTCACTTAATATTCCTTATAAATCAGTTCCTGGATAGCTTCTTCATTCTTTTTTCACAGTCACATTGTATTCTATTTCAGAGAGGTACCATATTTATTTAAACACTTCCTTTTTGAACACTTCCCATTCCCTTCCTTTTTTTTTTTTTTGCAGTTAAAAACCAGTGGCACTTAATAAATTTTGCACATTATCATGCAAATGTGCAATATTCTATAAGGTAAATCCCCAAGAGTGAAAGTTGGGTCAAAGGTTACCTATATTTGTAATTTTGATAAATATGGTCAAATTACTCTCCGTTTTACCTGTCAGCATTAATGTAAGAAAGTTCTAGTTTCTCACAGATACATCAACATAGCACATTGTCGAATCTGGGTTTTTTTTCCAACCTGATAGGTGAAAAATGAAATTTTGGTGTAGTTTTAATTTGCATGACTCGAGTGAGATTGCACATCATTTTTATATACTTAAGGGCCATATCCATTTTCCACCCTTGAACTATGTGTTCACATCCTTCACCCACTTTTCTTTGGGATTTTTGGTCTTTGGCTAATTGGCAGCTATGGGTTCTTCACCCATTAGGAAGACTGCCTTTCTCTGTGATATGAGTTGCACATATTTTTCCTAGTTTATCATACTTGCAAGTGATGTTTTGCCATGCAGAACTTTTTATATTGTTAAATTCCTCATTCTTCTGCGATTTCCATAGTTTTGCAATTTCTGGATTTTGAACCAGAGTGAGAAATATATTACTCACCTCAGCGTTATAAAGGTTTTAACATAGAAAGTCTCTTAAGTTCTCCTTTGCATTTATATGGATTTTTTTAACATCCCATTTTGATTCATTTGGAGCTTTTTTTCCCCTAACTTATCACACAGGGAAGAGGATTCCTTGCATCCTTGCTCTCCATCCAGCCCCCCTAGACTCCCCTCTATCCTAACCTGAACTTGGCTCTGTCACCACCTTTAGACATTACAGCAGCTGCCAGCGATGTGGACTTCTGGAGAAGGTGGCAGGCCTCGGGCATCTCCAGGAGGGATCAGAATTTCTGCACGAATCCGGGCTGTCGGGGATCAAACAAGGTTTGGGGGAATTGAAGGAGGCAACTGAAGGAACCCAATATCAGGGACCCCAAATTTGATTGCCTGAGCCACTTAAAATTCTTGGAGGCACTGAACAGCGTCCCTTGGAAAGGGAGAGAAACAGACTTGAAAAGCAGTTCCAGGGTTTCGACATGTGTTCTTCGCTGGTAGAATTCAGGGTGAGGATTTGAAGGGCCCTGTGGGAGTATCCTCTCTCGGCTCGCCCCTAATCCTCTCCAAATCGCCCGGGCTCTACAGCTGTTGGTTAGCCAGATAAACTATTTGTTCAATTATTCTTGGCCTCGATGGGGCGGCTTGCCTCAAAGGCTCTGGGCTTCATAATTCGGGCCACTTCAATCAGCCCGGGGCCCTCCCAGGGCCGCGGACAGGAGACAGGGCCTGTTTGAAGACTGCAGTGCTCCTGAGTAGCCTCTGCCTTCCATGGTCCTTTCANGGACTCTCTTTTGCCTCCATCCTCAGCTCCCCAAACTCTTCACTTGGTCTTGAAGTTAACTCACTTCCCTAACCTCCAGCTTAGGTGATACCTTGATGCCTAATCTGCCAGGATACCCTGCTTCCTCCACTCTTGACTCAGCATGCTTTGCTGCTCTGACTCTCCACCAACCTTCAAACTCCTCAGAGGGCAGGGACCTCGTCTTGTCATCTCTGGGTTCTACTTCCTAGAAGGGTGTTTGGCACATATAAGCCCTGAGGAAATAGTTGCTAAATGACTCCCCAACTTCTATTCCTCAAAATGCATTCTTCAAAGATTCCCTGGTGGTCCAGTGGTTAACTATCCGCCTGACAATGCAGGAAACACGGGATCGATCCCGGGTCCGGGAAGATTCCGCATGCTCTAGGGCAACCCAGCCTGTGTGCCACAATAACTAAGCCTGTGCTTTAGAGCCTGCATGTCTCAGCTACTGAAGATCACACCCCCTAGGGCCTGTGCTCTACAACAGGAGAAGCCACCGCAATGAGGAACCTGCGTACAGCAACCAGAGCGTAGCCCCTGTTCTCCGCAACTTGAGAAAGCCTGTGCTCAGCAATGAAAATGCAGCACAGCCAAAACATTAAAATGAAAAAAAAATTAAAAAAGACATTCATCAAATATTTGTAAGCACCTTAACATGCTAAGATCTGAATGGGGCCCAGGGATTCAGAGGTCAGTAAGCACCATACATAGGCGATATTACCCATCCTGCCTTCTCCCTGTAAAACACTGAAAAAAAAAACCAAGAGCCAGGGACCAATGCACCTGCCACCCCAATGGGGAGAGACTCGATGAGCAGTGGGAAGCAAAAGGAAAATTGTGGATTCCAGCTATAAATTATACAAATGCTTGGCATTAAAAAATTATTTTAACACATCAAATATTAAGTCATTCGTATGCTCTGCAATTACTTTATCCATCATCAGAGCACTCAAGCTATTTGAAGCGGTGACAGATGGAAAGGAGTCTGTGCCAATTTCTCCTGCAGGTGTGCATCTGGGTGAGAGGGAGGGTGCTGTACGTGCAGGAAGGGAGGGGACGAGGGCAGGGTGGCTGAGGTTATGAAACTGGGGCTGCTGTGAGAGAGGCTTGGCCAGAAATAAAAACGACAAATTTGCATACTGGAGAGCTGCAGGGCATTGCACTCCCTGGGAACTCAGGGTGATAATTAACTGGGTAACTAAGGGAGGTGAAGCGGCATGCTGCCCACATCACAGAAGGGGAAAATCAAGGCCTGGCAGAACTCAGGAGGTGGATAAGGCAGAGATCCTGCCCAGACTGGGTGTTCTGGCTCCACCACTTTAAGCCCTAATCCGTTCTCTGAGGGCTGCAACCTGGAGAAGTCAGGCAGACAGGAAACTGGGGAGAAGTGGGTCCAGGATTGCCTATGGATGGGATCCTCAGAGGCCAGCAGGTAAGGGATGGAGGGATGGATGGAAGACCAGACTCAGAATGTCTGACCCAGACCTGACGGTTTCCTAGGAAACTCTAGCACAGGATATGAGATCCACTCTGAAAGAGACTGAATTGTACCTTTAAACCCAGCCTGATGCAGAACTTCCCGGGTCCTAGAAGGTATTCCTGCCAGACAGCATCCCCCATTCGCCTGTTTGCCCTGATCCACTGGTCCTTACCTCCTTCCCTAAATCCCAGAGCCTGGGGTCTGCTTCAGATATGCCATCCTCGGCTGTCTCTGACAAGGTCCCCCTTTGTAGGAGGGCATGGCTGTCCCCTTCTGAGTCCACACCCAGCTCCTCCACCCCCATCTCCTTCTTCTACCTGCTGTACTCTTGCAACCACGCTGATTCCAGACCACACCACCTTAACCTTCTCAGTTACCTGCGGTTTCAGAACTCACTTCTCCCTCCTCCCCTCCAATCCCTCCCCCATAAAAATGGGCAGGAGAAAACTGTTACATATCTTAAAGGAGAAACACCAATTCCCTCCCCCATAAAAATGGGCAGGAGAAAACTGTTATGTTTCTTAAAGGAGAAACATTGTTACTGGAGCAAGAATGGATGGAGAGTCCCATGCTTCATTCATTCATTCATTCCTACAAGAAATAGCAACTCATTTGCTACTCCGGGAAAAGCACTCCACCAGGCCCGGAATTATCCAGCTAAGTTAAGGCCCAGAGGAGGGCATGGCATAATACGGGAAGCAGGCAAGGGAGTGACTAACTACCCCTCGGGCAGGTTCTGGGATGTAGGGGTTGTGGGATGAGTACAGGAAGTTGGGGGTACATCAGACCTGGCCCAAGTCTGCAAGACTTTCCAGAGGCAGGTTCGTTTGAACATATTCACAGGTGGCTCAAGGAGGACACAAGTTTAGAAGCAAACAAGATGGGCAGAAGTGTGGAAGCTGAATCATCATCTTGTTTTCCCAAAATTCCCCTCTAAGACTGAATAACGATGGGAAAGTGGCAGCAGGTGATGCAGGGTTCGAGTGGGGCAGGGGAAAGCCCTGAGCTCCAAGATGAAACTTATAGGTTTGTTACAGAGGTGACAGGAATCCACTGGGGGACTTTAAGTATGGGAGAGACACACTGGGATTGAGATCCAGAAAAACTCTCCCTGAGAAGGCTGGCCTGCAGAGGAGGAGGGCTGTGGGTTTGGGTGAGGCAGAGGAATCAGGAAGCTTCTGCAGAAGTCTGGGTGGGGAGGGCTGTATATTGGAATCTATTTCATATGAGGATCAACAATCCATCACACATTTTCCTCGCCCACCACAAATGTGAAGCCAATGATATATTTTTTGATATTTCCTTTTATTTATCTGGTCGTGTTGGGTCTTAGTTTTGGCAGTGGGATCTCTGATCGTCGTTGTGACCTGTGTGATCTTCGTTGCAGTATGTGGGATCTAATTCCTTCATGAGGGATCTAACCCAGGCCCCCTGCCTTGGGAGCATGGGATCTTCTTAGCCACTGGACCACCAGGGAAGTCTCCCCAGTGATCTTAAACTTCGTGGGTGTCAAGTAGAAGTTGAGAATAAGATTGGAATAAAAACGCAGAAACTCTGGTGGAGTGGGGGGAGAAGGGAAATGCAGTTACTACAAGATTAGTTCAGTTCAGTGGCTCAGTCATGTCTGACTCTTTGTGACTCCATGGACTGCAGCATGCCAGGCTTTCTTGTCCATCACCAACTCCTGGAGCTTGCTTAAACTCATGTCCATTGAGTCAGTGATGCCATCCAACCATTTCATTCTCTGTTATCCCCTTCTCCTCCAGCCTTCAAGCCTTCTCAGCATCAGGGTCTTTTCCAAAGAGTCACTTCTTTGCATCAGGTGGCCAGAATATTGGAGTTTCAGGTTCAGTATCAGTCCTTCCAGTGAATAATCAGGATTCATCTCCTTTAGGATGGACTGGTTGGATCTCCTTGCAGTCCAAGAAACTCTCAAGAGTCTTCTCCAACACCACAGTTCAAAAGCACAATTCTTTGGCACTTAGCTCTCTTTATGGTCCAACTCTCACATCCATACAAGACTACTGGAAAAACCATAGATGTGAGTAGATGGACCTGTATGGCAAAGTAATGTCTTTGCTTTATAACATGCTGTCTAAGTTGGTTATAGCTTTTCTTCCAAGGAGCAACGGTCTTTTAATTTCATGGCTGCAGTCACCATCTGCAGTGATTTTGGAGTCCCCCAAAATAAAGTCTTCACTGTTTCCACAGTTTCCCCATCTGTTTGCCATGAAGTGATGGAACCAGATACCATGGTCTTAGTTCACTGCAAGATAGACTCAGAGAAACAGAGCAGCTTTAGGAAAGAACTTAAGGGAACCAGGAAGAAGCCAGGCAGAAACACCTGCTGTATTCCACAAAGAGCTTGGAGCTGAATTCCAAAAGAATGCTCTAAGCTCCCCAAGTATCTGAGTTTCAAGGAGCCTCTGGTGGAAGGGCCTCCAGCTTGAAGGTCACCTACTATGTGCCTTGAAGCCATTCCTTCATGAGACCCCAGTCCTGGGTGATGTTCTCTGGCTGCTTGGCTGGCTCTGTGTGGCCAGGAGCAGAACTGAGCTTCCCTAGTCAGTAGCTGCGACAAGGTGCTGCCCCAGGAGGCCCAGTTCCCTGACAGATAGTGGCCCCTTGGCCACGCCTGATGTCAAGGGAGAATGATGCACTCTCTTGAATGGATGGGGCTGAACTGGGAGGTCAAACCCTTGTCAGTCAAGTGTCAACAGGGCAGTTCTAGACCTGCCGACAGTTTAGTCATCACCCTTATAAAATAAAAGCACCCCAATAATTAATATAGAACAAATTAATTAAAGGAAGTGGGAGCACTGAAGGACCCACTGTGAATCAGGTGATAATTATTAGCAAACATAGAAGAGTCCTAATAACTGCCCCAATTGCCGATGGACTAAGTCCTGACACCCGTGCATCTGAAGGTCAGAAGGAAGCAGTGGCGTTTTCATGGCCCTCGTCTGCTCATCTGACGCTTTTGAGAATTTGTCAAGCACGTCTGTCCTTCAGTCAGTCACCGTTCCAACCCTCAGGCAGAAGGACCGTAGGCTTCTCCCTACATTCTGATGGGGGAAAAAGATACAAGAGGCATCAACCCTGTAATAGGGCTTTCCTACTGGCTCGGGGGAAAGAATCCACCCACAACGCAGGAGATGTGCGTTAGATCCCTGGGTCGGGAAGATCCACTGGAGGAGGACATGGCTGCCCACTCCGGTATCCTTGCCTGAAGAATCCCATGGACAGAGGAGCCTGGTGGGCTACAGTCCATAGGGACACAAAGAGCTGGACATGACTGAAGCAACTTAGCAGCACACGATTCTGTAATAATCAAGCCAGGCTTCAGCGGATGGCTCCCCCACCTTCCTTGCTTCCAAGCAGCACTTTCTTGATCTGGGGTCATTACCCTGACTCTGACATCCACCTACCTACATCTGGACTAAATTTGAAGAGTTTCTGGATAAACTTTTTAAATGATTAGAAATGGAGACTATAACTTGTGCTTGACGGGCTCCGGGCTTTTGTTTTTTTCTTTTACCAGTTCACTCACTTGCTTACATACTCCATAAAATACTTATCTGACCATTGATTCTGCTCCCTGCCTCCCCAGGTCATAATCAGGATGGACCTTCCTCACTCAGCAACCACACAGCCTGTCTGCCAGGAGGTCAGGTTCAAAACCTGCACTGAGAACCCACGTGGGGACACTGGCCCCTTCACGCCTGAGTCAGGAGAGAACCTTGAGCGGATTGTGCTTCGTGGTTTTTTTTTTTTTAATCTATCTTCCACTACAGAGAAGGGGCCACAGGAGAGCTTCAGTTTATGGACAGATGTGGTCCATGAACCTAGAACGTTGTCTGGTACATAGTAGACACTCAGAAAATATTTTGTGGAATAACACAGAGAAGAAGATTATGGTAAGAACTTTCCAAGGTGGTCCTAGAGATGTCACACAAAGTGAAATGTCAGAAAGAGAAAAACAAATGCCGTAATTAATGTATATATATGGAATTTAGAAAAATGGTACAGATGAACCTGTCTGCAAAGCAGAAATAGAGACATGGGCGTAGAGAACAAATGTATGGGCACCAAGTGGGGAAGGGGACTGGGGAGAACTGGGGGATTTGGATTGACTTATATATACATTATTGATACTGTGCATAAAATACATAACTAATGAGAATCTACTGTAGAGCAAGGGAGCTCTACTCAGTGCTCTGTGGTGACCTAAATGGGAAGGAAATCCAAAAGAGAGGGGATGTGTAACTGATTCACTTTGCTGTACAGCAGTAACTAATACAACATTGTAAAGCAACTATACTCCAATAAAAAAAAAAATTTAAAGAACATTTCAGGAGTTTTTGCACAAGTTCTGTAAGATTCTAAGGATGAACTAGCACCTGATCACAGCAGTACTTGTTCCCTCGGCATCGCTATCCACATGTTACAGGCAATATGTGGGAGGAACAAAAGGGCAAGGGAGACCAGAGCAGTCTTCCGTGGTTGCCTGGGGACCCTGTGAACTTGCCAGAGCCTGTGCAGAGCTGGGACTTACAGGATGTGCACTCACACCTCCCCTTGCGGTCCAGAGACCACATCTCCAGCAAATCCAAATTCCCTCTGGCCCACCGCGTGGCTGTTCCTAGCACCAACCAGCTAATCTTACACAGCACAAAAGCAGTGGGCAGCGACTTGCCTGGTGGTCCAGTGGTTATGATCCGCATTGCAATGCAAGGCAGGTGGGTTCATCCCCTGGTGAGGGAACTAAGATCCCACATGCCACAGGAGCAACTAAGCCTGTGTGCCAGAACTAGAGAGAACCTGTGTGCTGCAGTGAAAGATCCTACTTGATGCAACCAAGACCCAACTCAGTCAAATTAAAAAAAAGAAGAAGAAATGCAGTGGGCAGCATGTTCAGTGCATGATGGAAAATCTTTCATTAGAATCTCAACCTCTGGCCCTCACGCATGGCACAGTTCCTGGTCCCCAGCCCTCCAAGTGCCCTGCAGCCTTTCTGAGGCTGCTGATGCCTCCTGGGCAGAAGCAGCAAAGCCAGCATCTCCCATTGGGAAGGAAGCTAGCAATCTCCTTCCAAGTCAAATCTTGGGGGCACATGCTCTCTACCAGACCACAGGAAGAGAAAATGTTTCTTAAACAGACTTGAGAGCCATGTGCAACCATTCCTGATCACAGACTTGATACATGAATCCAGATCTCTGGTTACTAGCCAGACACCAGTTTTGTCTCTTTCTTTAAGGAGGCTGAAAGTGTGAAGATATTTTAGTGGTGAAGCATACAGGGCCCCTTCTCTACAGCTACCTGTCCACACAGAGGCAACAATCTGATTCTCAAGGGAGGAGGTTCCCTGGGAGTAAGTATGTTTGCGTATTATCTGTGTTGCTTCAGGGGAACAGAACAGTACTAATTGTGCTTGTTCCTCAATGAAACCTTACTTTTGAAACCTCCCCCTCCACCAAGTTCTTCTGCTAAAACGCAGTATGATCACTTCCTAACGTATCTCATTTCCCCCACTTCCCTCCACCCCACTCCTGTCCACTTCACCTCTCATCTGGGTGACGACAGCTGTCCCAGATGGTGTCCCTGAAATCTTGCTACCTTCCCATCCGTTTGCCCCTCCAGCTGGAAATATCTTGCCTGAATCCCTTCCCTAAAGCTGTCTAATGGTTTCCAGTGTCCTTAGGGTTGAGTTCAGTTCTCCTTAACATGACCTGACCCTTCCCAACCACTTCAGCCTCGTCTCTTACTCAACGAAAGAGCCTTTATCAGCTCCTTTCCACTTTTCAGGACAATAATCCTCCATCCCTTCCAGATTGTGTAGAACAGAACCTCCTTTGTGGCAACATCCCCCAGAGCTCATCTTCCTTCCTCCCTCCCAACTGCTGTCAACCTACCTCTTCACCTACTAACTCACTCAGCTCATCCCTCTAGCCTGCCGCCTGTAGGGGATCTTATGATCCCCAGACAGTTACCGCCTCGGCTGCGTACTATCGAGTACTATCATCTGTCTGAACTTAGTTCGTCTTAGCCCTCATTAACGCTTTGTGATGGCAGGTTTCCCACGTGACTGACAGCCAGCCCTGGTTGGGCTTGTTTGCTGGCTGCTGTTTAGCAACACCCCGTGCAGTCTTGCACCAATAAGTGTGATCATTTCAGAAGAGTTGCGAATCTCCACCTCTCTGCTCCCTTCCCAATCTCCTGCCCAGCACTAGCCTTTAGCTCCAGGTTCATTTCATACCTGGATCCTCCTTTTATTCAATCACTCGAGACTGGTTTACCTGTTGTATTAATACTTCCCTGAGATGGAACTGCCGTTCTCACTTTTCTTCCCCCTGTCACTGACTCAGCTTCGTATTCCTCCCCTAGTCAGAAAATCTCACCAGAGACCTCAGAAGTTCCCAGAAACTTTGAGAAATGCTGAAAATTTGGCTCCTTAATTCTTCAAGGCTGTCGGGAGGGCTGGAGCACCCCCTAGAGGTGACAGTGAGGACGACTTTTGTAAAGTTGCCTGGGTCTCTCTCTGGATCCCCATCAGCAACTCAGAATCGCCAGCTGTAAATCTGGAAGGACTGAGAGGTGTCGTCTAGCCCAGCTGCTTATAGCTACAGATGAAAAACTTGACAATAGGATCTCGAAGAGGAAAGATGGTGAAACTGTCGGTCTAATGTCCCTCCTTGTCCCTCCCAGCCCCCTGGCAAATTTTAAACTCACTCACATGGGTAACTTCCCAGGTGGCGCTAGTGGTAAAGAACCCACCTGCCAATGCATGGGACTTAAGAGAGCTGGATTCAATCAATGGGTCGGGAAGATTCCCTGGAGAAGGACATGGCAACCCACTCCAGTATTCTTGTCTGGAGAATCCCATGGACAGAGAAACCTGGCAGGCTATAGTTCATAGAGTCTCACAGTCAGAAGGGACTTAGCACAGCACAGCACAGCACATCATACTTAATGTTTCTGTGCATATGAATTAAATTAAAACTATTAATTCAGGATCAGTAGAGACAAATGCCGGGGATGGACACTCATCTGCTTTCCTTCCCTCTCTAACACGAGTGAAGAACTGTATGACCTTAATGAGAGTTTGTTTTACAGCCAAGAGCAGAGTCTAAGGCAATAAGTGATAGCCAAGGTCCTTCTTGCGGGGGAACATCCAAGAACTTGATTTCTGAATCTCTTTTCCAGAATCATACCAGACGGGATTGCACTGTATAAACCCTCATTTCCACAGACCTCCATCACCCATATGATAAAAAAACCTGGAACACTATGGACAAATTTAATAATCATAGAAAATGAGAAATATTTATTATTTATAGACCTTTTATGGGAACTACAAGGTAAAATGAGTGATGTTTTCAGAACACTCCCTCCCACCATGCTGCTGCTGCTAAGTCACTTCAGTCGTGTCCGACTCTGTGTGACCCCATAGATGGCAGCCCACCAGGCTCCCCCGTCCCTGGGATTCTCCAGGCAAGAACACTGGAGTGGGTTGCCATGTCCTTCTCCAATGCATGAAGTGAAAAGTGAAAAGTGAAAATTGAAAGGGAAGTCGCTCAGTCATGTTCAACTCTTCATGACTTCATGGACTGCAGCCTACCAGGCTCCTCCATCCATGGGTTTTTCCAGGCAAAAGTACTGGAGTGGGGTGCCATCGCCTTCTCCATCATACCCAAAAATAAACTCAAAATGGTTTAAAGACTTAAATATAAACTATGACACCATAAAAATCCTAGAAGAAAACATAGGTGAAACATATTCTGACATAAATTATCACAATATTTTATTAAATCAATCTCCCAAGTCAAAAGAATTAAAAGCAAAGAATAAGCAAACAGGACCTAATCAAATTTAAAAGCTTTTGCACGGCAAAGGAAACCATCCACAAAATGAAAAGACAGCGACTGACCAGGAGAAAATATGTGCAAATGATGCTACCAACAAGGGTTAATTTCCAAAATATACAAACAGCTCATCCAACTCAATATGTATTTTAAAAAAACAACCAGATCACAAAATGGACAGAAGATCTGAGTAGACATAGCCCCAAAAGACATATGGATGGCCAAAAGGCACATGAAAAAATGCTGAACATCAGTAATTATGAGAAATGCAAGTCAAAACTATGAGATGTCATCTCACACTGGTCAGAATGCCCATTATCAAAAAAATCTACAAACAATAAATGGTGGAGAGGGTACAGAGAAAAAGGAATCCTCCTATACTGTTGGTGGGAATGTAAATTGGTGTGGCCACTACGGAAAACAGTATGGCATTTCTTTAAAAAACTGAAAATAGAGCTGTATGATCTAGAGTCCCACTCCTGGGCATACATGTGGAAAAAAAAATTCTAATTCAAAAAAATACATGTACTCCATTATTCACAGCAGCACTGTTTACAACAGTCAGGCCATGGAAGCAACCTAAGTGTCCATCAACAGATGGACAGATAAAGAAAATGTGGTACATGTATACACTGGAATATTAGCCACAAAACAAGAATGAAATAATGCCATCTGTAACGAAATTGATGGACCAGAAATTGTCATATTAAGTGAAGTGGGTCAGACAAAGACAAATATTACGTGATATCACATATGTAGAATCTAAAAATCAGTATAAGTGAATCCGTTTACAGAGCAAATAGACTCAAAGACTAGAAAACAAACTTAACGATTATCAAAGGGAATAGGAAAGAGGAGAGATATAAATGAGTATAGGATTAATAGACACCCAGTACTGTACATAAAATAGATAAGCAACAAGGATCTACTGTATAACACAGGAAATGATATTTAACTCTTATAATAATCTGTAATAAATTTATATCTCAAAAATAAATCAAACGAGCCTCTCACTTCAGTGAAAGCAGTTGACAGCATTTGTTGCCAATGATAAAATGACCTTTCAAGCAAAAATATAATTTTGGAAACTGTGTATCTGCCATTGAAAACTAGACCACTTCCTAACCCTGAAAGACTTTTCCAGTGGAGTCAGTGGTGTCATTAACAAACGTGGCATTTTTTGTCGTGTATAATGAAATCTGTCAACATTTGGAAGTCACTATTTTCATTGCTCAGTGAGTCACTGTTTTCCAAATGACCAGGCCATGATGTCACTAAATCACGAAGGGGTGAAGATCCACTCAAGTGCGTGACTGACTGTTGGATTTTATTAATAATCTGAGCATGAAATTCACCCATGTGGTTTCAGATTCCACACTGCAGCTATCCTTTAAGAAACATCTACTTGTCAGTTTTTCGGGTAAAAAAAAAATCCCTGATTATCTATTAAATACTTATCCTCTTTATAACTACATATCTGTGTGAAACCAAATTTTCTCTGTACATTGCAATGGGAGTAACACATCACAACACATTTTATTCAGAAGTAAACATGAGAATTCAACTATCTTCTTTTAAACACACATTAGACAGAGTTGTAAGCAGGTAAAACAATGCCACTCTTCTCATTAAAATTTCTTTGCTTTGGAAAATATATTCTTTAATAAAAATTGTGTTATGTTAACATGTGATGAATTTATTGGTGTTATTTTAAAAAATTATTTATTTGACTGTGCCAGGTCTTAGTTGAGGCACACGGGATCTTTGATCTTCACTGTAGCATGTGGGGTCTTTAGGTGCAACATGCAAACCCTAAATTGAAGCATGTGGGGTCTAGTTCCCTAACTGGGGATGGAACCCAGGCCCCCTGCATTAGGACCATGGAGTCTTCGCCTCTGAACCACCAGGGAAGTCCCTCAGTGTGGTTTTTAATGAACACTTTTTAAAACTTCTCAATTTGCATTTCTAATGTATATGAACAAAAATATTTTGTCTGTCTCTGTCATCCTTATCTCCATAGCAGCTGTAAATAAATCAAGTTATTAATATATTAATCTCCTATATTAAAATTCTTTCAATTAATTCCACTGCAGTTAGAATAAACTCCAAACTCTTTCTGCAGCTCACAGGGCACTAAAAAAGGCCCACGGCCAGCATCTGCCATCATCTGGGGCCCCCAGTGTGAGTTCCAGCACAGCCCCCAGCTCCCTATTCCAGACCACACCAAGCTACTCTCACTTCAGGTCTTTGCATTTATTTATCCAGACCCTTGCATAGTGGCCTGATTGAAGGAGGAGTGGATGAAATTCTGGATAAAGAGGACCTGAAGACAGTGATGTCTTTCCTGGACAGGTCTGTAGATCAGATTCAACCTGAAGGTCACCAGCTGGTGACTTCTGTTCTAGAAGTTCAAAGTGAAAAAAATGAGGATAAAAACCGTGGTGGGGGGAGGGGGTTAAGAAAAAGAAGAAGAAGATGAAGAAGAAGTATCCTTTTAGCAAAATTAAATGGCAGGGGTGCAGAAAGGCCCTGGGTTCTGATACAATGTGAGTGTCCTGACAATTTCCATTTGAAGCCTGGGTCTCCTGCATTGCAGGCAGGTTCTTTACCATCTGAGCCACCAGGGAAGAGAGTTTCTTCACTTAATATTCCTTATAAATCAGTTCCTGGATAGCTTCTTCATTCTTTTTTCACAGTCACATTGTATTCTATTTCAGAGAGGTACCATATTTATTTAAACACTTCCTTTTTGAACACTTCCCATTCCCTTCCTTTTTTTTTTTTTTGCAGTTAAAAACCAGTGGCACTTAATAAATTTTGCACATTATCATGCAAATGTGCAATATTCTATAAGGTAAATCCCCAAGAGTGAAAGTTGGGTCAAAGGTTACCTATATTTGTAATTTTGATAAATATGGTCAAATTACTCTCCGTTTTACCTGTCAGCATTAATGTAAGAAAGTTCTAGTTTCTCACAGATACATCAACATAGCACATTGTCGAATCTGGGTTTTTTTTCCAACCTGATAGGTGAAAAATGAAATTTTGGTGTAGTTTTAATTTGCATGACTCGAGTGAGATTGCACATCATTTTTATATACTTAAGGGCCATATCCATTTTCCACCCTTGAACTATGTGTTCACATCCTTCACCCACTTTTCTTTGGGATTTTTGGTCTTTGGCTAATTGGCAGCTATGGGTTCTTCACCCATTAGGAAGACTGCCTTTCTCTGTGATATGAGTTGCACATATTTTTCCTAGTTTATCATACTTGCAAGTGATGTTTTGCCATGCAGAACTTTTTATATTGTTAAATTCCTCATTCTTCTGCGATTTCCATAGTTTTGCAATTTCTGGATTTTGAACCAGAGTGAGAAATATATTACTCACCTCAGCGTTATAAAGGTTTTAACATAGAAACTCTCTTAAGTTCTCCTTTGCATTTATATGGATTTTTTTAACATCCCATTTTGATTCATTTGGAGCTTTTTTTCCCCTAACTTATCACACAGGGAAGAGGATTCCTTGCATCCTTGCTCTCCATCCAGCCCCCCTAGACTCCCCTCTATCCTAACCTGAACTTGGCCCTGTCACCACCTTTAGACATTACAGCAGCTGCCAGCGATGTGGACTTCTGGAGAAGGTGGCAGGCCTCGGGCATCTCCAGGAGGGATCAGAATTTCTGCACGAATCCGGGCTGTCGGGGATCAAACAAGGTTTGGGGGAATTGAAGGAGGCAACTGAAGGAACCCAATATCAGGGACCCCAAATTTGATTGCCTGAGCCACTTAAAATTCTTGGAGGCACTGAACAGCGTCCCTTGGAAAGGGAGAGAAACAGACTTGAAAAGCAGTTCCAGGGTTTCGACATGTGTTCTTCGCTGGTAGAATTCAGGGTGAGGATTTGAAGGGCCCTGTGGGAGTATCCTCTCTCGGCTTGCCCCTAATCCTCTCCAAATCGCCCAGGCTCTACAGCTGTTGGTTAGCCAGATAAACTATTTGTTCAATTATTCTTGGCCTCGATGGGGCGGCTTGCCTCAAAGGCTCTGGGCTTCATAATTCGGGCCACTTCAATCAGCCCGGGGCCCTCCCAGGGCCGCGGACAGGAGACAGGGCCTGTTTGAAGACTGCAGTGCTCCTGAGTAGCCTCTGCCTTCCATGGTCCTTTCATCTCCACCCAGACAGGGCTGGGGCGCTCACACGTCCCCACGGACCCCAGCGTCGGGGAGCAGAGTTGACTTTGGGAATGATGCCAAAGCCGAGAATCAAGGCGATAAAATAATTACAAATGAAAGGGAGATTAGCAGGCACTGTCGGGGCAAATGCTTCCAGAACAGTTCCTAAAATCTAGGGCGGCATATTCTCAAAGGAGACGCTGCTGCAGCTGCTGTCTCCATGGCAATGGGGGCAACAGATGCCCGCTGGGAGCGCTGGCTGCAAATGTCAGACCCAACAAAACCCCAGCCCTGAGGAGGCAGATGACAGACCGGGTCACCTTTGCATCATGGAAATGGACTGGTAATTAACACAATTTTATTTTCTCCATTTGTCTGCTCTCCCTCCGTCTGCCCTTGGCTTCAGTGGAGACCCACTAATAAATGGTTGACAGCTGTTGAGAGATGGGTCGGGTCTGGCGGTTGCTATGAGAAACATTCTCTTTTCTGGGTTTGATCCTCGGAGCTGCTGCAGAGTCCTCGCAGCTCTGCTGGTATACTAACTGCTCAGCTGCATTCTCATCTCCACCCCTCTGCCCATCCTGAGGCAGCACTAGTGGCTTCGGATAGCTGTACACTCACCTCCGCCCTGTAATCTCCATCATTTGCTAAGACCCAGTCTAACAAAATCTAAGTAACAGGAGTGGAATCGCTGCATGAGTCCCAAACTTCGTCCTTCCAAAAGACAGCCACTCATCGTCACTTTCTCTGTAAAAATGCTTGAACTACTATCAATAGTGCCTCTCTAACCAAGATAACTACAAACTCAGACACTCTTCTTCACATCTTATATGAACTCAGGCATCTCTATGGGATACCTTTCATTAAAGCCAAACGTCTCAGCAATATAAGCACAAGATTTGAAGAGGCACTTTCTAAATATTTACTGAGAGACCCTTCTTTTTTAAAAATGAACTCATCATGTACTTATAACTTGGAGTCAAATAAACCAGACACAGTCTCAGCTCCACCAACTATGTGCAAGTGTAAACCATAAGCTCCTAGAGAGTAGGAATCACACTAAGTTTTGGTCTATCTCCAATGCCCAGCAGAATGCTCAGTGCAAGCAGCAGCAAAGCATAGAAGTTCTACCAGTTAGGATATCCCAGTCTTCTAAAATCATGTCCCTTATCAGTAAGTTTTTAACAGGCATCTCCAATGGAAGAGTGTTTATTTAAGTAAGTGACCTATTCTAGTAATAAAATGAGCATTGCAGATCATACAGAAAAGTAGAAATTGAAAGGAGCAAGGATTAAAAATAAGTAGAAATTCTAATGTTTTCTTCTACAATGGATAATTTTATTCTTTCACTTTAGAGACCACCATTATAGAGGATACACAGTTTGTGCATTCAATGGACCTAAGGTCTAGTCGAGAAGACTTGAAAAAAAAATAACACTGGAACTTTGGGGAAAAAAAAACAAAGTAAAATGAAAGTTTAGAGGGAAAAGTGATTAACAGACTCATGGATGGCTTTCATGGAGCCCAAGAACCCCACTGAAACTGAATGCTGGAGTTTATTGGTGTGTGCGTACGTGCATCTTTTTCTAAGGAAAGATTCAAATGGATCTGGAAGACACAAACATTTCAGAACAAGCGGCTTAAAAAGAGAAGAAAGACAAGGGAAGACAGAAGCATCTTGTCCGAAGGTGTCCTGCTTCTGAAGATTCAGCAAGCTGCACCTGGTGGCGTCATGCTCCAAAGGTTACCAGAAGAGACTGGGGTGTTTCCAAGGACGGAAACGCCATCTCTAGGTTGGCAGTTTCTCTTTCAGCAGTCCCCACTTTCCAGACGAAGTCTTACACAGAACCCACATATACAGAAGTAGGTCAGAGTGAAGATGCTCTGGGTGGAGTAGGGTTGATAGCAAACCACTGTCCCCTCAGCATCCACATGCTGGTGAGTCCAGAGGACCAGGGACTTCCTTCAAATACAGCTGGAAAGTCCTGTGCCCGGCATTCTTGAGTCTGTGTGCTGATAGTTTTCCTTAATCTATGTCCTCTTCACTCTGTTCAGAATTGCTCCTGGGCTATGGTGTTCACCGTTGGCTACCTTTCTTCTTTGGACAAAGACCCCTTTAGCTACAGTTCGAGTGTCATCCCAGACCCACCCTCACCAGAACTACTGTTTTTGTTTGTTAACAATGCAGAGTTCTAGGCATCGCCCCAGGCCTCCTGACTTGGAACCAGGACACCGTGTACATAAGCTCTGCACACACTGTTCATGCACCCTTGAGCCTGGGGTCTACCTTAGGGCTCTCGCCAGGACTCCCACCAAAATGCACTCAGCTTCGCCCCAGCCTGCCCGCAAACCAAAGACAGAGCCAGAAGGAGATGGGAAATCCAGGCATGGTGTCCGTGGCTCCAAGGGGAACAATAGCTGAGTGTTCTCTGAGGTGACAATCCTCCTTCTCCGGTCTGGACACACAGTGACAGGTGTTTTTTTTTGGTTTCTGTTTGTTTGTATTTTAATACAGTGCATAATGCCTGCAGCTTCCGTGCGGAACCAGGGCAACAGAGAGGGCTGGGATTCACTCATGGCGGGGGTC
>SJYW01012616.1:42750-66494 GCA_006410735.1 Raphicerus campestris
TAAAAAAAAAAAAAAACAGAAAGAAAGAAAGCAGTGGCTAAGCCTATGACTAAGTGACCTGGTACAATGGCATCATGGGAATTTCCTTGAGTGAAGCAGTTTGACTGCGCTGATGGAGAAGCAAGAACCACTCAGAGAGTGGGGAGTGAGAGGCTAGTACAAAGTCATAAAACCAGTTCCCCATGTTCTGCTCTCCTTTAGACCCAAATCCATTCTGCTTCTTCCGTGAAGATTTCAACTCACACCACGCTCTCCTGAACCCCTAACATGTGTGTATCAGTGGCACACGTTATAGCACAAGCTAATTCTTCACTTCTAGTATTTCACTCTGGTCTCCACGTCTACACACCATAAGCCCTGAGTGCAGAGACCACATCTGGCCTCAGCGCTTCCAGCCGCATCTGTGCCAGGGTTGCCAAGTCCCTGCTGAGCCAAGGGACCACAGTGAAAGGGAAATAACGGTAACAGCCAGTGTATACTGAGCACCCATCATTGTGCTGGGCCAGTACCACTGTGAGCACTTGGCGCATGACTCTATATAATTTTCACAGCAACCTTTGGAGGTGAACCCCACATTACAGAAGAGATAACAGAGCATCACCATCATCGCAGAGAAGCTGAGTGAATGGCCCAAGGTCACACAGCCATGAAGAAGCAAGGTCAGGATTTGAAACCAGGAAGCCTAGTTCCAGAGCCCACGTGCTTATGCACCCCCAATGCAGAGCTGTCCCCCATGGACACCTGAGAGGCAGATGAGGTCAGAGAAACGGAGAAGGTACAAGCTTCCCAGAAAAAAAGAAGCTGGATTCCCAGAACCTTTACCCCAACTTGGTCTGCGACAACCAGCAGCGAAAAGGCCACTAGCCTTCTCCTAGAGTCTCAGCTCTGCTTCCGCTCTTGACAAGTCCACCCCAAGACCAGCTCTTCCCTCTGCCCATGGATCGCAGCAGTCCCCCACCTTGACCTCCCAGAGGTCCTCCTGCCTCCCCGTGGATCGGGAGGGTGGGATCTGTCAGTTACCGAGATCAGAGCCCCAGCTGGCGCCTGGAAGTCACCTGCTGGGGACGCGATCCCTGACTGGGCTACCAGAACATGACTGGCTAGAGACCCCTCCTTGCCCTAGAAAGGCATCCCCCACATTAAAAGCACCCCTCCCCCACCTCCCGCCCCTTGCCACAGACTTGCTTTCAAACCCTCCAGGGACAGGGATGTCCCAGAGTCCTACCTCTGCAGCCCACCCCAGCCAGCCACATCCAAAACCACTAGGGGCACCCCTGCTCAGTCGGGACCAGGAGACAGGATGGAGTCTACTGCCTCACGAAAGAAACGGTACAGATGAGNATTTAAGTCTGAATTTGGCAATAAGGAGCTCATGATCTGAGCCACAGTCAGCTCCCGGTCTTGTTTTTGCTGACTGTATCCACTTAAATGATTGTTGATGACTATCTACAAGAATAATAAAGTTATCAAAAAGAAAGAAAATTTAGCCAAATAAAAATGGAAAATTAAAAAGTCTATATCACAAGACTAATTTTGATGACAATTTAAAGAATCACATGAAGCAGCTTTTCTCTTTTAAGTTTTGCTTTCCAAGAACTTATTCGTCAAGTCAAGCCAATTAATCTAACCCTAGCCCTTACCAAGCTAAGGGCAATAAGCACATTTTGTCATCAAATTTTTCCAAGATCCTCTGGTTGGCAATGGTTTTTTAATGCTAACCTTTTTTGTCACTAGTTACAGCTATTTCAGGAACAATATTGTTTGGGTGCAAATATCACGTTGTCTAACAGGTCCTAAGATGGCATGACTAAGGGTTTTCTTTTTAACTGAGCAACCTAAAAAGCTCTTATTGTCTTTCATCTTGTCAACGTTAAATTCTCATTGGAGAGGAAGTCACTCGTGAATGTGCCTGTCTTGCCTCACTAGGAATCTGGGAACTGCAAAGTGAAGAGAGAACCCTGTTGAAGGAGCTGGGAAGTGGCCAGTTTAGAGCGGTCCATCTGGGCAAGTGGAAGCAGCAGGATGATGTTGCCGTGAAGGTGATCAAGGAGCTCCCGGCAGAAGATGAATGCTTCCCAGAGGCCCAGACCATGCGGTAAGGTTCTTCTGGGGAATCGTGGTTTAGTCCTCACCATGGGAGGACCTTCATGCTGACAGGTCTGTCCCTAATATCTGTAAGGCCTGAATCAAGATTCCACATATCATAGAATTACAATGGAATCCTACTCAGCCATAAAAAGTGAAACAATGCCATTTCCTCAGCGTGGGTGGACCTAGAGATGAGCATATTCAGTGAAGACACAGAGAGACAAATAGCTATTACCACTTGTGAGTGAAATCTAAACTGTGATGGACACGAACTTCTTGACAAAACAGTCTCAGACATAGATGACAAACTTAGGGTTACCAAAGAGAAAAGGGATAGGTGATTAATCAGGAGTCTGGGGTTAACAGATACACACTACTATATATAAAGTAGATAAACAAGGCCCTACTGAATAGCACAGGGAACTCTATTCAATATTTGTAATAACCTAGTAATCTGAAACCTAATTATCGGAGAGCATGTATGTGGGTGTGTCTTTATATATGTGTAGTATATATAATACATATAATGCATGCTATGTGCTATATGTATGTCACATATATGCACACATAGCTGAATGGCTTTGCTATACACCTGAAACTAACTCAAACATGTAAAACAGCTACTCTTCAATTAAAATGCACCAGTTTTCCATAGAAATAGTTCAGCATATCACTGATCCTAATATTTAAAGTTATAAGTCAATGTAACACACCATTACACGAAATTGGCTTTATGTGAACAGAAGCCTTTGGCTGAGGCTGACTTCAGGGGCACAGTGCTGGGGCTCCTGCGCTTAGAAGAGCTCCCTGCTTGGTTTAATGCTGTGTTGTCAGAATCCACATTGTTAATAATCCTTTCACAGGGATTCTGACATCATCATTCTGTACCGATTCCTGACAATGATGCATCTCATCCAGTCTCTGGCAATTGTGCTGTCATAAAACTGGGGATGAGGTCTGATGTCAGAATAGAAAAATCTGCAGAAACTCCCTTAGGCTCAGGATATAAACCCTGTGCCCTGATGTAACTTTAAAACATATATTTTGCTATTAGAAGGCTAATAATCCTATTGTTGTTCACTTGCTCAGTCGTGTCCAGCTCTTTGCGACCCCATGGACTGCCACACGCCAGGCTTCCCTGTCCTTCATCATCTCCTGGAGTTTGCTCAGATTCATGTCCATTGAATTGGTGATGCCATCACCCATTGTCCTCTTTNTCTTTGCGACCCCATGGACTGCCACACGCCAGGCTTCCCTGTCCTTCATCATCTCCTGGAGTTTGCTCAGATTCATGTCCATTGAATTGGTGATGCCATCACCCATTGTCCTCTTTCGTCCCCTTCTCCTCCTGCCTTCAGTCTTTTCCAGCATCAGGGTCTTTTCTAATGAGTCGGCTGTTCACATCATTAGGGTTACTAAAGTATTGGAGCTTCAGCATTAGTCCTTCCAATGAATATGAGGGGTTGATTTCCTATAGAATCCTAAAAAAGTCATTAACAACTCAACTGGTCATAAAAAAAGAGGTATGACTGTATCACCAGGGCAAACTTTTCACCCTCAGATGGAATGGTCAGTCTGAGGCCTGAGATGTGGGAAGTGTCAGTTGGCATGGTGGTCTCACCACGTGCCCCCTGCACTGACCGAATTTGCTCAAGGAACAGCTTTTACTGAGAGGTAGACCTTGGTCCCAACACAAGCCTTTCCTCTATAGGGAGCAATGCAGCTCTTTAAAACTGCTCAAAGATGCATAACTGAGCTCATTGCCTTGAGTTACATGAAAACGCATGTACCTAGAGTTAGACTAAGAAGAAAAGAAATAAGTAAATATTTAATAAATTCTTATTTAATAAATCCATGCTGAGCTTTCCAAGAGGCTGCACTCTCAGAAAGGAGGCTTCACGTGGGGACCCAGCAACAGCTGACCTGGATCCTTGGTGACTTTACCGTGGTCCTCCAGACCAGAGGATCAGGCCACCATCACTGGGGCTCACTAGGGATTCTGGTCCCAGGCAGGCCCAACCAGACAGTACAAGTTTAAGTGGGGTCTCAGTGAAGGCCACAGTGCCAGCTGTCTTGACCCCATCCCTGTCCAGCAGTGGGACTCAAGCCTGTTCAGGTTCAAGGGATGTAATAGCATCCCAAGTCAGGGAGATTGGAGGCGATAAACTAGGCATTATTTTTGTTCCTTTTCTTTAATCTCTTGCCAGTGCTATGTTGAAATATAGTTGATTTGCACTTTTGCGCTTGTCCTCAGTGTACAATGGACTGATTCACTTATGTATGTATAGGATGTTTGTACTTTTTGATTCATTTGCCACAGAGGTTATTGAACAAGATGTAGAGCAGTTCTTCGTGTGTTCAGTATCTATTATATATAGATTTTCTTTTGGTATATGTGCAAGGGAGGAAGGAAGGAGATAGTCCTTGTGGGTTACCTGTTACAACAGATTTCCATGTATGTATTTCTGCATATATGTGCAAGGAAGGAAGGCAGGCAGGAGATAATCCCTGTGGATTACTTATCGTTGCTGCTCAGTTGTCCATAGTGTCCAGCTTTCTGTAACCCTGTGGACTGCAGCACGCAGGCCTCCCTGTCCCTCACGATCTCCCGGGGTCTGTCCAAGTCCGTGTCTATTGCATTGGTGGTGCCATCCAGCCGCCTCGTCGTCTGATGCCCTCTTCTCCTTCTGCCATCAATCTTTCCCAGCATCAGGGACTTTTCCAATAACTTCGCTGTGCACTTCAAGTGACCAAAACACTGGAGCTTCAGCATCAGTCCTTCTAATGAGTATACAGGATTGATTTCTTTTAAGATGGACTGGTTTGATCTCCTTGCTGACCAGAGGTCTCTCGGGAGTCTTCTCCAGCACCACAGTTCAAAGGCATCAGTTCTTTGGTGCTCTGCCCTCTTTACAGTCCAGCTCTCACAACCGTATGTGACCCCTGGGAAGACCATAGCTTTGACTGTGACAGACCTTTGTCAGCAGAGTAATATCTCTGCTTTTCAACACACTGTCTAGGTCTGTCGTAGCTTTCCTGCCAAGAAGCACTCGTCTTCTGATGTCATGGCTGCATTCACCATCTGCAGTGATTTCAGAGCCCAAGAAGAGGATATCTGTCACTGCTCCTACCTTTTCCCCTTTTGTTTGCCATAAAGTAGTAGGGCCAGATGCCATGGCCCCATGGCCCCATTAGTTTTCTTAATATTTCATTTTAAGTCAGCTTTTTCATTCTACTCCTTCTATTACAGTTACAAATTTCTGTGTACATTAGTACCAACCTCCTAATTCATCTCTGGCCCTTTCCTTTTTTCTTTTTTGAATTCTTGATTTGTGTTTGAATCTCAGAGTCTCTTTTTGTGTTGTAAATTACTTCCCCTGTATCTCTATTATGTTGCCTAAAAGTGGCATCATCCACTCTTTCCTTCCTCTGTGGCTGAGTTCACTTAGTGTATAAGCTAAGTCGCTTCAGTCATGTCTGACTCTGTGTGACCCCATAGACGACAGCCCACCAGGCTCCCCCATCCCTGGGATTCTCCAAGCAAGAGCACTGGAGTGGGTTGCCATTTCCTTCTCCAATGCATGAAAGTGAAAAGTCAAAGTGAAGTCGCTCAGTTGTGTCCGACTCTTAGTGACCCCATGGACTGCGGCCCGCCAGGCTCCTCCTTGCATGGATTTTCCAGGTGAGAGCACTGGAGTGGGTGCCATTGCCTTCTCCGCACTTAGTGTATGACCCCTCATGATTGCATCGCGGCATAATTTCACAATTGCAGTGGCAGTCTTTCTGTCTAGGTAATAGCAGATTGTATATATGTGCCACATGTCTCTCAGATTTAGTCTGTGGATGGGACTTCTCTTGGGGCTCTGTCTTGGCTACTGGAAGTATCACTGCAGTAAATGTTGGGGTGCATTTGTCATTTTGAATAGTTTTTCGTAACATAGACCCACGTGTGAGCATTAAAATCCTAGGCTATCCTTCCTTGAAAATATTTTCCAGGGGTGCTGTCCTTTCTAGGGGCTGTTACCAATGTCCCTTCCCATGGAACGTGTACGGGGCTTGCATTATCCCCCAGCTCTCTCCTCCAGTTACTCTTTACAGACACTCAGGATAGTCTGTCAGGTGGGGTTTGATTTCTTGTGGTCATTTTGATTGGCATTCCTCCTATAATAATTAGGGATGCGGAGCATCTTGTTCTGTGGCCATCCTTTTTTTTATTATTAAATTAAAGGCTGTGAGGAAAATTTACTTTTGCAATTGCCTTCTTGAAAGTCAGTTGTGTTATAGAATTTATATCTGTAAACCCACCTCAGGACCTTTCCTGAGTGCAGCGGTCATTAACAGCCCTGAAGTTCAGTTCAGTTGCTCAGTAGTTTCCAACTCTTTGCGACCCCATGGACTGCAGCATGCCAGGCTTCTCTGTTCGTCACCAGTTCCTGGAGCTTGCTCAAATTCATGTCCATCAAGTCAGTGATGCCATCTAGCCATCTCATCCTCTGTCATCCCCTTCTTCTCCTGCCCTCAATCTTTCCTAGCATCAGGGTCTTTTCCAGTGAGTCAGCTCTTCATATCAGGTGACCAAAGTACTGGAGTTTCAGCTTCAGCATCAGTCCTTCCAAAGACTATTCAGGACTCATTTCCTTTAGGATGGACTGATTGGATCTCCTTGCAGTCCAAGGGATGTACAAGAGTCTTCTGCAGCACCACAGTTTAAAAGCATCAATTCTGCAGCGCTCAGCTTTCTTTATAGTCCAATTCTCACATCCATACATGACCACAGGAAAAACCATAGCTTTGACTAGGCAGACCTTTGTTGGCAAAGTAATGTCACTGCTTTATTTATTTTTTTTTCTGCACAAAGGTTTCTTTTTATTCATAACATAGGCAAAGTTATTTAAGTCAATAAATTTTTAAGGATTTTCACACTTCCTGATTCTTCCCACTGCCAGTCACCATAGTTCCTCCATAGTTATCTTCAAGGTAGCCCTTTCAAAAAATTATGCTCAGTCCACAGCTGTGATGCCACAGTTGTTTTAGTTGGGCCTTAGATCTTCAATGGAGTTCACTTCAAAGTTTGTCACCTGTAATCTTCCAGATCCAATTTCCTCAAGCAGTTTACTATAGGATCTTGTTTAGGGTCAGGAGATGGGATCTGTCTAGTTCTCAATGACAACTAAGTTATCACACCCTAAACTTGACAGAGATCACTGGGATATGCCAATACCTAAGATTAAAAAAAATTGTTAGGTTTTTCATAGTTTAATTGGCAGCTATGTCTTGTAGTTCTTTCCCACAGATCTAACAGGTAGTTCTATGAGTAAAGGAAACTACAGAAGTTACTCTATGAGGCGTTTCCAACGATGTAGGTTTACAGAAAAAGCCCCATCGGGATAGACCTCAACTCACTGCTTTTAAATATGTGGTGTAGGTTGGTCATAACTTTTCTTCTAAGGAGTAAACGTCTTTTAATTTCATGGCTGCAGTCACCATCTGCAGTGGTTTGGGAGCCCAAGAAAATCTGTCAGGAAGTCTGTCATTGTTTCCCCATCTGTTTGCTGTGATGTGATGGGACCAGATACCATGATCTTAGTTTTCTGAATGTTGAGTTTTAAGCCAAGTTTTTCACTCTCCTCTTTCACTTTCATCAAGAGGCTCTTTAGTTCCTCTTCACTTTCTGCCATAAGGGTGGTGTCATCTGCCTACGTGAGGTTATTGATATTTCTCCCGGCAATCTTGATTCCAGCTTGTGCTTCATCCAGCTTGGCATTTCACTCTGGATATAAGTTAAATAAGCAGGGTGACAATATACAGCCTTGACATACTCCTTTCCCAGTTTGGGACCAGTCTGTTGTTCCATGTCCGGTTCTAACTTGCTCCCTGACCTGCATACTGATTTCTCAGGAGACAGGTAAGGTGGTATGGTATTACCATCTCTTTAGGAATTTTCCACAGCTTGTTGTGTTCCATACAGTCAAAGGCTTTGGCATAGTCAGTAAGGCAGAAGGAGATGTTTCACAAGCTTCGTGAATTGAAGGTACCAGTGAGCGCCACAGGTCAGGTTGTAGTTACAGGAAATGTCCACAAGGAGGCAGCACTTCTTCATGCCCAACTCTGGTTCACATGCAACCAGAGCCTTAGGGAAAGTTGATTTTCTAGGCTGTGAATTACAGGGGAATGTGCCTGAGCAAGCACAACACCCAAGGCCCTGTGTTTCACTACTTCTTCTCCGTAAAGCGTCACCCCTCCCCTCCAGACTCCTCCTAACCTGCGGACTGGCCCCACACTTAGCTTCCTAAGAGGCTGCTCTCAGAAAGGAGGCTTCACCTGGGGACCCCAGCAACAGCTGACCTGGATCCTTGGTGACTATACCGTCATCCTCGAGGACAGAGTGCCACCATCACTGGGGGGGCACTAGGAATTCTGGTCCCAGGAAGGCCCAACCAGACAGTGCATATTTAAGTGGGGTCTTAATGAAGGCCACAGTGCCAAGCTGTCTTGACCCCACCCCTGTCCAGCAATGGGACTCAAACCTATGCAGGTTCCAGGGATCGGATAGCATACCAAGTCAGGGATGTTCAGAGGGAAGAAAGTATCCATTACTTTTTGTTCCTTTTCTGTTCTTTACTCTCAAGCCAATACTATGTTGAAGTATAGTCAATTTGCATTTTTGTCCTTGTCCTCAGTGTACAATGGACTTAGTTATGACAGCTACATATAGCATATTTGTACATTTTTAAAAATTCTTTTGCCACAAAGGGTATCAAGCAAGGTGAAGTAAATTCTCTGTACCGCACATCAGGTGACTAATAGAGATAGGCTAACTAATAGAGACACAGATTTTTGTATACATGCAAGGAATGAAGGAAGGAGATAGTCCTTATCTATTACAGTGACAGATTTCCAAGTATAAGTTAGAAATATTTCTGTGCATGTGTGCATGGAAGGAAGGAAGCTAGGCTGGAGATAATCCTTGTGAATTACTTAATACAAGTACAGATTTCTGTGGGTATGTTAGAGATACAAATTTCAGTGCACGTAGGAAGGATGGAAGGAGATAATCCAGATTTCTGTGGATATGTTAGTACCGACATGCTATTTCATATCTATTTCCCCTCCCCCCTTTTTATGAATTGTTCGCGTTTGAATGTCACAGTGTCTTTTTCTGTTGCAAATTACTCCCCTGTACCTCTTTTCTTAATGTTGACTTGAAGGGACATCATCTGCTATAATCTTCCTCTGTTGCTGACTCCACTGAGTGTAAGATCTCCAAGGTCCATCCTTGTGGGGATCAGTGGCATAATTTCATAACTTCAGTGGCGGTTTTTGGTGTCTGAGTGATAGCAAACTGTATATATGTACCACATTTTTTCAAGACTTAATCTGGCATTGGACCTCTTCTTGAGTCTGTGTCTTGGCTATTTCGGGTACCACTGCAGTGGATGTGAGGGCGCATCTGTCAGCTTGAATGCTGGTTTTTCGTAACATAGGCCCAGATGTGGGTATTAAAGTCCTAGGCTTTGCTCTCTTGAAATGTTTTTCTTCAGGCCTGGGGGGCTGTCCTGTCCTGGGGCTGATCCCAACGTCCATTCCCACGGAACATGTACGGGGCCTGCATCATCTCTGGGCTCTCTCCCCTATTTCCGGTTTGCAGACAGTCAGGATTGCCCTTCTGTCAGATGCCCTGTGATTTCCTGTTGTCGATTTGATTGGTATTCCTCTTGTAATAATTAGGGAATCTGAGCATCTTATCCTGTGACCATTTGGGTTGGTTTGTTTCCTTAAAGGGTGTGAGGAAAATTTACCTTTGCAGTTGGCTTCTTGGCAGTCGGTTGCATTGGAATTTATTTCTGCAAAACTGTCACTGGACCTTTCCTGAGGGCAGCTGTCATTAACAGCCCCATTGGCCTTGTAAATTGGAGGTGCTTGTAGCGCTGTTGATCAAGTTGTAGTTAAAAGAAATGTCCGCAAGGCGGCTATACTTCTTCGACCCCAACTGCAAACAGAGAATTGGGGAAAGAGCTTCCTGGGCTAATTACAATAGAATGTGTCTGAGCAAACACCGAAGGGTTTGTGTCTCACTACTTCTTCCCCCTAAAACTTCACCCCTCCCTTCCAGACCCGTCTGTAACTGGGTACTACTCCCTGCTGAAGTGCCTAGGAGGTTGTACTCTCAGGAAGGAAGCTTCAGCTGGGGACCCCAGCATCAGCAGACCTGAGTTCTTAGAGACTTTACCCTGGTCCTTGAGGCTCGGGGGTCAGGCCACCATTGTTTGGGTGCACTAGGGATTCCCTGGTTGCTCAGAGGTTAAAGCGTCTGCCTGCAATGCGGGAGACCTGGGTTCGATTCCTGAGTCGGGAAGATCCCGTGGAGAAGGAAATGGCAACCGACTCCAGTATTCTTGCCTGGAGAATCCCATGGACAGAGGAGCCTGGTGGGCTACAGTCCATGGGTCACAAGGAGTCGGACACGACTGAGTGACTTCACTTTCATTTTCACTTTCACAGGGATTCTGGTCCCCAGCATGGCAAACCAGAAAGTACAGGTTTAAGAAAGGTGTCAGTGAAGGGCACCCTGCCATGCTGTGTCGACCACACACCAGTCCAGCCCTGGGAATGAAGCCTGCTCAGTCTCCAGGAATAGAATACTAGCCCAAGTTAAGGAGGTGGCAGGGCATGCGTGTGCTAAGTCGTTTCAGTCGTGTCCAACTCTCTGCGACCCTATGAACTGTAACCCGCCAGGGTCTTCTGTCCATAGGATTCTCCAGGTAAGAATACTACAGTGGTTTGCCATGCCCTCCTCTAGGAGATCTTCCTGACCCAAGGGGTCGAACCTGTGTCTTTTCTGTCTCCTGTATTGGCAGGGCTGCTGCTGCTGCTGCTAAGTTGCTTCAGTCATGTCCAACTCTGTGCGACCCCATAGACGGCAGCCCACCAGGCTCCCCCGTCCCTGGGATTCTCTCGGCAAGAATACTGGAGTGGGTTGCCATTTCCTTCTCCAATGCATGAAAGTGAAAAGTCAAAGTGAAGTCGCTCAGTCGTGTCTGACTCTTCACGACCTCATGGACTGCAGCCTACCAGGCTCCTCCCTCCATGGGATTTTCCAGGATGCTTCTTTTTTTTTTCTCCAATTCTTTGTCATAGGGGATATTGCAGAAAATCAAGTAAATTTCACTGTGGTAATCATCAGGTCTTTTGGATTATCTGTTACAGATACAGATTTTCTGCACATGTGGAAAGAAGGAAGGAAGGGGATAAAACCTTGCCCTTCAATTTTTTGGGCTTCCTTTGTGTTTGAAATCTCAGAGTATCTTTTTGTCTTGTAAATTAGTTCCTTGTATCTGCATTTTTATTTTGCCTAGAATGGACATCATACAGTATTGCCTTTCTCTGTTCGGCTGACTTCACTTAGTGTATGCTCTTCCACGTCCATCCCCACGGCTAGCACTGACTTAACTTCAATTTCAGTGGCAGTTTTTCTTGGGTGAGTAGATGAGCCACATCTTTACGCTTTAGTCTGCTGGGGGACAGCTTGCTGGTTCTGTGTCTCGGCTGTTGTTAGTGCTGCATGAAGGCTGGGTGCACGTGAGTTTTTGATTGATGGTTTTCTCTGGATATCCGCCCAGGTGTGGGAATGTCAGATCCTAGGGTTAGCTGTCTCAGCCCTGTCCCTACCCCACCCTAGTCTGTCCATCCTTCCTTATTTACTATTTATTTTTTTGGCCAAGTATGTGTTTCAATCCTTACCAAATTTTAATGGGGCTTTTTGGTAAAATTTGAGTACTGATCTTTATCTGTGTGTTTTAGAAATAGTCTCTCCAGTTTGTGGTTCATCTTTTCATATTCTGAATAGGTGTTTCACTGAGTAGAAGTTTTAAAATTTACACATAATTTTAATTTTTTGAGACAGTATTTAACTTTCAGGGGAATTTTCTAATTTTCTGAGGAAGTTTTTAATTGTATGAAAGTAAATAATTGGAAGTCGGTAATTGTATGAATGTTATTGCATGAAAGTTATTTAATTTATGAATTATTCAGTTTATGAAAGTTATATGGAAGTTTTAATTATATGGAAAATTTCAATTTTATGGAAGCTACTAATTTTACAGAATATCTATGTAGCAATATAAATATTTATTTACCAAGAGGTATAAATGTCTATCTACATAGATATGTAAATGTCTGTCTACACAGAGATGTAAGCAATTCTCTATAGATTGATATAAATATCTAGAAACATACTTGTTTGTATTCCTTCCCAAAGTGTGTTTTTCAATCTTAACCAATTTTTAAGGGGCTCTTTGGTATGATTTGAGTACAGATCCTTCCTATGTTTTTTGGAAATAGTTTCTTTCAGTCTGTGGTTCATCTTTTGGTTTTCTGAATAAGGTGTTTCATAGAGTAGAAGTTTTTCATTTTATAAATAATTCTATAATTTTTAATATTCTGAAGAAGATTTTAATTTGATGAAGCTTTTATTTTCATGAAGTTTTAATTATAAGAAACTTTTGGATTTTATGAAAGTTTTAAATTCTTTATTGTGGTTATTTAGTCACTTCATGTCCGATTCATTGTGACCCCATGGCCTGCAGCCTGTCAGGTTTCCTTGTCCTGCACTCTCTCTCGGATTTTGCTCAAACTCATGTCCATTGTCAGTGTTTCCATCCAGCCATCTCATCCTGTGTCATTCCCTGCTCCTCCTGCCTTCAGTCTTTCCCACCATCAGGATCCTTTCCAATGAGCTGGTTCTTTGCATCAGGTGGCCAAAGTATTGGAGTTTCAGCTTTAAGGTCAGTCCTTCCAATGAATATTCAGGGTTGATNGCCTAGAATGGACATCATACAGTATTGCCTTTCTCTGTTCGGCTGACTTCACTTAGTGTATGCTCTTCCACGTCCATCCCCACGGCTAGCACTGACTTAACTTCAATTTCAGTGGCAGTTTTTCTTGGGTGAGTAGATGAGCCACATCTTTACGCTTTAGTCTGCTGGGGGACAGCTTGCTGGTTCTGTGTCTCGGCTGTTGTTAGTGCTGCATGAAGGCTGGGTGCACGTGAGTTTTTGATTGATGGTTTTCTCTGGATATCCGCCCAGGTGTGGGAATGTCAGATCCTAGGGTTAGCTGTCTCAGCCCTGTCCCTACCCCACCCTAGTCTGTCCATCCTTCCTTATTTACTATTTATTTTTTTGGCCAAGTATGTGTTTCAATCCTTACCAAATTTTAATGGGGCTTTTTGGTAAAATTTGAGTACTGATCTTTATCTGTGTGTTTTAGAAATAGTCTCTCCAGTTTGTGGTTCATCTTTTCATATTCTGAATAGGTGTTTCACTGAGTAGAAGTTTTAAAATTTACACATAATTTTAATTTTTTGAGACAGTATTTAACTTTCAGGGGAATTTTCTAATTTTCTGAGGAAGTTTTTAATTGTATGAAAGTAAATAATTGGAAGTCGGTAATTGTATGAATGTTATTGCATGAAAGTTATTTAATTTATGAATTATTCAGTTTATGAAAGTTATATGGAAGTTTTAATTATATGGAAAATTTCAATTTTATGGAAGCTACTAATTTTACAGAATATCTATGTAGCAATATAAATATTTATTTACCAAGAGGTATAAATGTCTATCTACATAGATATGTAAATGTCTGTCTACACAGAGATGTAAGCAATTCTCTATAGATTGATATAAATATCTAGAAACATACTTGTTTGTATTCCTTCCCAAAGTGTGTTTTTCAATCTTAACCAATTTTTAAGGGGCTCTTTGGTATGATTTGAGTACAGATCCTTCCTATGTTTTTTGGAAATAGTTTCTTTCAGTCTGTGGTTCATCTTTTGGTTTTCTGAATAAGGTGTTTCATAGAGTAGAAGTTTTTCATTTTATAAATAATTCTATAATTTTTAATATTCTGAAGAAGATTTTAATTTGATGAAGCTTTTATTTTCATGAAGTTTTAATTATAAGAAACTTTTGGATTTTATGAAAGTTTTAAATTCTTTATTGTGGTTATTTAGTCACTTCATGTCCGATTCATTGTGACCCCATGGCCTGCAGCCTGTCAGGTTTCCTTGTCCTGCACTCTCTCTCGGATTTTGCTCAAACTCATGTCCATTGTCAGTGTTTCCATCCAGCCATCTCATCCTGTGTCATTCCCTGCTCCTCCTGCCTTCAGTCTTTCCCACCATCAGGATCCTTTCCAATGAGCTGGTTCTTTGCATCAGGTGGCCAAAGTATTGGAGTTTCAGCTTTAAGGTCAGTCCTTCCAATGAATATTCAGGGTTGATTTCTTTTAGGATGGACTGGTTTGATCTCCTTGTAGTCCAAGGGACTCTCAAAAGTCTTCTCCAACACCACAGTTTGAAAGCATCAATTCTTTGGCTCTCACCCTTCTTTATGGTCCATCTCTCACTTCCATACATGACTACTGGAAGAACAACAGCTTTAACTATACTGAGATTTGTTGGCAAAATGATGTTTCTGCTTTTTAATACACTGTCTAAGTTGGTCATAGCTTTTCTTCCAAGGAGCAAGAGTCTTTTCATTTCATGGCTACAGTCACCATTTGCAGTGACTTTACAGCCCAAGAAAATAAAGTCTGCCATTGTTTCCATTTGTTCCTCATCTGTTTGCCATGAAATGATGGGACCAGATGCCATGGTCTTAGTTTCTGAATGTTTAGTTTTAAGTCTGGTTTTCCATTCTCCTTTTTCTTCTTCATCAAGAGGCTCTTTAGTTGCTCTTCGCTTTCTTCCATTAGGGTAGTATCATCTGCATATCTGAGGCTGTTGATATTTCTTCCAGAAATCTTGAGTCCAGCTTGTGATTCATCTAACCCGGCATTTCTCATGATGTACTCTCAGTTCAGTTGCTTAGTAGTGTCCAACTCTTTGCAACCCCATGGACTGTAGCACACTAGGCTTCCCTGTCCATCACCAACTCCCAGAGCTTGCTCAAAATCATGTCCATCAGGCCAGTGATGCCATCCAACCATCTCATCCTCTGCTGTCACCTTCTTCTCCTTCCTTCAATCTTTTCCAACATCAGGGTCATTTCCAAGGAGTCAGCTCTTTGCATCAGGTGGCCAAAGTATTGGAGTTTCAGCTTCAGCATCAGTCCTTCCACTGAATATTCAGGGCTGATTTCCTTTACGATTGACTGGTTTGATCTCCTTGCAGTCCAAGGGACTCTCAAGAGTCTTCTCCATGGCAAACAGATGGGGAAACAATGGAAACAGTGAGAGACTTTATTTTGGGGGGCTCCAAAATCACTGCAGATGGTGACTGTAGCCATGAAATTAAAAGACACTTGCTCCTTGGTAGAAAAGCTATGACCAACATAAACAGCATATAAAAAGCAGAGACATTACTTTGCCAACAAAGGTCCATCTGGTCAAAGCTATGGTTTCTCCAGTAGTCATGTATGGATGTGAGAGTTGGACTATAAAGAAAGCTGACACAACTATACACATACTCTTTTTCAGATTATTAGGTTTCAGATTATGTGCAATGAGACTTCCCTGGTGACTCAGATGGTAAAGTGTCTGCCTACAATGTAGGAAACCTGGGTTCGATCCCTGGGTCGAGAGAAGGAAATGGCAACCCACTCCAGTACTCTTGCCTGGAAAATCTCAGGGACGGAGCCCAGTAGGCTCTGATCCGTGGGGTTGCAAAGAGTCAGACACGACTGAGCAACTTCACTTTCACTTTCCTTTATATGTGTAATATATATACCTATACAAATAATATTATATAACACAAGATCATAAAACTACTGCTCAATTAAAAACGCACATTTTCAATAGAAAAAAAGAGAGTCCACATATCACTGATACAAATATTTGTAGTTATAAATCAATTCAACACACCACTACACAAAATTGGTTCTATGAAAACAGAAGCCTTGTCTGGGGCTGTCTTCATGGACACACACCCCGCACAGTGTCAGGAGCTCTTGCACTTAGAAGGGCTCCATGCTTGGTTTAAGGCTGTGCTATTGACATCCATGTTCTGTTAATTCTTACACAAGAATTCTGACACTTTCATTCTGCATTGATCCCTGCCAATGATGTAGCTCATCCAGTCTCTGGAAATTGTGCTGTCATAAAACTGGGAAGGGGCCTTGATGTCAGGCAAAAAAATCTGCAGAAACTCCCTTAGGCTCATAACCCCTATGTCCTGATGTAACTTGAAAACATATGTTTTGCTATTAGAGGGCTAATAATCCTATAGAATCCTGAANGAGTCTGAGTGAACTCCGGGAGCTGGTGATGGACAGGGAGGCCTGGCGTGCTGCGATTCATGGGGTCGCAAAGAGTTGGTCATGACTGAGCAACTGAACTGAACTGAACCTGTGGGGAAAAAAATTGTCAAGTTGACGTTACACTTAATTGCCTTTCAGTTCAGTTCAGTCGCTCAGTCGTGTTCAAATCTTTGCGACCCCATGAATCACAGCACGCCAGGCCTCCCTGTCCTTTGTTGGCAAAGTAATGTCTCTGCTTTTGAATATGCTATCTAGGTTGGTCATAACTTTTCTTCNCAGTCGCTCAGTCGTGTTCAAATCTTTGCGACCCCATGAATCACAGCACGCCAGGCCTCCCTGTCCTTTGTTGGCAAAGTAATGTCTCTGCTTTTGAATATGCTATCTAGGTTGGTCATAACTTTTCTTCCAAAGAATAAGCGTCTTTTAATTTCATGACTAGAGTCACCATCTGCAGTGATTTTGGAGCCCCCCAAAATAAAGTCTGACACTGTTTCCCCATCTATTTCCCATGAAGTGATGGGACCAGATGCCATGATCTTCGTTTTCTGAATGTTGAGCTTTAAGCCAACTTTTTCACTCTCCTCTTTCACTTTCATCAAGAGGCTTTTTAGTTCCTCTTCACATTCACTTTACACATGAAAAATTAAAAAATTATCCTATAATGCTCATCACTGTTAATTATTAGAGAAACGCAAGTCAAAACTACAAAGAGGTACAACCTCACACTGGTAGAATGGCCATCATTAAGAAATCTCCAAGTAAAAAGTGTTGCAGAGCGTATGGAGAAAATGGAACCCTCCTATACTGTTGGTGGGAATGTAAATTGGTGCAGTCCCTGTAGATAACAGTATGGCGGTTCCTCAAAAAACTAAAAATAGAGTTCCCATATGATCCAGCAATCCCATTCTTAGCCATACATTCAAAGATATAATTCAAAAAATATTATATATTATATATATATATATATATAATTCATACAGTATTCTGAAAGAATTTATGCATACCAGCTGCAGATCTGACAAGAAACCTTTACTCTCCCAAGTGAATTATCAAATTTGCCTTCACATATTGCCTGCTATATTTAGACTCTTGGTTCATACTGCATGTAACCACATACTATGATAATTAACTCCAGTTTGAATTTCAGCTTTAAGGTGTTTCCCTCCAGTAGTGTAGGAGAATTCTCTTTTCTCCAGTCTCTGTTACACTGGTATGACATTTCAAACCTCAAAAACTATTACTGTTGATACGAATATCAATTTCATTTTAGCTCAGTTTGAAACAGAGAAGCAAAAAATCAGGAGGCCTATTTTTTTCTGTTTTCTTCACGGAGAAAAGTGAAAGTGTTAGAAACAGTGCATGCAGCTCTTGTGCTCTTGGAATTACTAATCATTTGCAGGCATTTTTTTCCTCTACTGTGTGCTTTCATTCATATAAAAACAAATAACAGAATTAGAAGAAGCTAATTTGAAATGGTGGCTTGCTTCTACCTAGAAAATGTGAACCAAAGGAACCTATGGGAACTGCAGATTAAGGTGTCAAACTTTTAAGAATATTGTAGGTTTACAAATAGTAACTAGTATGCTTGTAATCTCAACAATACGTTTTTACTCTGATAAAAAATAAACTTTTCCAGAAGTCTTCCAATGTGGTTGTCTGCTGCTGGAAGCCTTGCATCCTGGAATCAGGCCACTTACTGTGTACTCTAAGAAATTCCTGGCTCTCCCCTGGATCCTGGCCATCAGGTGACCAAAGAAACTGTTGACAGCTTTGTTTTGCCTGTTGAAATGTTTAATGACAGATTCTTTCAGTTTCCCAGTGTGGGTGAAGTGTGAAGGCCAGTGATGATTTGTTTTTCAAGAAATCATGCGAGTCCACATGGGGGTGTGTCCCCTGTTCAGCAGTGAGGGACCCTGCATGTGCGTGACCTGTGCGTCCTGGGAGAGCAGCTTTAAGCTATTTTTAACCTGACCAAGTTCTGTCTACATGGTGAATTTAGACGTCTCCAAGTCCTGTCTACACTGATGATGATTAGACGCGACTGTGTGCTTTCTGCAGCGAGAACATTTAGACCTGATCCTGTTCTGCGTGCTAGGACTGGAGACCTGGGTAGAGACACAGCCTGCCTCTGTCCTGGAGAACTCCGTGCTGTGTCTGGATGTCAGCGCTCAGATGTCTGGGGTCTGGAGCTGAGGTGGCTGCTCTGGGGAACATGCTCTTCTCTGGGGGGCTAGTGCTGCGGTGGGTTATTAGTCTCTTACCCCCTGCCTTTCACTTTCCCTGGGGTTCCTGGAGACTCCTCAGGTGGAGTAATTATTCCAATTTTCCAGCACATTCAGGTTGACTAGGAGGCAGGTTGACCTGGTGAATTGATTGCAGGGCACATGGGTCAGGCAAGGAGTCAATGGGCAGCCGGTGAGGTTGCTGCTGTGATTGGCTTCAGCTGGACCATCTCTACTCAGCAGAGACCTGACCTGCCCCTCGTCTTCCAGCCCTGCATCTGGTGTGTTTCCTCAACACTTCAGTGGGAAAAGAAAGGACCAAGCCTGCCAGAACCAAGATAGGTGTCCAACATTATCATGATGCTATAAAAACAGTCAATATCACACAGAACCAAAGGGAAAAGAGAACTTCTCTGGGATAAATGTGAGAGGAGACTGACCCTAGTCTTCTTCCTGCCATCCCTGGAGGTTACAGAAACCCACTTGTTTCTATCTTGGGGGCCCAATTAGCAGAGACATAGTGTTCTAACCAAGGGTTGTGTGACTCCCGGCGCACAGCCTGGGGCAGTGGTGTCACCTTGGAGACTGTGGACGTGTGTCCCCAGGTGCTAGGTCTGGAGGTCGTGTGGGTCAGGAACCTGTATCCAGAGACCCCGTCTGCTCTTTACCTGCAGTGTCTCATCCCCTCTGAGATCCCCAACCTCTGAACTGAGGCTGTTGCCCTGGTTAATGCATGGTCCTTTTTTTTCTCTCTTCTTGTTGCTTTCATTTGACATCAGGACCTTTGAGTGAGTTGCTGTTCTGTGTTCTCCTGAGTGAAAACCTTTGGTGGTGTCACATGCATTTCATAGCATATTCATAGGGCCTCCACAGTCTGCTTTCCCCTACACCAAACTCAGATGATTTAATGTGTAATGTAATTTTTATTTTGTAGTGCAATCGAGTTGATTTCCATTGTTTTGTTGGCTTTAGATGTACAGGAACTTGATTCAATTTTACATAGAGGTATATCTATTCTTTTTCCATCTTTTCCCTCATACAAGTTGCTACAGTTTTTTGAGTAGAGTTCCTTGTTCTATTAAGTAGGTCATATTTGATTATCAATTTGATAGATATTAGTCTATATTTTAATCCAAAACTTTTAATTTATTCCTCCCTTTTAGTTTTCTTTTAATAGTCATAATTTGGTTTTCTCAGATTATAGATTCCATTTGTATGTGATATCTTACAATATTTGATTTTTTTGTCTCTGATTTACCTTACTTAGTATGAACATTTTTCAGCCCATCTATGTTCCTGCCAATGTCATCGTTCTGTTTCATGGCTGAGCAGTATTCCAGTGTATAGATGTATCAGCTAGTGTTCATTTTTCTGTCAATGGATTTTTTATTGGATTCTGTGTCTTGGCTGTTGTAAATAGTGCTACCTTGAAAACTGGGGTGCACATGTCATTTCAAATGATAAATTTCTCCAGATGTAAGCCTGGGAGGGGGTCTCAGGATCATGTGATCCCTCTGGGTTTAGAGTTTCAAGGAACCTCCATGCTGTTTTCCATCATGGCTTCACCATTCACATTCCCACCAAGATTTTCGGAGGACTCCCTTTTCCATACATCCTCTACGGTATTTGTTTCTGTAGATCTTTTTGATGATGGTCATTGTGACCAGTGGAGGAGGAAATGGCAGCCCAGTCTAGTATTCTCGCCTGAAGAATTTCACAGACAGGAGAGCCTGGCGGGCTACAGTCCATGGGGTCAGAAAGAGTCAGACACGGCTGAGCGCACAGCCCACACTGTGACCGGTATGAGGTGATACCTCATTCGAGTTTTGCTTGGCGTTGATTTAATGATTATTTTATGTGGAGTATCTTTCCCAGTGCTTTTATTATTTTACACCTAAATTGTGAGTACAAGTTACCTTTCGAATCTGACTTCTTAAAACTTGGCCCTGTTTGGAATTTTTTTCTGATGATTTACGCTAGGATATTTCTTGAGGGCAGCTGTCATTTACAGCCCCGTGGGACTTGTGACTGTCAGGAGCCCTTCAGCACCAGTTTTAAGGTGCATATATTGATATGAATTAGCTAATTTCTCTCTGCCCCCTTAACTTTCTTTTTTAGTCACCATGAGATTCTTCTCTAAGTCTGTGAGGCTGTTTCTCTTTTGTAATGATATTCATTTGTATCCATTTTTAGATTCCACCAGAAATAATCTCCTATGATACCTCTCTTTCCTGTTTCACTTACTTCACTTAGTATGATAATGTCTGGTTTCTTCCCTGAAACTGGAAATGGCATCATTTCATCCTTGTTTATTTCTAACTAATATTGTATTGTGTATATATACCCCATCTTCTGTAACCATTCACCTGTCCTTGTACACTTAAGTTTCTTCCCTGTCTTTGCAATTGTACTTAGCGCTGCCACGATTGTTGGCCTGCAGGTATCTTTTAGAGTTTGGTTTTTCTCTGGATTTACGCCTAGGTATGGGACTTTGGGGTCATCTGGTACTTCTATGTTGTTTTTTAAAGAATCTTTGTAATATTCTCCCTGGTCAGTGTGTCCATTTACATTCCCACCCACAGGAGGAGGGTTTTCTTCTCTCCACATCTTCTGCAGAACTTAGTGTTATAGGTTTTTGAGATGGTCATTCTGATCAATATGAGGTGATACCTTATTGGAAAATTAATTTGCCTTGCTCTAAGAACTAGTGATGCCGAGCCTCCGTTCTTATGCTTTATGGCCATATCTATGCTTTCTTCAGAGAAATGTACATTTACATTTTTGGCCAATTTTTTTTATTGGGTTGTTTTTTAACATTGCACTGTAGGAATTATCTGTATATGTTGGAGATACATTCTCTGTGGGTATCTCCATTTGCAAGACTTTTGTCCATTCTGAGGGTTATCTTTTCCTTTCATTGATGCTGTGCAAATGCTTTCAGTGTTTATTAAGACCTTTTTGTTGATTTTTATTTGTTCTAAGAGATGGACCAAAAAGAACTTGCTGCATTTTATGTCAAAGTGTGTTCTGCTTTTTTTCCTCAATGATTTCATAGTATCTGTACTTTTATTTAGATATTTATTTGGAGTTTACTTTTGTATATGGTAGTAGGGTATATTCTAATTTCATTCTCATTTTCTTTGCTAAAGAACCTGCCCAATGTCCCCCACAGTGGCTGCTCCCAATTTCTAGTCTCAGCAATTTCTAGTCTCAGTGAAGGAGGATCCCCTGTTCTCTATACCCTCTCCAGCATTGATTGTTAGTAGTATTTTTGACCATGGCCATTCTGACCAGCATGAGGTATTTGAAGTTTTGATTTGCATCTCTTTCATAATAATGATGTTGACAACTTTTCATGAGATTTTTAAAACACTGTGAGTTAAACTTACTTATTCAAATGGGCTTTTTGAACACCTGCTCTGTTTTGAATATTTTTCTGGAGACCTCCCCTAGGACATTTCTTGAGAGGAGGTGTTTTTTTCTTAAAGCGCTTCAGGCACTGTGAAAATAAATGCCATTTCAGTTCTCTTCAGTCGCTCAGTCATGTCCGACTCTTTGCGACCCCATAGACTGAAGCACCCCAGGCTTCCCTGTCCATCACCAACTCCTGGAACTTGCTCAAAATCATGTCCATTGAGTCAGTGATGCCATCCAACCATCTCATCCTCTATTGTTCCTTCTCCTCCCACCCTCAATCTTTCCCAGCATCAGGGTCTTTTCAAGTGAGTCAGTTTTTCGCATCAGTTGGCCAAAGTATTAGAGTTTCAGCTTCAGCATCAGTCCTTCCACCGAATATGCAGGACTGATTTCCTTTAGGATGGAGTGGTTGGATCTCCTTGCAGTCCAACGGACTCTCAAGAGTCTTCTCCAACAACACAGTTCAAAAGCATCAATTCTCCGGTGCTCAGCTTTCTTTATAGTTTAACTCTCACATCCATACATGACTACTGGAAAAAACTATAGTTTTGACTGGATGGACCTTTGTTGCCAAAGTAATGTCTCTGCTTTCTAATATGCCATCTAGGTTGGTCATAGCTTTTCGAAGCAGCAAGCTTCTTTTTAATTTCATGGCTGCAATCACCATCTGCAGTGATTGTGGAGTCCCCTCCAAAATAAAGTCTGTCACTGTTTCCATTGTTTCCCTATATGCCATAAAGTGATGGGGCCAGATGCCATGATCTTCACTTTTTGAATGTTGAGTTTTAAACCAGCTTTTTCATTCTCTTCTTTCATTCATCATGAGGCACTTTAGTTCTTTACTTTCTCCCATAAGGGATGATGCTCAACAACCAGAAAATAAAGTCTCTCACTGTTTCCATTGTTTCCCCATCTATTTGCCATGAAGTGATGGGACTGGAAGCCATGATCTGAGGTTTTGAGTGTTGAGTTTTAAGCCAGCCTTTCCACTCTCTTCTTTGACTTTCAAGAGGCTCTTTAGTTTTTCTTCACTTTCTGCCATAAGGGTGGTGTCATCTGCATATCTGAGGCTATTGATATTTTTCCCGGCAATCTTGATTTCAGCTTGTGCTTCATCCAGCCTGGCATTTCACATGATGGACTCTGCATATAAGTTAAATAAGAAGGGTGACAATAGACAGCCATGATGTACTCCTTTCCTGACTTGGAACCAGTTTTTTGTTCCGTGTCCGGTTCTAACTGTTGCTTCTTGACCTGCATATAGATTTCTCAGGAGGCAGGTCAGGTGGTCTGGTATTCCTATCTCTTGAAGAATTTTCCAGTTTTTTGTGGTCTACACAGTCAAAGTCTTTGGTATAATCAGTAAAGCAGAAGTAGAATTTTTNTATCTGAGAGCTGTTGCCCTAGAAGTCCAGGTAAAACTCACATTTTACCTAGCTCAGGCTGGAAGACTTAGTATCATTTCAAGTTACAGCAAAGTTTTTATTCTTTTGGTTAAAAACGATAGCAAACGAGTTCACTCTACAAATGTTCAGTCAGTCAGATCAGTCGCTCAGTCGTGACCCCATGAACCACAGCACGCCAGGCCTCCCTGTCCATCACCAACTCCCGGAGTCCACCCAGACCCATGTCCATCAAGTCGGTGATGCCATCCAACCATCTGATCCTCTGTCGTCCCCTTCTCCTCTTGCCCTCAATCTTTCCCAGCATCAGGGTCTTTTCAAATGAGTCAGCTCTTTGCATCAGGTGGCCAAAGTCT